>VYXH01006856.1:226360-343476 GCA_013397275.1 Burhinus bistriatus | reverse complement strand
GGTACTTTGTAAAAGTAAGGCTTTTTTGTTTTTTTTTTTTTTTTTTTTTCTAAAAGTAAGTCTGAACTTGGTGGCGAGGGGGGGAAGTAGCGGGGAGGCAGCCTGGCGGGCTCGGTGGGTGCCGCGTCCCGGCACGCGCCGGGGCTAATTGCTCCGGCGCTGCCATCTGCTAATGAAGGGCCACGGGTGCCGGGCGGGAACTTAAAATGTCTTTAAGTCGGCGCGATGCGTGTCTCCTGGCTGGGCAGGAGGTGCCGGCGGGAGTGGTGTGCAGTGTAACAGGTAAATCTGCGTGGCGAACGTGTGCGAGGTGAAGAGGACCGTCCGCGTTCTCCCGCTCCTCTGTCACTCCTGCTTCGGAGTTACCGCCTGGAATTGCTCCGAGCGTTTTGTTAGTTGCTTTCTGTTCCCTTAGCTGTTTCGAGAAGTTGGACGCAAGCGTTGCCTCGGCTAGATTTAGGAACTGAATTATGGCTTGAGTTACGAGTTAGGTCCTTAAAGCTTATAAATATTAAAAAAAAGAACCCCCAAAACGTGGTGATATATGACCTCTTGAAAGCTTTCTGCAAGCCGTCAAAACAATGAACTGGGTGAAAATATGCTGTCCCCTCCTTTGTTTTGTGTATGGTCACATTATCTGAAACGCAAATGAGCGATGTGGCAGGTTTCGGTATAGGGTAGCATTGTAGTCCTGCTGCGTGGTCCCCACTGTCTGGGTTTCTCCATCCATGTGGAGCTCCTTGGCTTCAGTAGGTTTCTGTACAGGAGGTCTCCCTTAACTGAGGTGGCCTCAAAATTGTAATTAAAACTGCAAAGGCTACGGAGTTGTCACTTGCAAACAGTGCTGAGGCATCTTGCTGACTTCAGCTGAAATTTGCGGCATTGTTGCTGAGTCATCTGGACAGAGATATTCAGGGAAGAAATAAAGAATTGAAATTTTACCCTAATACGAACAGCCCGTCTCATGTTGGTTTATTTATTACTTGGTACGTATTTCTTGCATTTACAGGCAAATTTATTTGTTCAGTGGTCAGCATATGGAAAGCATTATATGACTGAAACTCTAATGATGCCAGAGTCCTGTGTATCAAGCAATGCTATATATATATATTTAGAATCTTAATCTAAAGAGCTCTTGTATGAGTCCCAGTGCATTTATCTCCAGTATCAACAAAATGAAAACTAAAGAATATCTTCTGAGTTTTGGTCTGAGATCACATTCCTAGAAGGTATCTTAAGTTTTTGATAATCTACCATAAAGTTAATCACCTGAAACAAGCCAAAGAATGATATTTTGTAGCAGACCTTTTGCAATTTTCTACAGCTGTAATTTTTTAATTAAAAGCTGTAGAGCTATACCCAAAACATTTTCTTAAAAAAGAAAAAAAAAAACCAAACCAATAAACACCTGCAGAAAATGGCTTTTCTCCAAGTTTCATCAGGTTTTTCTTGTTTTAAGTGTTTATCTAAACTTTACACTTTTTTCTTTTTTTTTTTTTGCATCCTTAAAGTAAAAATATTATGGAACACTTTTACATTGTTGAAGATGTTAGCTGAGACAATATTAACAGGCCAAATTGCTCGATAACAGAGTACGCCTGTTTGTGCTAATGAGAGGCTATTTTCTTTGCTTTGAAGAGTTTGGTCCAGGTTATCTAAAGCAGAAAAAGGATTAAGTGGTAAAAATGTCGGAATTGTGTAAGTCGATAAAAAGATGCTCGTGGTTCATGAGAGTGTCACAAGCTGCAGATTTTTTGCAGTAGCAGCTCCCAATAGTCATGCTGAATCATATGACTTCCCGCTCTGTTAATCTTCATAGTTGAAGTCTCAGCTTGTCGCTTACTGTGGTACATACCTGCATTATTTTTTTCCCCTTCTTAAATAACCTTAGGGTATGAATACAAACTAGACAAAAATAGACCTTTCAAGTGTTTTTTCTCCCCCTTAATAAACAGATTTATTTCAGAAGCGTAGTTCTTAGTGATGCACACATAACCCTCCAGGGAATGTGTACTGTAGATCTTCATTATGGTTAATCCGTCAAATAGACATCTTCTAGATCCTCAGACTTTTTCACTGGCTCTGGAGCTCCTACTCTAAATGTACTTTTGTTGGCCAAGGTGGCATTCTTGCAGTACAATGTATTTTTTTTAGTAGAGAATCAGGGCTTAGGCTGTTGTATGTTTGGGGTTTTGCCCCCTCCCCCCCATGACATTTGCTTTAGCATTTAAGCACATACCTCTATAAATATATATATATATTTATAAATGAGTTTATTAGGAGTATGCAATGTAATGTGAGGAAATCGTTGATAGATGGCTCTGAATTCGTGATAAACCTTAGAACTGGGATCCTGTAAGTTGCCTTCCTGTGCAGATCACTCTTTGGTTTGCTGATTTGTACAACAAGGGTCGTAACGCTTTCCTGAAGATACTGTGATTAATCCAACTATGAAATATAGGTGTTATCTTCAGCTGTGAGATACAGAACAGATACTGAATGTCTATTTTTTTTTTTTTGGAAGGGCAAAGTTGTTTCTTTTTCCTACCATGTGGATATAGAGTGGGGCCATTCTTGTTTTCACTGGGGTTTGACTTTTGTCGTGAGTTTGATCTGTTGGGAGTAGCAGCTTTCTGGCATGATTTTTGCTTGATTCCTTGACTGATGCATCTCAACCTAAACTGGTAACTGGCATCAGGAATGTCACTCACTTGTTCTAATGCTATATGCCAGAAACTTCTGTTAGGTGGCTGTGGGGACCAACTCTATGTTTACATCTTCTCTATAGGTTGATGGCTATCCAGCAACCACTGGGGCTGTGTATGGACTGCCGATAGCAGGAACTGCAGAACGCTTTCGTGTTGGTGTGAGGAAATGGGCTGTTGTGAATATAAAACTTCGCACTAGCGCTTCCACGGAATGTGCACCATAGCTTAGTTCACAAGATTGCTACGTTGGCTATCAGTTTCTGCAGCAAACTGCTTTGTTGATATTTGTATTTTTGTTTGCACTTCCTGTATTATACATTTCTGAAATCTACATATATGTTCTTTTGATTGCAAACCAAACTTCTTTGAATCAAAATCTTCGAAGCACAATGTCTCTCCTTTCCCTCTGCCCACTTTTATTTCTCTTCCAAAAGCTTGGGTAAGATTGCTAGAGTGGTAAAGTAGCACTTGTTTTTGTTCCTGATTTCTGTGGTTGCGTGTCTTTTTTATGTGCCCGTGGTGTTTTGTGTTTTTTGATTTTGGGTTGGTTTTTTTTTTGTTTTTTTTTGTTTTTTTTTAAAGTCATTAGGAGTTTTAGATTCGGAAGTTTTAGATTTCCAGAGCATGTCAGCATAAAAACTCACATCAACATAAGTATATGATTTAACAACCAAAAAAACCCCTGATTCTCCCCGCTCCCACTCTGCACTTAAACTGTAAAGTGAAGTGAGGAGGAGAAACATTTTCCTCTCTCCTGTCTTTCCCTCCAATTTTCTTTAAGATTTTCATGTTCCTTAACTGCATTGCCGAAGTGGTTGAGAGTTGAAATTTGATGTGGAAATTGCCTCCATTGAGAAGTAACTCGGTGTTCTGACCGAGTTATGATCAGTTGAAAACAATGCACTCTCTTCTTGGAGCCTTAGCAACATGTGCATTAAAGCACTTTGTTTCTCCTCAAATACGCATCTACCGGTTCTGTCAGTTGTGTATGCTTGGTTAACATCATTGTGCAGGGAAGTAGGAAAGGTCATCGTTCATTCTACAGTAACTGTATGGTTCCTATAAAGCAAAAAATCAAGTACAGCTCTTACAGCCCAGGCCGAGTGCAGAAGAGCAGGTTTTTTTCCTATGAGCCATCTACTAGCCATGGGATCTGTTGGTCAGTTGGAATCTAGCAGGGGAAAAATATCTGAATACGTAGTCAAGAAGTAATGAAATAAAGGTTCATGAGCACTGTTTGTTCTGGTTTCTTGTACAAATGTGCTTGCAGTTCTGTGCGAATGTCTGAAAAGCACGTAATACATACAGGAGCTGAATTAAAGTGAGAATATGCTATTATTTCTTATTGATCCGTTACTTGTGTTGAAGATCGATATCCTGACTTTATTGGTATCGGCTGTTGACCTCTGTAAGCCTTGACTTTTAACTCAGAGTGGTTTACTCTAAAGTCTATACAAGTAAGTGCAGCATTCCTCCTTTATACAAAGCCAAAGGATTTGGCCATCATACAGTTCTTCTATGGTTTCTGCTTGAAAATCAGAGGGAAATGCCACCCAAGCACATGCATTTAGGTAGAGATGTATGAGTTGTGTGGGAGATTGAATTGGTAGGATCCTTGGATCTGTTCCTTTGTTCCCTCTTCATTGCTGTTTTTGAACATCTCAGTTGACTATTTTCCATGTAAATATGGATTAATTTATGGGAGATCTTGAGGAAAAGGTTCAATATGATCCAATCTATATATGACTGAGCAGAAATGTACAACGTCTTTGTATTTGACACCAATGACATCACTCCAAGAATCCTCTGTCAAGTTTAGGTGTTCATACTTCAAGGATGATATTAAAGTCAAAGAGAATTCAGAGAAGAACTGTAAGAATGAATAAGGGTTGAAAATAACTCCTGGGGGAGAAATTCCAAGAGCTCAATGTGTTAAATATTATCAAAGAGAAGGGCAAGGAGGGACTTGATGGCAATGTTTAAGTGTGTGCATTGTGAACAGAAATTCTATGATGAAGCAGAAAATGATGGTATAACAAGATACATTAGCTAAAATATGAGCCATATGCATTTGCAGTAGAAATAAGAATCTTCAGCAATGAGGGTAGTTTATTGCAGGTTATGGTAGGAAAATTTTAGTTTAAATGTGGTATTTTTTCTTTAAGATGTACCTAAATAAAAATACATTGAGGGCCTATGTCCATGTTCTATAGGAGTCAGACTAGATGATCGTAGTATTCTTTCCGTATCTAAACACATGAATCAACATAAAAAGAAAATAATAAAATATGATTCTTTAACCCAGGATACTATTGAAACAGCACTGATAGGTAACTTAAGACTTTTAAAGCAGCTAAAATGCTTGCAAATAATGAACTTATTTCAGAAGTTCTGTACTGAAGACTGAAGATTGCTAAATCATGTTGGCAACAAAATTCTTCAGCAATGGAAAGATGTCATTACACTCAATTTCTGCATTAGTAGGGCTTGGCTATTGTCTGTAAATACTAGATTAACGTACCAGTTGCTAAGATTTCATGAAAGTACAAGTTTTCATGAAAGTACTGTGGAAATAAAGATGGTTGAAGTCCAGGATCTGAAAGAAAGGTGACATTAAAAAAAAAAAAAAAAAAAAATCCTGCTGTCATTGAGTAGCTTTTATAAAAGAGAGCACTTGAGCTTGCTTCAGAAAACTGCTGAGTACACCAGGCTGGTTAACAGAAGAGCCTACTGTGCGTGTGGGAATTATTGGAGAGTTTGCAAGGAGGGATTTGTAGATCCTGCAGAGATTTAGGGGAAATCTGTGTTATAACACATTATCTCTTGCAGTGAAGAGCCAGCAGGAATGTTCTGAGGTTTTTGGTGTGCTCAGTTTTACAGGCGTTCAGCAGGCAATGCTTTCAGGTCTTAGGCTTAGTGGAATTGTAGGCAGCATAAGGAGAAATAAAAGAACTGTAAATCAGAATAGTGAAACCTCCTTTTCACACTTAAGTTTGACAGGAAGAGCAGAAATCAAGCTGAAGTGGCAGTCAGGTAAGATATGACTGTCTTGTATAAACTCTTCAGCTTTTTGGAGAAGATACCGGGAATCAGCCTTCAGCATGATGAGAGGGTCATCAAAATAAATGAAAAGGACCACATCATTTGAAAAGCAAACCACATCACTCGGTGAAAGCAGTCGTTTTGCTTATGTCTCTGAAGATACTGAAGCAATGACCAGAGGATTGCTAAAAGAGCGTGGTTTGGTGAACCGAATCATGTATGCATTGAGGACCAGCTGGTTATAATACTGCAGCAAATTAAAGCAGGAAAAGTCTGCAGCTGGAAGGATTTTTGAGAGTCTGAAGAGGATTGTGCTTCTTGTCTCAAGTGATAACGTGCAAGCATCCAGAAAGTTTCTTGATACATGCTGAAGAGGAAGTTATTTGTATTTGTTGAAGCCTTGGTCAATGTAAGCGTTGGAGATGTGTGCAAAAGTGGTTTTTTTTTTTTTTTAGAGCTCAGTCAACAAATTCTAAGCCACTTACTAGTAAGAAACTGTGCAATGACAAGTATTTAATGGCTTAGAAACCAGTGGATGATAGATGTATGAAGCACTGTTGAAAAAAAGAAAGGGACTCGAAATGCTGTAATTACAGAAAATCCTGTGTGAGTGCATATGCAAGGTAGAGATGTTTGACCATGCATTGTTTTTCTCCTTACTAATAGCAGAAAGTAATTCCTAGGTGTGTATGTATTTTCTTTCAGGACTGTTTGTATTTTTGAAATGATTATTTCTTAGGTTTATACGTAGGTATTTTATTTAATGTTCTGAGTAGCTCCATACAGGTTCTACCTTTTCTACTTTATATTTACGTTCATGTTAGGGATTGCCTAAATTTGTTTCAAGCTTTTTCTCTGTAATGGCAATAAAAACTTAACTTTTATGAAAGACAGGAATTTATTTTTTTATGCACTGACTTAGGGCTAAGACTGTTGTTAGTATGTGTGATATAAGGTGGTATAGGGCCAATTTTGTGGTTTGGAAAGATTAACTTGGCAGAGCCATAATAAGAAGGATCTGTATAGAGTGATGGGTGAGAAATTCTTAAAGAAAATAATTATTTGCAGAAAGCCATGTGTATACTGGCAATTTCCAAGTAGACTCGGGTGTATTTATCTACCCATTATAGTTCTTATTTTACGGATGAATATGCTAAGTGCTATTCAGAATTATTTGGCCATATGTTCCTGTTTTTATGGAACTTCATTTTGCGGGCTCTTTATATAAATAAAATTATTCTCTTCATGATGGCACGTAGTAAGAGGAAGAGAAAAGAATGTTATTTCAAATGTTATACCTTTTGCAAAAGAGCAGATGGTGTTTGTATGTGGGGCTTCAAGTAAGTTTTACGCTTTGAAGCTACTGCTTTATTCCAGATTGTCTAAGTGAAGTTAGCGTTTCTAGCTCTTCTGGAGCATACCAGGTTATATTACACTTGATGTCAGTGTGTTTTAAAGTCAGCAAAGGCTGACCCTCTGTAGCTTTATTTCACTGTATTCCTTGTAGAATGTGGATTGATGTCCGTGTGCAGGCAAGAGTTGCTTGCTTAAAATTTCTTGTGTGCCGTACTTTGGCAAGACAGGACTGAGTTGAGGCTGAATCTTCCTCCATCTTAATTTGTGACTTTTTGCAGATGAGCATAATGCTTGACTCTTCTAGTCTTTACGACTTCCTTCAGCAGCCACAACTCTGCAAAGCTGATAGAGAGCAGTCTCTTGGTGACATTAGGCAGCTCCTTCAACATCTTTTGACACATCCCATCTACTGTCACAGTTGGTTCTCTACGCTCAATTTTGACACACTTTGTGGGCACTAAATTTGATACAAAACCCCCCAGGAAAAATAGTTGGCAGATGATTAATTTTCCTATTTGTCTTTTAATATGAAATTTGAAATCCGCTGGTCGTGCCAATTGTGGAAAAAAATTAATTTGGTGGTAACGTCTCAGCAGAATTCATAGGTGGGAACTGCAGGCTGCACTGAGACATTAAATTATTAAACATGCCTCTTTATGAATGTGTTCTAAGAGATTTACATCTATGAATCACAAACATCATGCTGGGTGAGACTAAGGGCAGGGATTTACATTGTATTACTGTCTAAATTAGTTCATTGTCTTTCGCTAGTCCCTTGTTTAGTTTGTTGTTGTTTTTTTTAATGACAATATTTGGGCATGTTTAACAACACTCTTTTCTTGTGATTTGCTTCAGATAACGCGGGTTTAGAACTATTTTAGTAGGAACAAATCCATATGAACTCTGGCACAGAAATTATTTCTTGCATGAATATTTGAAAGTGTAATTAGAGGGGAGCAGAGAATATTGAACTGCTGTAGATACACACCTTGTATCTACAACAAATAAAGGATTAGGTTGGGGACTTAAGGGAATTTTGTAATCTTCCTGTTGATACCGGCTATTGCTGCGGGAACGGTTGCAGAGCATCTACCATATGAAGGCACTACCTCTGAGGAGGAAACTGGAACCTTGGGGGTCACCTGTATATACAAGTGAAATGGTGTGGTGCCTCTGGCTAGTGTAGTAGACTGTGTCTGAGGCTGAATTATGGAAGCCTATTAAAATATTAGTGGATTTACTCATTTAGAGGTCTCTGGGAATACCTGTGGAAGAAAATAATTGACAGATCAGGCTGCTGCTTCTCTTAATTATTAAAGGAGACAGTTGTGATGCAGTGCCCTCGTCTGCACTCTGTAAATGGGACTGTAACAGCCATTTGGACCGTGTATCAAAGCGGGGGGAGAAGAAAAAAGTTCTGATTATAGAGGGAAGATAGCTACACGGTGTCAGAAACGTGCCTCTGAAACTTTTGTGTTAGTAGTGAGGGGCTGCATTACGCACGTTTTTACTGTATCAATTGAGAATTAAGCCTGTGCAATATTGTTTATGTAAGTGCTTACACAAGAGAGGCATATGTTGAAATACTCGGAGAAGCCTGGTCTTGTTTTCAGGCCAAAGTGCTGGCCCAGAGCTGATACGTGAGCGAGCATATGTTCAACATGCTGAACTACTGGTTATTCAGTTCTTTCCCAGTCACAGACAAGCATGCAAAAGTATCGAGTTTTCTCCCGGGATGGAATGAGAACAAATGCAAGGATATTTTTAAATCAGATTGAATTCTTGTTTTCCTACCAGCTAATCGCATGTATTAGATGCTTGATGAGTGTCTGCTATTTGAAAAACAGATACAACATGGGCAAGTACGTCTGGCACAAGCCAGATGGTTTGATATTTGTCTTCATGGAAATAGTAGAAAAATACATGTAGTGAGCAAAGAGGCTGTAAAGAACATGGTCTTTCCAGGGGAGGGGGGGAAAAAAAAAAAAGCATCTCTATTTCTGATCAATTGCCAGACTTTGCAGTTTTAATACAGAGCTTTTCTTGATTACCGAGTTGTGGCTTCTTTTCACTTGCTCCATCCACCTACTTGTAATGCTTTGAAAATGAATATTTTGGGATGTGCTTTCTCACTTTCATCCTTGGTCAAAAAAAGGTTTTTTTCTTCATGCTTTATAACAGCTGTTTTTCATAAGTGTGTGTGTGGAAAAATAGTCATTTCCCATGTGGTGTAGCTGGCTTTTCTGCACTGTTAATACTCCACCATAACAAAAAGTGATTCTGCACAGGCACTTCATTCTTGATGTATTTTGTATGCCAACATTTAAGTCTAGATTTTGAAGTTGTGTAGATAATTAACTTTGAAACTATGAAAGCTTATATTCACTAAATTCGCATGTGTATTTTACACGGGTTTCAGTTCTTAAACCAGTTGCAAAGAACACTTCAGTCCTCTAGAGCAAATAAGGTCTGCTCCACAGGAAAAGATAGAATGTATTTAAATTTTTTTGTTAATTTGAACGTTCAAAGATCCAGCGCTTCCGAGCCAGAAATTCCCAGGACCAAAAATTTTCCTGGGATGTGTGGTGAAACCTAGGATACTTCTGTGGCACAAGTGTTGAGTTTTGTTTTTGTTTGGTATTTTTTTGTTAACTTATCAATGCTCCTCTTTGTTTGCAAGAAGTAACATACTGCTGTTTGGTTTTGTTGACTAATGTACAGATGGTTCTTGCACATAAAAATTATCAACGTACCCCTGAATATAGGAAACTGAACTGAAATACACATTTTCATATGCGTAGTGGTTATATACTCAAGTATGTAAGCAAGCAAGAATTTATTTATATATGTGCAATCTTGATCAGATAATCTTGTAGCTTCTGAATTTGAAAATAGTTCCAGAAAGGTTGTAGAGAATATTTACAGGAATTTTTCTGAGTTCCTAGCCTAAGAGGAATCAGAGATGTATTAAAGGAAATGTGAATGTCTTAGGAAATACATAGTTTGAACAATCATTGAATTGTTATTTCAAATTGTGTGCAAGTAACCCGAGATGCTCTCCTTTCTGAAATAGGTATTAGCGTTTCTCTTATACGCTTTTTGTGTAATGCTAAGATTGAAACGTGTTTGTCTAGTTGCTGACAGATCAGGGTTCAATAGAGTTGTCTTTGTGTATTAGTATCTGAGAGCAGATACTGTGTTTGGAAGGGTGGGGTGAGGTGTAAGGGAGCTATTATCCAGTCTTCCTTCCAGTAAAAGACTTGTGTTCCAATACATGAATTTTTTTTTTTGATATGTCATTCAAGCATAAATGAAAGAGTTGAAAAAAAACCCAAAACCTCGTTCCATCTTTCTCAAGACTAAGTATATTTTTGAAAAATAATACTGATGTATAAGGACTACTTTCTGCTCTTTGGCTTATTTGGTTTTTTCCTTTATTAAATGAAACATCTTTCTAGTTGTATAATATGCTCTAAGTGGCAAAACCTAAGCAATGTATTCCTTTTTCTAGCAGATACTTTGTGTGATTCAGTTTTGAAATCCAATTCTTTCTATGTTTAATGGAGACACTTCTTTTTCTTTTTTTTGGTTGAAAGGAGTTAATTAATGACACATCCTATAAAGATAAGATAGGAGTGTTATCAAAAAAAAAAAAGGGGGACAAAATTTTCTTGACCTTTAGTGCATAATTATTTTTAGTACCAGTTCAAAAGCCTGAAAATCACTGATGTCCTGAGAAGGCATAAAAGTGCCAGTGTAAAAGACGTATCAAAGTAATTCAGTTTTTCAGAACTGAAATAAATGTGATTTAAAGGGAAACTGTCAAGATACTTAAATCGTAAAACCACATTAGTGGAAATTTGGTTTTTATTCTTTTAGAAGGCGTGCATTTACACTATTTGTGCTAGACTACATTAACTGAAAGCTGTAGAAAAACTTCAGAGATTATTATTGCAGTGCTCCCTAGGGAATATTAATCCATTTATTGTTTTTTCTCTTGCTTTGGAGGAATTCTATGTAGAAACTTTTATTGTGTTACCTCGCGCAATGTGAAGTATTCCAACCTACTACGTGAATGTACCTCTAATTTAAAGTCCAGATTGACACCAATTTATACTGGTTTACGAGAGAAGTGAAAAAGAACAGAATTTTCTTTGAAACTATGTAGACGATGTACCTCACAAACTGGGTTAAAATGCAGGACTGACCCTTGTCCTGATTTGCTTGGAGTGGAAACTTGGGTAGATATTTTACAAACAAAAGGAAGCCAGCAATCTGGAAATCAATAAACCTTGAGTAATTCACTGATGAAAATCTAGACAGAGGAATCTTCTTGTCTTGGTTAGCTAAATAACTCTTCCTAGGAACATTCTGTATGCACCAAGAAGTTCCTTAATTTACAGAAGCTAATGTAAATATTACCTCAGTCTTTCCTGGTAATCTTTTTTAAATCAGAGCTTTTCTTAAGACTTCATTTCTGATAGTCCTGTAGGCACTGACTGTACCATAACATGCAGCAGTGTCTGTGTGATTTCAGTTTGTTTCAGAAGTCCTTTTAATATTGTGGTATACTAATCAGGGTCTTCAGAGGTCTGCGCTGTATTTTGTTAGTTATTGCAGCAGGTTAAAAATTAAAAGGAAGTGCCAACGAAAATTAATTTGATCAGGAGTACTTTCTGCAGACTCAGTACTGAGAGTCTGGTTTATCAGGGCTTCACAATAAGAACAGCAATACCAACTGAAGAGGGATTTGGTATTTATCTAAGATACTGTTAAGATGAGAGATTTCTGGAGCTTTTCCAGAGTGCATTTTTGAAGGCTGTTAGCTTTTTTTTTTCTAGTAGTTGTGGTTTTTTTCAATGTACTCCCTTGGCTGTGTCACATGGACTGACTAACAGATCAGACTTGAACGAAATAAATATACAATCCCTAAAATTTGCAGGATTTTGCAATCAGATGTAATGAAGTTAAACTATTGGAAAGTTTGGGTTTCAAAAAAAAAATTGATGACAGATTATAGATTAATATTGCAAATATTTTTTTAAATAGCCTTCTACTAAAATACATGCCTTAATTTGTAAACTTTTAAATTATTTTCACTAGCAACCTAGTGTCTTTAGATTATTTAGATATGAAAATCTGGACAAGACTTATTCTTTCCCCCCAAGCCACTAACCTTTGTTTCTCCTTCTGACACTCTTTTGCGCCCAAGTTTCTGGGGTGGGGATGTGTGGGTGCATTAGGCAAATTAAAAGACTTTTATCTGTGCTGTGTACCAATCCGAAATGAACTTGAGGTATCTGAGGTGCGAGGCTTTTGTAACGACTGCTTTAGTTAAGTCAGTCTGGGGGCAATGAAAGTTAGATCTCTGGATTTACATCTTGACCACCCAGTGGTTAAGTCTGGGCTCTTGCTCAGGAAGGCATTCATATTGGAGATTATGTGCTTCCCTCTGCTAACAACAAATTAATGAAGAACATTTGCTGAAATCTCACTGACTTCACTTCTTAGTGAGAAGATAATTACTTCTTTCATGAATAAAGATCCGCAGTCACTGACAAACTCGGATGACTGTAAATGCGTCACAAGTGGCTAAAACCCCCATCCCTGGAAACGTTCAAGGTCAGATTGGCCAGGGCTCTGAGCAACTTGATCTCATTGAAGATGTCCCTGCTTACGGTAGGGGGGTTGGACTAGGTGACCTTTAAAGGTCCCTTCCAACCCAAACTGTTCTATCATCCTATGCAAACAAAATATGGGGTAGTAAGGGTTGCCCATTTAGTGCTCTGAATGCTTTAACAGTCTACTCTGACTTTTCTTGGTTGAAGGTCAAGAGCTGATGCGAACAAACCCCGGTTCTCTCAAGTGTAAGGTCCCTTCCACGTAGTCCTTATTCACACAGGTTGGCGTATCCCTTGCATAAGAGCAATACTTGGATTCTTGAAGCGAGCGTAACACACTAATGTGAGAGAACAAAACTTGCATCTTCTTGCATCAGCAGGCATCAAAGGAATCTTTTAATAGTAAAAGATGATGTGGGGAGGAGAGAGCAGGATCTTTGTCCTCTTGTTACACAGAGTAGAATATCATATACAGAGTAGACTATTGAAAAGGTTGCGCTAGAGTATTGAGTACCTAAGAAAAGTCTGAATTGTTGAAATGCATTGCCATAGTGTGAAACAAGGGTGAGATTCAGTAAAAAAAATAAAAAAAAAAATAAAAAAAAAATCCCATCAAACGAAGTTGGAATGCATTTTTATTGCGTTCTTCACTTCAGGATAGCTTTCTGAATTGGATTCCTAGTGAGAATTTGTGAAAACTTTATGCATAAGTAACAAAGATTCATGAATAGTTTATTTAAATTTGATTTTTTCCTGATCTGTACATGAGTATATTAGCTTTCGGCAGGCCTGTAAGGATTCAGATAGGTTTTTTTCTAAAATTCAGCTTGTAGTACTATAAAATTTTGTTCCCATTTAACAAGCAGAGACCTTACTTAGCAGAGACTGCTAGAGAGCTGCAGCTGCACAGAGAATCATAGAGTCGCCTAGGTCTGTAATTTGTGCCTGTTCTGCTCCAAACAGATCTGTTGTTAGACTTCAGTGGACTTGAGGTCAGACCTGCTGCAGATTTGGTAGCTTGAAGAGAATTAATTTGGTGGAAACAAATCTGTGAAAAGACTTTTGAGTGTTTTGTACTGCTGTTTTGACTAATGCAGACTTGACTAACAGAAGTTAGTTGTGTCCTTTTTTGTTTTTTTTTTTTTTCCCCACTTAGATCACATGATGTGCTTTGACTGGAACAAGTGGTTGCTAACAGAGGTAAATTAATATTAATCAGCTTGTAGAATGAGTCCAATTTGAGAGGTGAATGAAAAAATGTAAAACCCCAAACCCAAAACACCCTATGTACCTATTAGTTTATAATTATATATTACTGAAATACAGTTTCTCCAACCTAGTTCTAAGTTAATTGAAAAAATATTTCACTAGCGAGAATTAAAATACAAAGAGCAGAGCTACTATTTTATCCGAGTAGAAGTTGTATAATTCTGCAAACTCTGTATGGTCAAACTACCATTACATCTGTATGAAGTAATACAGGATTGATGCTGCACAGCTGGAGTACCTGCTGGAGCTACCCAGGAGGCTGCTTGATGCTCTGAGGCTGCAAGAGGTGTGGAGTTCTCTGTGCTCCCTGTGTGCTGATTTTCTGGTGTTGCTGGATGTGTTAATGGGACTGGGAGATGTTCAAAGCAGCTTTCCATGGGTTTAAGCCAGGAAACAGAAAACTAGTAGCTTTGTCAAAGCTGGGGACAGGCTTTTGGGGAACTCCTCAGCTGACATAATCTGTTGTTCCGTAGACCGTGTGGCTATTGGAAATGTAGTCATGGACTTAAAGAAAATTGTCTGTCTGCCCCCCCTCCCCCTTTTTTTTTTTCCTAAGAACTGATGTGGGTTTTTTCTTTTTTTATAAATTTCCTCTGTTCACAATTAAAATGTCCATAATATAAATATCTAACTAAACACAAGAGGGAACAAATTTGGATTTGGAAGACTTGGTCGATATTCAAATGCACCCACTGTTCCCCTGTATGGCCTTGGCCAAGGCCACTCTTCTTTCCTGTCCTTTGACTTTCCTGTCCATAAAATGAGTGATGTTATGCTGTCTTTCTAAAGACATTTCAGAAATTGCAATAACAAGCAGTGAATTAGATATAAGAATTTTAATTTTGTGTAGTCATATGTCTTAAGAAACCTTATATCACTCTAGTCATCAGCTAAAACTGATCTCATTGAGTGAACAATGAAGCTTATTCTCAATGGCAATCAATGTCTCAAGAATTAAATGTGTGGAAGACAGTTGCTAGGATAACAAATCCTTGAAAATACAATTGAAAAAGACAAAGCAAAGGCAATATAAAAAACCATGACCTTGGTTTTTTGTGCACTTAGGTCAATGATCGCAACAGGCCTATGCTTCTTTGTACTGAATATTCGTGGTTTGAATAGGAAGGCTAAAAATGGATAATTATGGAGGCAATGACATGTTTTGTCAGGCTGTGTTAATATCTTTTGGGCTGTAACTTAATGCTGATCTAGTAGTAACAACATCATAGTGTCTCCGGCTTCACGTGAACTGTAGTTTCTGATCGATGATAATGCATTCCACCATGACTTATGCTTCTTGTGTACCAGGCTTTAATGTGTTCTTCGACTTCCCCTCGCAATGTGTCTTCAAGCATAAGCTCTAACTACAATAGTAGTAATTGAAAAATCTTTTTTGATAACGAGGAAAGCTCTGCAAATATTCACGGCATATCACATAACAATTCCTGTGTCAGGGCTGCTTGGGTGACAGGTATTAGTAGTCAAAGATGAATGTCACAAAATAGGTCTTCTGGCAGAAGGATGCTTTGGTTCATCACCAGAGGTAGAACAGCTTACATGAAAATCACATTTTTGGATCTGTTTCTGTTCAGTTAGATATTTGTGTTCTGGATGTTTTCCTTGTGAACAGAGGATATTCGGGGCTCAAAGAAAAAACAAAACAAAACAAAAACAAACCACCACCACCACCACCCAAAAAAAACCCCCAAAAACAAACAAAAAACCCCAAACCACCCACAACCTCAAACAATTAAGAAACAGGAAGTGTTGTTCCAGAATGGATCATTGGGAGGAGCTGTTTATTACAGCTTTTATGCATTAAATCAGCAGCAAAGGACTAATGAGAGTGGGAGGGTGATGTAGAGCCAATTGTACTTTGTCATGAGTGGGGAATACTCTCCTTTAGTTGGAAGTGATCAATAGCATTTTAAAAAAAAAAAAGAGAGAGAGAAAGGAAGGAGTGGACAACAAGTTGACTGTGACCCAGCAGTGTTCCCTTGTGGCCAAGAAAGCCAATGGTATCGTGGGGTGCATTGAAAACAGCATGGCCAGCAGGTCAAGGGAGATCATCCTCCCCCTCTACTCTGCCCTGATGAGGCTGCATCTGGAGTACTGTGTCCAAATCTGGGCTCCCCAGTTCCTTGTCTTTCTTGAACTACTGGAGCAAGTCCATCAGAGGGCTACAAAGATGATCAAGGGACTGGAGCACCTCTGTTATGAGGAAAGGCTGAGAGACCTGGGTCTGTTTAGCCTGCAGAAGAGAAGACTGAGAGGGGGATCTCATCAATGCTTATAAATATCTAAAGAGACACCAAGAGGATGGGGCCAGACTCTTCCCAGTGGTGCCCAGTGACACAACAAGGAGCAATGGGCGCAAACTGGAACACAGGAAATTCCATGTGAACATAAGGAGGAACTTCTTTCCTTTGAGGGTGGCAGAGCACTGGAACAGGCTGCCCAGAACGGGTGTGGAGTCTCCTTCTGTGGAGATATTCAAAACCTGCCTGGGTACGTTCCTGTCCAGCCTGCTCCAGGTGAACTTGCTTTGGCAGAGGGGGTTGGACTAGATGATCTCCAGAGGTCCCTTCCAACCCCTCCCATTCAGTGATTCTGTGAGTGTCACTTGAAGGGAAAGGACTAATTTACTAAAATTGTAAAACTTTAATTGTATATTAAATGTAAAATGGAAGTGCACGTAGGCCTCATCATGTCCAATGGGAATGCACTAAACAGGTAGTAGTTGTACAACTGTCCATTAACGCACTGGAGAGCTCCTAAGCTCCAAATAAGACCAAAACTGTTCCTACCATTGGACTACTGAAAGGATCTTTTTTAACAGTAATCCTATCATACCTAGAAGGTAACACATCTCATAAAGACGATTTGTATTTGTATCCTGATATGATAGAGTGAAAGGGGAAAAAATCTCTTTGTAAAAATTCTCCACCGCTATCTCCATAATCTCTACTTGAGTGAGCATCAGCCAAGTGAGAAAATGAAAAATTATAACCTGCCAAGCATCAGTGGCAGACTGAAATGAAAAAATTGCAAGTTAATAACAGTGATGCTTCAGAAAAATTTGCTGGCCAATTTAACATTGCTTTATCCAAGGTCACATCTTGCAGCTGATTATTTTTAGTAATTTGCAGATGAGGACTTTCTACCTTTCTTATGGGAAGTGAAGATCAAGGAAATGCCAGGTACAGTTTAAAACTCAAAGTTATCAATCTCTTTAGATCACAAGGAAATCATGTTCCCTGCTTGTTTGCTTAAGACTGGGCACAGAAATTATTTCCATTGTTGTGAAGTGGGTTGTCTATGCTATCCTTTATGGCAGTGAGAAAGTCAATGTAATGTGAAAACTCACAGTGGAGTGAGGTTGATGAAGGGGTTGGAAGTAGGAGAAACTAAAACTTGGCAGAGTTTCTTCTGGACCAGACTCTTGCTAATGTTCACACGATGATTTTTACATAATAGTGTTACAAGAGATTATGTTGCATGTTTTTGAGGTTTCTTAAAGAATGTGAACCTCCTGCAAACTGATACGCAAGACATAGCGTAAGTGGAGTCCTGTGAAATAACCAAAAGCATGTTGCTTGAATCCACGGTGTGAAAATCATTAGTGAACTGGAGCAGCACTTAATTTCCTCCAGCACAATCTACACAATCATCTTAACATTACAGAGTGAACCTTGCTACATTTGCAAAGCGTTGGCACCCTGTCACTTATTTAAATTAGACCATTCTTCAAAAAATGGAACGTATCATTAGTTTGTGGAAACTCCTGCACTGGGCCTGCGGTGCGAAGGGCTGTGCAAGGGGAAACCCTCCGTGTTGTTGTTTTATTGTGGTTCTGTGGTCCTTTTAATGAAGGCTATGCGACATCCCGATACGCTGAGTGTACACAGTGGTTCTAGGGAGATTTTGTGGTCTGGTGGTTCGGAAATCTTGTCTGCGGGTAATTGTTTTTCAGCCACTGAGTTGTTGCTGTGCAGAAAAGAGTGCAGCACTTCTGTCTGGCGTGGAAAGTGAAGGGCACTTCTTACTGGAGGATTGATGGAGTACCCTATTTGTGACTGCCCTATTTTCTAACCATATAGGTCTCCTCCGTCATTAAAATAATAAAAATACTTGAGCAGCTCTGTTCAAGGACTCTCCAAAAGCATTCATTTTTATTCCTGCATGTGTGAGCTTTGTAAGCTAGGGCTATTCTGTGTTGAGATGGCCAAAAGTGTTGCTGGAGGGCTTTTCAAGAGCAAGGGGATTAATTTGCAAAAGGTGTTACTGGCCATCGTTAATGCTCACAGTGGTCAGAAGCCTGGGTTGAAGTCTTAGCCTCTAGAACCAAGTCCGTTGGGCGTTTGCTCGATAGGAACATAAGCTGAATTCCCAGCAGTATTTCCCAGCTTTGTGTGGAAGTTCCCTGTCCGATCACTCATGTCCTGTCTGGCTTCTGAGATCTGACAAGATTGCAGCTTGAACTGTTTGATTTTTCTCGCTGCCATGCAGTGCATCATATTGAGTTAGTGCAATAGCACTAATCTAATGCTTACTGCAATGAAACTGTAAATGTATCAATCAATACTTATTTCAGTAAATGTAAAGGAAAATGAAAATTCTTTTGACAACTCCTGTCCATTTCGTTATCTCTTTTTTTAATCATAAAACTGTCTCAAAGTTTCCACAGTTCCTTAAACTTTGTAGTCTGTCTTCTTTCATATATGTCAGGCTGATGCCAGCAGCACTCTCCTCTCCCAAACAAGGTTCCATCTAATGCATTTGGCTAATCTGCTGCGTTCCTGCAGCCAGAAGGAAGCCGAATCTTTCCTGATGTATCCGGGCAGCTGGACCTAGGAGCAAAAATTTCAGGGAATATGAGACTTGATGTTTTATTGCATTGTTATTTTTCTTCCTCAAAGTAGTCTTGCTTTAGGATATTTGCAACGCAAGCAAAGGAAGGAAGCTTTAGTATTGCCATTCTCTAGCATCGCTCAGTCTTACCTGGTGTTACGTGGTGTTTAATATCCAGACTCTGGCAGGGTGTGCTCTGCCCCAGCCAGCCAGAGCAGCAGTTGTTGGATTATGTTCATGTGCCAAGTGGAATCTCTTTGTTGAACTATGTGATATTTCTGCCATCTATACTAAGGCCGCTTTCAGTTTCTGCAGGGAAGTGTGTATCTGTGTGTAGTATTTCTAAGTATGTGTGCTTCCATATACACGCTCTTTCCTCCATATTTACGGCAGTATAAAGGAGTCTTAGTGGAGATTGAATTCCTCCCCTTTTTCTGTAAAACATACCTTTAGTCAAATTTCTAGCGTAATAGTTTTTTTCTAATGTTGCAAATGCTAAGAGTTAACCATACAGGTGAGAAGAAGAAACAAAGCATGGATGGTCAATATCTGTACGCAGCTAGGCATGTGTTTTTCTTCATACCTTCCAGAAGAGAACTGGACTAGTTGTCCTTTTCTTCTGTTTATGGCAGCAGTGTTGGTTTAGATGTTTTTTTTCTACATCCTCTCTATGCAATGACATGACAGGACACAACTTTCTCGTGCTTGCTTATATACAACCAGCTATACGGATGCGCAGTACTGGGTGGATGGAGGAGAAAGCATCCGTAGCTTACGACATGCAGTCATAAAATTGCAATTCTTTGCCAGCAAAGAGAGATTGCAGCAGGCTCTTCTCCAAATAGGGCTGTTTTGGCTTGCTGTTGTGAAAAGACAGAGGTGGACTCTCCTTTTCGCTCTTCGGGAAGCTTAATGATTCTGTGCTGGCTGCAGCCAAATGCTGATAATAGGGTCTGTAAGGGAACTTCTGTGCAGTGATTCATTTAGCAAGGAAATTGCATGTAGGAAAAGTGGACTTGACCAAGAGAAAGGTAAGGTTAAAGCAACTGTTTAGACTTTTTTTAAAGGTAGTCACAAAAAGCTGCACTTTTTTCCTGCAAAAATCTTCTAGAATGTGGTACATGTATTAATGAACACTTCTTTTAAAGGCAGGTGTTTTCTGTATGAGGATTCTTGACTTGTCATTGTGCAAGAGACCCTTCTGGCCTTAAAATGAATGTAAATACCTGCAGACCCTTGTTTCCTTGTTTTGGTTTCTTTTGAAAACTTTGTTTTAAGGTAGCTCAGCCTGCACTCGTACTTGTAAAAGTTTTTCTGGTAGGCCTGTTACTTTCAGAGGCTGATGGTGAAATGATGGGAGAGATTTAAAATAAATTTCCATTTTGAAGCTTGTATACTCGTTATTAAAGTGTGTGAAAGGAGTTCCCTGACCTATTACAAAATATTCTTTGCCAAGAGAAAGCATAATGCATTCTGATGACACTTATAATTGCAATACTTCCAGAACAATTACCCTGGTAGTTCATTTTCTTATTGTTGGGAATCATATTTGCATGTTATATTTAATTGAAAACGGCATGCTTTGCTCTGTGCACATCTGGAAATACTCATTAGGTTTAACTTCAGAGCAAATGTGTATTTACTTCGCAGGTAAGCAAACATTTAGCTATCCTGACAGGAGTATGCATTTTAATATCACTTGCATGTGATACTACCTCCCTATACAGCTGCGTTTTTCCAAGTTATAGCCCGTCCAAGTCGTGGTCAATACCGAATGCCTAGGTGTTTGTTCAGTGTATCAGAATCCAATGGTTATGAAGTTTTGAATTGTGCTACAAATTAATTTGTGGTCAGGTGTTGGTCTCTGTGTCCTCAGATTCCTTTGCTGATGTTGCCTCTCTTCAATTAAATTAAACACTTTTGTACTAGGTGAGGTTCTAGCTCCGTACTTCCACAGAAAAAGAAAATAGATTTCAAAACTTGGAACAGTTGGCCTTTTGCCACTGTTTACCCTGATAAAACACACCCTTTCCTTTGTCAAAGAGATGTTTGTGAACTTTTCATATGTAACTGAAGAGACCGGGTTAATGAAATGCCAAAAACTGCAGTAGGAAGGACATCTCTGTAGAGGGTGAAGAATAAAGATAATGGGGTGGTGCACTGGCACAGGATGAGAAGGCAGAGTAATGAGTAAAAATAAAAAATAAATTAAAAAAACCACAACAAAAAAGTTAAAATGGTGATGTCTGGTTGGGTTTGATTTGCCTGTATTAACGTCAGGCTTGTAAGTTTAAAAATGATAATAAACACAGCATTTTCTGGGATGGACTTGGGCATTCTACAAAGTCTTTTGAATAGAGTTCATCCTGTACTTTGAGGTTAAACTACCCTGACAAAAATAATGTCTTTGTATGCTTTCTGGATGTGTAGTTTAATCAGACTGTCTTGGAAAGAAGCGTTGGACTAATATGAGCATTTTCTTCGTGTGATGTCTGTAAGTTTTCTTTCACAAGAGAAGAGGAAAGGGCTGTGGTTGTTCTCCTGTTGGATGGGAAAGAGCTACCTAAAGCATGTTTTCAACACTAGATTGTTTTTTTTCTGCCTTTTCTTTACACTGGTTATGTTATTGAGGTTAATGATTTTTTTTTTTAATTTAAATTCACAGCTGAAAATACTGTCCAGAGTGTGAAACAATTGTTAAATTAGCAGTTATTAATATGCAGTGATTGTAAGTTGAAGTCAGGCTGGGTGTGGAAGAATTTAAATTTAGTGCATGGAAATCAGTCTTATCACCTAATGTCAGTTTTTTCCCATTATTTTGTCTTCCAAAAGCCTTCTGCTTAACATCTCTGTATAATGATTTCTATTTCAGATAGCTCCAGGTACTTATTTTGTACGCTTCTGAATCCTTCTGCTATGCCTTGTCATCAGATAGACGAAATGCTGCCCTCTCCTAGCACTGCATGAGGCTTACCCCAGTTTAACTTCTGATACGACTGGAACTGGCAACAGGAGCGAAGGTTTTGTTGTATAAGCAGAACTGGAGACTGGAGTGAAACTCCAGTTTGTATGTCCAGCAGTTAGTTGCTGGATAGGAACTCATTTTGGTTGTTACCAACCTTGAGTGGCAATCATTCAGCATGTAGAAGATGCTGAACAAGCCAGTCGTTCCTAAGCTGTTAAGCCATCTTTTTAGGGACTAAATTTTTAAAAAGCAGTGTTTCTTCCAACAATGCATACTGCTATTTTTTTATTTGTTTGTTCAGGGTAAAAATGTGTGTGGCTTTGGTTTAAAAAAAAATCCCACCAAACTATAAGATCAAATTCCATTGCATAAAAGTACATCTGAAAAGTTAAATAAAAATCCTTTCCTACAGATTAAGACTGCTGCCTTTCTCCTCCCTTTTAAACATTTAAACATGCTCTTTACATGATGCTTAAGCCTTCAAGTCAAAGTTACGAGGTGCTTTAGCCAGGCTTGAGTCTGCGAACGAGACCCAAACCAGGACAATAACAAAATGACACAAAGATTGACTACACTGTGCTTGCTGGATGAAGTGAAAACTGCTGAAATATAAATCCTATATCCTGGGATTTCACTGCCTGCTGGAACTAATCTCATTAACTTAAAACCACCTGAGGCTTAAGAGAGATATACACTGCCGTGAGAAATTATATTTATCTCATCCTAGGGGGAAATCCTTTCCCTCCCCCAGTTTACCTTACTTTTGACTTTGTCATTCTTGAATTACCAGGTCATTTCTCCCCCATGGGAAAGTCGTCATAGCTCACAGCAATGCAATTGCTGTATCTGAAGTTCACTGCTGTATGGACGCTGAGATCACTGTTCAAGGTTTTTCTTCTTAAAGAATTTCCTAAAGAAAACAAAGATTGAAAAAATAATACTATGACATGTAAGCAGTTTACTTAAATAAAATTCCTTCAGATTTGCAGGAAAAGATTCCAGAATTAAAGACATGGCATAAGGAAAACAGCTTATTGAAAATATTTAGGTGTTTATTGCCATTGTAAACCAAATATTGAGTTTCCTTTAACCAATACAGTTTTAAGAGATTGGTTGCTTCTGATAACTGGTAATTGGAGGCAGGAATTTCAAATACAAGGTTGCGGTTTTAAATCCAATGAGCATTGCCAGCGAGAGCTGTGTAATGGCGTGGTTGATTGCTACACTCTTTGGAGTGAGACTAGATCCCAAATCTACATTCAGTATTGAAGTCCAGCCAGTAGAAGTATTTCCTTTGACATGGGAGGATTTTGGGTGAGACCTTATCTGATGGTCTGGTTGGACTTTCCAGCAAGGCAGGATGACCTTGTTCAAGTGTCTTTTAACATTCGTCTGCTCATGAAAAAATAAATCAATTTTGAGTTATCCATTAAACAGCTCAAACATAGACAGAAAAGTAATATTAAAGCTGAGTTAGCTCTCAAAACCATAAACTAAAGGCCTGATCTGTGAGCCAGTACGCAGAAAGCCTTACGCTGTGAAAGCTTTTTGTGGTGAGCCTGGCCCTCGGCTCCCTGCTTCCAGAAGGGAGCCTGGAGTACGTCTGCGTTGTGGAGGTGGAAGTTACTTGCAGCTCTCTTGCAGGAGTACCCTGAATACAGCTTCCTCCAGGGGATGTTGCCACCAGTGGACCTGTGGCTGGCGTACTGCTGCTGTAACTCTGGTGATGTGGCACATGAATTTGAGGATTGGCAGCCAAATGGAGGTGCCGGTTTCTGTGAATAAGAGAAAAGACCATTGAGCAAAACTGCACGTGATTTCTGTAAAATCCA
The DNA here is from genome assembly GCA_013397275.1 of Burhinus bistriatus. Taxonomy (NCBI): domain Eukaryota; kingdom Metazoa; phylum Chordata; class Aves; order Charadriiformes; family Burhinidae; genus Burhinus; species Burhinus bistriatus. Next base: position 319,832 of record VYXH01006856.1, on the reverse strand, counting down.
GGTCAGCTCGAAAGGTGATTTGTGGATTTGAATGACAAGTCTGTCAAAGTTCAACATTAATAGTGGCTTATTAGCCCCAAGACACCATTTTAACGACCAGCCAGTTAAAATGTCCTGTACTGATAGTTTACGTATAGGGACAAAAAGAAATACAGTTGCAACTGCAGACCAATTAAAGTAATGAAACCAAGAATATAAGGCCCTGATTCTGTTTTCATCCTCATGGTATGATTGGAAAGCAGGATAGAAAGTTGCTTTGCAATACTTTTGTCCATGAGTATGGAGGACAAGATGAAGAAAAGCTTTGTATTTTCAGAATGTCCTTCTGTGTTACTACAAGCAAAAGTGATGTGTGCTTCAGACCATTTGATTGGTGTGACTGCTTCACTCTGTCAGTGTTGGACCCTATTTTTCCCATGAAAGTCATGGAGTTTGGACAACAGTAGCCTCATTGAGGGCCACGGGAGGATGTGCAGAGGATGTTTCCCTGCTCTTGAAAACAAGATAGGTTTACACATTTCCAGCACCCAGAGAGGCCTGTTCATCTCCTAATTCGTCCCCGAAGCCACTGTTGTGTTGTTTCAAGGAGGTTGACTGGGGTATAGATTAGATGAAACTTGGCCGAGTCGTTATGATGGTAAAATTCAAGTGCTCGACATTACAAGGAGGGTGTCATAGGCATAAATAATGATCGGTGAATTTATGAAGAACAGGCAGGATGAAGGTTGGGTTGGGGGACAACGACAGTAGGATGGTTAACTAGGGGTTTTTGGTTTGAAGGGTGTTACTTATTTCTGTTTGCATATTGGATCTACAATTAATGCTTGATTTGACAGTTTCTAGTAACAGATGGATATGAACTACAATACACTTCATGTTTCCGGCAGTGCTAGTAATAGCTCAGGTCAATTTGTGGTGCGGATAATCAGGAGTGTAGTGCTCGTTTGTTGTTGTTCAGAAGCCTACCCAAGTTCCTTGAGAAATGGTACAGCAGTTTGTTGGGTGAACTTTAATTTTATACGCAAGGCAATAAAATGTTGGAGTTAAGGTTGAAAAAACCAAGAACAAAACGCAGTAAGCGCTCCAGTGTTTTAATGGGGTTTGTTGTTTCCCAATATTTAACTGTCTTTGAACATTCAGGTGATCTGGTCTGTTGATGTGAATGCCCCATTAAAGGTGTTTAAGGGAATTCAATGAAATATGTATGAGCAGGTAGTTAAGTGCATTCCTGTGTCTGAATAAGAGGTGTAACTTACCTGGCCTGTATTCTGCTAATTATGTATTGTTGTGATCTTGTCTAGGTGTAAGTGAATTTGGCCAATTTTGTTTAATTTTACTGAATAATGAATAAATCAGTGAAGGTATAAATGGTTATGGATATTGTGTTGCTAAGAAGAGAGACTATAGTGGTGTATGCTTGCTGAACTCTAGTGTACCTTCCTTTTCAGTCCTGCATAAGTAAGTACGGTGTATTCTAGTTATTTAGTGATGGACAGGCTGTTAATTCTTAAAATAGCTAAGGAGTAGGAACCTGACACTTTGAATGATTTATGTGTTTTCTTTGTAAGGTTGTTTCTGTTTTGTAACCTTTAAAATGTGGGTTTTATGAGTGGTATCATTAAAATTTATACTCCCTCTAGTATGTGATGTTAGTCATTATTGCTCTGTTGTGCCTCCAGATCACCTGTCTGAATTATAAAACAGTTTTCCTTGGAGCTAAATAGTAATTTTTTTTCCTTTCTAGAGTAAATGCACGTTGACTTCATTATTTTGCATTGGTGCTCTCATACTGGAGCAGAGGTCAGAATCTGGCCTTTCTGCTTTCTATCCAAATGTGAAAGGTTGCTAGCAGTAACTGCGTATTTCTAAGAATGAAATATGAAGGTCCTTTAACTTGGGAGAATTCCTAATCAATCAGAAGAAGCTGCCAGAGAATTTGTTCTGAAGTGTACTTTATTTTTTTTTGTGAACTCAGATTGATATGCTCAGTAGGTAATTTAATGTTGTGCTCGGCTTTGTTACGCTAATTTTGAAATGTTTCAGTGAAGACTGAATATTCAGTAAGAAAAATACAAGCTAATACTGAAAGTGAATCACAGTCCTGGTTTCTGTCAATTGAGACTTTTTGTAAGACCTTATATACCAGGAAGGATTTAGCAAAATCCTTCCAAGTTACACCTTTAGTCTGCATCCTCAAAGTGAAGGTGCCAAAAATGTTTCCTTTAGCAAGCTCTGCCGCACTCAGAAAAGTTGTGGGCTTTTTGGAAGCAAATGAATAAAATGGAAAATGGAAGTTTGCTTGAGCTGTGGATTAATGCACTGGTTCTGTGAAGGTTGTCAAGCAAACTGCTTGTTACTGCTCTGTAACTCATGAATATGACTCCTCACTCTTCTTTTTTTTTTTTTTTTTCAAGAAATGAAAGATATTTACTTGCAGTTTTTTTAGAGATATTGTGTAGCAGATTACAGCACGATGAATTCATTGCAAGCTCCCCAAACAGGATTTAGTTAGCCAGATTTAACACAGGTAATATGGAATTGTTTTCTGAAACGCAGACTGAGCGGTATTATTGTGGATGTTCTAGTTTTTTTCAACTCAGACTTGCTTGCCTCATGCAAAAGAGCTGGGATTCAAGCTTTAACAATGTTAGTAAGGAGAGGTTTTCATTTTTATTTATTTATTTATTTAACAAAAACCTTACTATTGTAATAACAAGTGTTTTACTGATGTTGACAGAGGATAAAATACTAACTTCAGTGCAGCCTGAGGCCACCATGACAGTACTGTCATCTATTTCCATTCAAAGATGTGTGATGTAGTACTAGGAAACAAGTTTAAACAACAAAAAAAGTGTTATTGTTGGAAAGTTTGAGAATGAAATATCTCATATTGGCGTTATGTCAGATTAAGCGCACTCAAGCGTTAAATCCTCAAGCCAGTGGCCTCTTTGTGAAACGTGGTATAATGCTGCACATTGTTACAGTTATTAAAATTTGCTGTCTGCTTCTGTTCCCAAAATGATTATTCTCTCAATATTTGCAAGGCAAGCTTCATGTCGTGTTACAAATCTCTTTACTTATTTTCACAGTAAAGAAAATGTGAGCATCAGAGGTTCCTGCACTGAACCCTTCCCGTAGCATAATTCCTAGAGCTGGAAGGGATGCTCTGTGGGCTTGTGCTCTTTCCTAATAGCCACTAAGGCATATTTCAAGAGTCTCGTCCTCCCCTCACCACACACAACTGCAACTAGACTTTGATTAAAGTAATACAATGAAGTTGAAGTTTAATTTGCTCTATGCTACTTATATGTATTTAAAATTGAGCGAGCTCCATGCATGCACGTCAGTGAGATAGTGAAGAAGGTAGAAAAGAAGAGCTGTGATGCTGATTAAAGGAGGCTGAGTAGAGTTTTTCATAGGGTTAATGCTTTCCAAATTGGAGGATATAAGATTGAAAGTGAAGGGCATACTCCTTGTTGAGGGAAAGTGGTAGAGTGGGCCTAATGCAGAATCTCATTAAAGCAACTGTCAGGATTCCTCTATTTTGCCATCACCTCCCCTATTCTGTAAGAGTCAACTGTCGTTTTGAGTGAGCATACTGCCAAAGAGGCATTTACAAATAAATGAAAAATGTCACAATTGATTTTGCTCCTTTCGGAGGCCTCTGTGTCAGCTTTGTCACAAACCCTTTGTTATTCTCTTTTTCAGATCTCTTGTCTGGACGTTGGAAATAACTTTGGATGGTTCTGGGCTTCTTTCTGTTGACCCAGGGTAAGCGCCCTGGATTATGACTTTTTCTTAATATTTGTGCAACAGTTAAATAATATTGACTTTTCAGTGCTTATAAAGGATGAAATGCTAGAAATTCTTACCAATTACCTGATGAATGTATATCGAAGCTGCATAATACAATCTACACTTGCGAATGCTACTAGCATAATGGATGTATTTCTTAGGTTCTTCTATAAAAGTATTTGTAAATTATGGTAATTACTCCTCAAATGTTGCATGCAAGCAGTACTAACCACATAAAAAACCTATAGCTATATATATTTCATTTGTTTCTGAAGAATATGTACTTCTAAGTTGATAATGTTCTGTTCTTCAATATTTATGGTTTCTTGTTCTCTTTCAATATATGTTATATAGTTACAATTGTGCATAATGCTGCTTGTAAACATATTGGACGGTAAGCTGTTTTTCGTATGTATTTGCTGGCTGGGTAAGTTAACCTAATGGGCAATATCAGTAAACCCCTCTTAATGCAAAAGTGTTAGCATAAGAATGGCTATCTGTTGGAATTCTGTTATAAGAAATGCTTGAGATGGTTTAGATACAGTGAAGTATCTAACTACTATCGCTTCTAATAAAAAATGTCTTAGTTATTTTCTCCTTGAACTTCAGTTTTGTGATAGCAATCAAAAATACATGGAGTGTTTTACTAAAACTGCTGTGAAAGAGAACTTCATTAACATGTCTAGAAATGCTCATGATCCTTTAAATAGGAGTTGAAGGTTTTTAACGACAGACCTAGTGCTACACTTAAGAATAATTTTTGTCTTTTTTGCATTTTCTTTTATGTTCAAGAAGCGTAAGCTGCAAATAGTAATAGGAAAGGAGTTTTACCACTTTCCACTAACTTCAAAAAGTAAATTTGCACTGTAGAGAACGAATTGTTTTCTGACGTTTTGTATGAGTATTTCTGAAGGGGTTCTTCAATGAAGATTCACACACATTTTGCAATCTGCCAAACAGCAGAAAGTCTCTATTTCAGTGCATGTTCTTTTTCTTTATAGCGTATTTTAAAAAGTTGCTTCATTTTGTCACTATTGCTAATAACAGATTTTTTTAAAAAACAGAAGAACTAAAGAAAATCTCATTGCTGTCATTTTTGTACTCTGGAAACTCCTAGGAAATCCAGGAAGGACTTGGCCTCTTTAAGGGAAGGCAACAACATTTTAGTGTCACCTGCGCTATATACAGATTTATTTTCTGTTCCTCTTTCATCTGGGATTGTAACGTAGCTGGATTTGCTTTACTTTTAACACAGCCGAAATTTCTTGGCATTAGTGTATGCGTGTTCGTCAACAATTTGAGCATTTTTCAGTGTGCTGCATTGACAGCCAGAATTTACAGTTCTGAAATGTGTTGAATTTGTTTTAAAACAAATTTTAAAATGAATAACTGAAATAACTGTTAACTTTCCTGACAGTTTAGAATTTTTGTTTTTGTTAACTAGAAGTCAAAACTTGCTCACTGAAGCTGCCAAAGACCACACTTAATTTGCACTTTGGACACTCTCTTTTGTTTACATGTTAGTACACACTTTGGGACGAAGCTCTCTAAGGCAGTCCCTAATACTGTGTCATCAGCAGCAGGCTGCTCGACCTTGCTTTTCTTCTATTTGTTCTAGCAGAAAAGCTGAGATACGAATCTACTACAAAGGCAGAAAATGAGTTCTGGCGCTATGAAAACTGATGACATTTCAGTGAATAAACCAGGCAGTTCAAGGCTGTTGTATTTGTGTAATTAATTATGATTGTTACTGTAAACAAAGAGAGAAGGAAGGGAAACATATGAAAATGAAGTAGAACTTGGTGTTGTCAGCTCTATGTGTCCCTGAACTCCAAGCCCCACCTTCCCCCCCCCCTTTTGACTTTAACAGTTAAGTACATTGTTTTGAGGTAAATCTAAATGGAAGTCTGTAGCATTTCAGATCTAAATGGGGCATGCACTTATGAGGAAAGCAGTGCTGCAAAGGGAAATCTAGAACACTTCCGTAATGCCTTGAAACAATAGCGAGATATTGGTTAAATATGATTTGGCAGACTTGTAGAAGCTTAGACTTTGGATCACCAAATCTCTGTGCATAAACATGATATTTAGTTTCATAATGTTTGTGACGTTGACTTATCCGAGCTTCTTCTATAGGGCTGGGCATACTCTGATGCATAGTTATGCATATGTACATCTCCCTATGCCAGCTGATTGCATATAGGAGAATTACTTCCATGTATTAATCTGAATCATAAGATTTCTGTCAACTGCTGGATGTCCATGCAAGCAGTGAATGAAATGTACTGATTAGCAAAATCACCATGACTTAGAATAGAACTTTAGTGGGAGACTATCCAAGATCTCCGTCCATCAAATAGCAAACACTGAATAATAAATAAAAGAAGAGAGAAACATGCGGACGCTACTGCTGCTTATTGCAAGTTTACTAAGGAACTTGCAAGCAGGCAATGAGGCTAGGGAAATCCAAAGGGAAACACAGAGCATTCGCTCCAGTGAGAACCCTTCCTGGTAGCGGGCCAAAGGCAGTGCCGGACTGCTCATACAGGTTCCCAGTAAGCTTAGTTTCAGCCAGCAGCAAGGGAACAGGGAAGTGAACTGAGAGCTGTATCTTTCTGAATCAGTTTGTGTTCTTAAACTGTAAATGAAAATGTTAAAACTATTAAAATTGCAGTTTAACTGATTGTGGGATTGCCCCCCCACCCCCGTAACTGGACTTTGCTGTTCGTGATGACAGTAATTAATTTGTTTGGCTCCTGAACCCAGAATATTCCTGCAACCCCTTCTCCTACACAAATGTCTCTCTTCCTATTTAAGTTGATGAAGGTGCTTATTTCTAGGTCGTGGGCACTTGCTGGTCTCTTATTTCAGCAAGATGAATCACAGACACTTCCCAATCACCAAATACATGACTCTGCGTGGCATAAGATGGCTTTTGTACACATGAAGAAAAAGTAACTGAAGAAGGGGGGGGAAGTAAGGGAGGATAATCTGTCAAGTGGGGAAACATAAGATTTGGAGGAGTTATCATTCATGAGTTTCTCAATTAAGTTGTTACAATTTCACTTTTAGAAGATCCGTTTTAAAATCCTGAAGACCCTTTCTCATTAAAATCAGGGCAGTTTCTAGCACCTCTTCTGATTTGCACCACGTTATTCCTTGAGTGTCCATGTTACTCTGTTGCCTTCAGGGAGATCACTCATGAAATAAAGAAATTGTTCCTCACCTCTTTGTATCTGAGGCTCTGCTCTGTGCTGGTGCTGCCTTTTAGCTGTTCTAAAATATTATTATCTAACTGGTTTCCTCTGAACTGTTTTGTGTAGATGCTTTGTAAAGAGCATTGCTTCAAGTAGTGTAATAGAACTCATAGCAGAAAGGACATGTGAAGAACACATGCCCACGAGACAATGCTAACAAACAATTTGCAGTTTCTCTTTGCCATGGCTGAATGAGTTGGTTTTAGGTAATTTGCTATTCAAACAGGAATAATGAGTTAAAATGCATTTTACTCATTTTCGTTGTAGCACGGTGGTCAAGCCTGAATCATTTAATTTTAGGGGGTTGCACAGGGCAAAGGAAATTGCTAATCACTTACTTAATTGGTCATTCTCTCACTGTTGCCTCTAACTGTAATGTGTTAATGATGGTCAGAGAGATTAACCGTCAGAAAATCCCCCAAACTGTACAGGAATATACCATGAAGTAGCTTAATGGTGAAATAGTTTAATTGCTGCTTAATCAGCAGAGGAAAGGCAGGGGAGGAAGCTCACGTGCTGACCCCTAGGTTCCAAAAGAATCTTTAGTCAAAACAGTGACTCGAATGTGTGTAGTGTGATCATCTATGCATAGTATATTTGGGAGCGGAGGGAAGTGTCTTTGACTACATTTCCTCGAGTCATTATTTTAGCAAGAACGCCTTGGGAATAGTTTCAGTGCTCAAAGTGTTAGCAGGACGTAATGAGTTTTAATTTTTCGCCATGAAATTGTACTATTTGTTTAAGCAACAAATAATGATAATTGCAGCTGGCCTATTTTGCATTTACTAGAATAAAATTGTTTGACATTCCATTCGGAATCAGTTCCCAAGTACATAGGCCTGCATATAGATTTGAATTACTGTAAGAAAATCAATGAATTGCCATTGAGTTAATAGTATTGGCTCTATGTGATAAGCATGTCCTTGGGCTCCTTTGAAAATTATAGCTATAATTAATGATGGTTAAACACAACTCTTATGACTCTTTTGTAGCTCTAGAAACAGGTTATGCAAACTTGTCACTGATTCTGGTGAATCAGTAGAGCCAAGATTTCACACAAGGTCTTCATATAAAGGAAGCAAATACAGCTTTCCATCCCCCACCATCTGTTGTTCAGGGCATTCCGTTATTTTCCACTCTTTTGGCGATGAACTTGGCTCAATGTTCTCGAATTAAGTATAGAGACATAATTAAGATTTTTAACATTTGTAAAAACTTGACTTGCATGCAGGAGGTAGATTGTGACAGCCTGCTATGCCATACTAAAATGACACGTACGTAGAGCGATGTTTTCATCAACAGAAATGTGTTGCTGTTTAAAGTTGATTCTCTCTAAAGGGTGCCATCAAGTAATTAGAAGACAGTAACATAATCCTTCAATAGTGCATATTTATTCCTTAGAGGGATGAATTAATCTTTTGTGACTGCAATAGTGTACAACTGGCCGTGGAAATACTATAGAACTATAAAATAATCTGTAAAACAAAGTATAGTTTTTCTAGACTCTCATATTTCTGTATTATAAAATAAATAAAAGTTATTATAAATAACTCCTAAAAGGCTCATACTTCCAGTGATGATTTCTTTTTTTTTTTTGCTTGTAGCAAACTGGAAGTGAAAGTATTTGTCATAAAATTGAAAATTGACATGGAATGCTGTGTACTTTGCCTTAAAGAAACTGCATGTAAAGTATTTGTCCTCCGTGAGGACTGAAGACTTTTAGAAAGTCTGTGCCAACAAAAGAAGAATCTCTTTTGTTACAGATGCTGGTGAGTTTTTGCAGCTTCTGTAAACTAATACAGTGATAGCTATGTACTGTAAATTTAAAGGATGAGAATTTTGAGCAGTTTTGCTCCTAGTGGTGGATGGAGAGCTGGGTTTGTCTATTTGAGACAGTGTTACAAATCAGCTTTGATTGGGGCTTTCTTGGATTTTTTTTTTATTTTTTTTATTTTTTTTTTTTTAAATGACCGATGCTCTAAGCATGAGTTTGTAATAGCGGATTGTCTTGACTGGAAGGGGAGGGGAGCTGCCCATGGGCAGCTCTGATGGAGGAAAACTGGAAATACTATTCAGTGAGTTTGAACAGAAAAGGTTCTGTGTGCAAGCCCCTCTGAGCTGACACGTTCTCCTCCTCATAGCAGGAGTTCTGAAACCCACGAGAATGTTCTTTTACTGTCTTTTTATTGTACCTGTGTAGGACATCTTTCTGATTGTGCTATGAAACGTATTACACTTGAAAAGTTCTTTCCAGCACACCAGACTTGTATTTTGGTTTGTAGTCAACATTTCAATTGATTTGAGCATTAACCCTTCCTTTACTAATATTTTCAGCAGCAGTGGTGGAAGTAAGTTGTTAGCAAGGCCCTTGCCCATCATATCCCAAAATAGGGCCCTTTTCTTGAAGAGTAAACTAGATCTTGAGGTCTAGTTTGTTATGGCAAAGGCTTTAGGAATGTCCAACAAAAATTTAGAAGTCCAATTAAGGAAACGTTGAATTTAAGCCTAGCCTTGACTACCTCGCTCAGGTTGACGCTGCCATGATCTTGTCGGGGGTTACTTGTCTTTAGTGCAGGGAAGGGCATGAGTGGCTCCACGCATGCAAATTAGAACTAATGACCCTTCTGTCTGACACTGCAGTCCGCCTTCGGTTTCAAGCAAGGTAGCATAATCACTGTTTGTTAATAGGTAAATATCTAGAGTAGTATGCAAAACAAGTTTTCCAAACAGCCAAGGTATACATGGTCATTATTTCTCACATGAATACAGGGAAATTAAAGAAAACATGGAAGCTTAAATAGATGCTTCTGACCCTGCTGTACTTCAGGGAAAAGGTTTAATATTTAGCAGCTTCATGGCATTCTCAGTATACTTAATTATTCTTTAACACTATGCTGTTCTAAATATATCACATCTGAGTTAAAAAATTAGTGTTTCCTATACCTTAAGAACTATGAAGGAGATAATTGTCTTGGGAGAGTTTTGACATTTGTTTTAATGGAAGCGGGATCAAGCACAAATGCTAGGTTAGCAGGAATGACATTGAAAAGTGATCAGTAATAATGAACAGTGATCAATAAATTGAGCTGTTCAAACTGTTTAGTTGAGACACTCCTTTATGTAATGTATTGACAATTCTGTGGATTTGTTTGTTTTTTTGTTTGGTTTTTTTTATTAGAAATACTATGGCTATACCTGTATGAATAAACCATCCTCATCCTGGTGATGTCAATGACAAAGCTTTGATGGATTTCAGCAATATTATGAATCTATCATGTGGAGATTCAGTTTATGTGTATAGATACAATACTGCTCAAAGCAAAATATTTCACAGTCCTAGCATGAACACTTTCATTGCGCTAAGGCATCTCAATGCATTACGGAGAAGACCTCATCTCCACTGAGATAAATATTTTGCAGTGGTTTTATTTTCACAAAAGCTAAAGCCATAACGAAGAAATAATGACCCAATTTTAGATTTAAAAAAAAAATAAATCGCCCCAGCTCCTCTCCCCCAACAAACACCTGCACAGCAAATAAATAGTATTGTAATTAAAGTAACTGAGGTTTCAGCTTCAACAAAGAAGATATCCAATATGTAAGGACTGCAGAAAATTGAACTTAAAAGCTTGAGGTTTCAGTGTGTTGTTTAGAGACAGGGTTGGGGGTTGTGAAGGCGAGCAGGTGCAGCTTTTTGGGAATCTTCTCCTCGAGGGTTAAGTATTCCTATTGTTTTCACCTTTGTTCCTCCAAGTCCACCTGTGCCTTCCAGCAAAATCAGCTGTGCCTGCTGTGTTCTTAAAACACTCTGAACTGGGAGTCACCGACACTGTTACTGCAGACCTAACGGATTTGCTGTGAGTTCACCGAGTCACATTTATTGCAAGCTTTATGTTACCAGTTACTTTTATAAAGTATGACTTTTTCAGGTAAATAAGATCCTTTATCGTAGATAGGACTATTGCTGTTTTAGTCAACAGCTGTATGATGAATATCTTTCAGAAAACGACAGATTGGGTTTTGGACATAATCATTTCAAGAGCTCAGTTTACCTCATCTGAAAGACAATTTTGTTGGTGCATTGCTTCAGAACTTTTACTTTAAAACATAAGTTGACACTTCTGCACATTCGCCCATTTACAAGGTGCTGTGCCAAAAATAAATAAATGTACTCTCTTTTTTTTCCTTTACAATGTAAGTAATAAACACCTTCCATTCCTTTCTGGACCTCCTAAAACTTAATCAATTCTCTTTGCTTTTTTACTTCTATGTTCACTTGTTGATTTATCCCTTAATTCCATTCCTTTTAACACACATGCACACAAAGATCTGCCTGGTAGATACATGTTGAGGCACAACAAATAGAAATAAAGGAAATGGTGGGGGCAGGACTAACGCATCAGGCAAAGACAGAGCAAAAAAACCAGGGGATGTGGCCCTTGGCATTTTAGTTTTGAATAGTTTAGTGGTTCTGCAATGTTTATAAGAATACATTTGCAACAAGAAGTGCGAGAGCCTTGTTTTATAGCTTTTATAGAGATATTAGTTCCTTCAACCAAATGTGAGAAGCCTGCTGCCTTTCTGTTTTCAACCGCTTCTCATTCATGTTTTTCCTATACCTTAGAATCAGCTGAAGCTTGACAAATGCAGGTGTTCTTATGACTTGTCTTCAAGCTATATTTCAGATTTTTCTTTCACCTCCCTTTGCAATAAGAAATACCTGTTCAAATGTTTTTATAGTTTTTTTTATGATAGGCATTTCAGATACCTACTGCTGAATAAATAAAACTGCCTTCCTGACTTAAGGAGCCTGGGATATTTTTTGTTTGTTTTTCAAAATCTGTTGCAGTACAAAATGTAGTTGGTTGTCATAGTAAAGATGATGGCCTGGCATTGAAATGAGAACATAATTAAAATTATTTTTACTTTTCTCAGGACTTGGAACAAACTGTTACTTAAACCTTTTCTTGGAGGTGTCACACCTAACAAGTTCTCTTGAGAGAGACGGCGGCAAAGCAGCTAAGCTATCAACCAAACACCGAATGGCTGCATTCCCCGGGGTTTGCTTAAATTTGAAAGTAGATAGGAATTGTGAAGAAATATAATGCAATCTGGTAAAGAGGCTGCAGCATAACTCCGGTGGCCTCAGACACAGTAACGTACCAGTATAAAAATCTCATATTAACCTGGAATATAGGTAACATCATAAAATATCCTGAAGTTGCTAAGCTTACATTTGTCCTTGATGCATCATTTTCAATGTCCTGTGATGTTGAGATCGCTTTGTGCTGTGAGCTCTCTGGGATGGAAACCAGGTCTTTTGACCTGCTGGGAAAAAGGCCCTGTGAACCTTTTCTGGGCTGTCTGTGTGCGATTATGACATACTAAATGTGAAATGACCACTGAGCTGAAACAGCAGTCAGACGGCGTTATGCTCTTGGTCTTAATTTTGTGGCGGGTTAAGGTTCACTAAGCCACTGAGGCCACTTGTGGTCTGAGGTTTTCCTTCCCTGCCCACACGAGTGTATGTGTGTACATGATGGAGTCATAACACTGGTCTGCTGGGATTTGAAGCAAGTGGAGGGGGAAACAGTAATTCTTGGGTATTTCAATGGTTTCCTATTCCCTTTTTCTTTTTTTTTAATCTGGAATGCTTGTTAATCTGTGAAATATTTGTTTTATTGTAATCCTTTCTCAGAATTTGTGAATGCCTTCCAACATATGATCAGCAGTAACGGGTTTTACAGAGTCGCAGCCCTTCTCTTTCCACTTCTGAAACTTGGATTGAGATGGAGCAACGCTTTTGTTCGTTGTTTTGAGGAGGAGCTTGATACAGGGTTCACGGTGAAAGGCATGCTTGCATTTGATGAGATAGATGTTTTCCAAAAAGCAGTGTTTTACCTGATTGCTTTTGCTGGCTTTCAGTGGATTCTGGAAGATGATACCCTGAGCGGATCCTCTTAACTGAGAAAGAATGCAGCTCTTAATGGAATTAGGCAGAGACCTCAATCTGTATTATTATATTACATTCTCAAAAAGGAGATGCGATTCATAGATTTGGACAACAGCTTTAAAGCAGCAGGGGACAAATCTGTTGGTTGTTGCTGTATGCAGCTGTACATCTCTCTCTTACTTAGCGGTACACAGTGCTCCCAGTGCTCTGAGAGGATGGCGGAGCATCGGGGAGAGCTTCCTCAGCGAGGCTCCGATAAACCTAGCCTCACCCTGTTTCTGCTTCAGGTTGGTGGGGGACGGAGCAAATTTGGTTTGGAAGTCGGGGTGGCGTGAGTTTGTGGTAGTATGCCAAGGCAGTCGCGTGGGAACAGCATGAGCTAACGTGGCTCCTCGGCAGGGCTGGCTTAAGCTGCCTGGCTCAGAGCACAGCCTGGAGAGCAGGGCTCTTGGAGCTACCTGGGTTGTCTTGCCAGCGGTGAGCGTGGGGTACCATTTGACTTCCAAGGACCTGAGTTGCAATGTTCTCTAGGGGCCTAGCGGCATTTTTCAAAATTGCTACCATGCTTAAATTTAAACTTCCTTTGAACAACCTGATCCTTTTAAACCTTTGGAGCTAGGTGGCAGACCATTTGAGGTGTTTTGGGGAAATCCCAGTAAATATCTGTCTCCATTATTATGTATTTACACACATTTGACGTCTGACATCAGGTTATTGGTATCTTTACATATCGGGCAATCGTGAGAATTTTAACTTGCAAGAATAGATCTGCATTACATAGTGTCCCCAAAGTCATGAAGCTTTAAGTTCTGATTGAGCTGTAGAATTCCTTCAGAAAACTGTGGGGGTTTTTTTACTATTTTTTTTTTTTAGGATTTAGTACAATCTGATTTTTTTAAAGTGGTAATGCACATTTTCTTGTACCTTCTAGGCTTCTTGATGTTCTCTTTGGTGCAGAGATGGTCTGTTGTGAAAGGGGTTACAAAACATCCCACACTGCTGTTCTTATGGCCTTGAGTTCATACAGAGGTGTGCACATACGTGCAGCGGGGATCCTCCTGCAAACAATTCGGCCGTGTCAGAAAAGGTGTGTCTACAACTTGGTTTGAAACACCCCTGTGATTCAGCGACCCACGCTGGTTAGGTTTCTTCTGTGTTCGTCTATGTGTGTATGTGCAAGAATGGGATGCTGCCAGATTGCTTTGCTGTGTTAAATATTTAATTATCAGCTATGCCTCTTTAAAATAGTTATTGGAGAAGGCTCAAGAAATTAAAGAGTTACAGAGCTGTCTTCACAGGCTCTATTACCTCCTTGAAAATAGAATTTCATAATTACTCAGTGTTATGTGTGTGCCTGTCTCTGATGTATTATCTGATATAGACGTTATTATGGATGTAAATAAAAAACATAAGGAAACAGTTTTAACATCTGAATAAAATACAGGGCATGATCAGTATAAATGTAAAAGATTGTGTTGCATGCGGGTTCCAGTCAGTTTCAATTGTCTGGTTTTTGTACCTATTCAAAACTTAAGTCATGCTGAAAGCATTAAGGTACATTAGTTTCAGCCAAACATAGAGAAGAAATAGTGAGGGAGTGCAAGGAGGAGCTCAGATAACTTCAATATAAAAATGTTACCTCTTCTGGCAATTGAAGCATGTATGTTTAGCAGGATCTCAGGAGTGCCCAGTGAGCAGGCATGCCTGTGTTCCATTTCAGCCTTCTTTCTAGCCAGAGCAATAATGATTTGCAAATTTACAGGATAATTTTTCTTATGGCTGTTGGTTCTTTTTGTGTAGTGTCTCCTGGTCAAAAAATAGTAAGCTGGAGTCAGTAGTGTCATTAGGCTTTAAATGGGGACAGACTGCTGGAAGAGTGCCCTGTTATTCAGCAAGCCACATAGGCATCAGCAGCTAGTAACTCCCAAGCTGCAGTCTAAATCTACAGCTTCTGGATTGCACCACCCAAAATATAGTTTCAACCCTGATGTGAAAGATGGGAAAGGTGGATTAGATTTTACATGATGCCTTTTCATGCCTTTTCGAATAGAAAACTAGTGAAATGAATTTATCGTCTTGCTCTTTTGTAAGGAAGAATGGTGCCTGAATGAAGACGGGACTATTAACAACTCCTAGAAATAGGGATGGCTTTATTAGAGGGCATATGTATGTATACACAGGTGTATTTTTCATGTACCTAGAGGCAAAAAACTTTTTTTGTTTCTGTGAAGGTCAGTCTGGAATGATTAATTTAGAAAAGAAGTGCTCTAATTCCAGTATTACCAACTGAAACAATGGAGCTTTATAGTCCATTAGTTTTGTATGTAAGACTCCTTTGACAATATAATTTTCATGACTGTATTAAAATGTCATTAATGTGTTTAGTAACTACTCTTCTATGATCCATTAATTATAATAGATGAAATTAGATGTGAATGGTACTTATATTCTGAATTCTAAAAGACTAACTTTATTTGCAATAACTGTAAGTGTGTAATCCTCAGGTTCTGGTCTTAAAAGATCTTATTTGATAATGTAACAAAATTGGTGATTCCAATGTCTTAAAAAATTAGTATCGATAAAACCCAATGCGTGTTTAATTGTAAAGATTTTATTTCGGAGCAAGCCCTTTTATTGGTGCTATATTGCATTAGTGTGCTGTGTTGCAACAAATCGATATGAATTTAAATGAAATAATCTGCAATAGCAGGGATTTACTATGATACTAGTTTAAGTCTCTTCTTGTTCACAGCGTAGTTGGTCACCTCTAATGAGTTTACTTCTAACTTGAATCAGTATAACCAAAAGTAAAATTGGGTTTCTAAGCAGATTCTCTTTGTTAAAGAAATAAATATGCATGTTAATTTTGGTATCATTTCTGGTCAACCATGGCAGGTAAACTGTAAGATCTTTGCTCCTCCACCCTCAAAGTTGCACATGGCTGGGAGACAAACGGAGACCAACTCTTGCCCCTGTTTCAGAGGGGACAGTAAAGGAAAAATAAATAAATAGATGGTATAGCTGCATGTGCACTGCATGTGATAGTGGCTTTAGCATTTTGATACTACTACCTAAAGCAGTCTTAAAATTTTACATTGATAACCTTTCCTGTCTACAAATGAGTTTCTGAATTTCTGGTTTGTAGTAAATCTGCATTAGAATCGGGTTCACTTTACGATTGATTTCTAAGTTTGGTTTGGGTTTTTTTTGTTGTTTTGTTTTTGTTTTATGGTTTGAGTGAAGCTTGAAAGAAGGCATCACAACAGAAGATGCATAGAAGCTATTAGCAGAAAAAGTGACGTTTTGTGTCGAAGCTCTCCTGGCTTTTGAAGTTCAATAGAAGCGAACAGTAGAGGCAAGCTGTTACTCAGTAGTATCTCTTGCATCTTAAACAATTCAAATTAAAATGTTGTCTTGCATCTTTCCCAAAAATCCAGATAGCAAAAACTGCTTGTGGTGTTAATACTGCTGTGAATGTTAATTAATTTACAATTCCTCTAGCTTAACAGGAATTGCACAATTTATCTGAATAAAGCTATTGTTTTATTATTGCTTTCTATGACCACCCAGTCCAATGACAAAACTCTTACTGATTTCGGCGGGAGACGCAGTTGGCCTGTAGTAAACCTAGTGAGTCTATAGGTACTGTGCTGTAGAAACATGGCTTCATATTCAGCGCGCAGCATGATTGCACAAAATAGGGTTTTCTGGAGGCACTGTAGATGTGCACACTTTATTCTGCCTGCTGCATGTTTCTGTTTTTACTGGATGAGTTATTCTGGATGCTTTGCTATAAAAGATTTCTNTCATATCCCTTGTGCTTCTAATTAACGTTTCAAAATCACTGCCTGTCCTCCGCTGTGAATAATCTGTGCTTGTTTGCATTCTGGTAGCACACTTCTAACTGTGAATGCAACACCAATTAATATTATTTTCAGTAGTTAAAAATAAATAGTCTTCATATATAGGTTTTTCTCAAACCATAATATATTCACTAGTTTTTATCTGACAGGCCTTGAATCCTAAGAGCTGGATTAAGCAAAAGTTTTAAACTCTTAGGCTGAGTAAGCAGATATCTTTGTCTAATCAGTTAAACAGACTGCGCTTCTTTATAGCTCTCTACAGGAGTCTAGAACGAAAAAAAAGGCAAGCAATAAGTGAATATCTCGGAAGGTATCTATTGTTTGTTAAAATGGCCTTCACCTAGAAAAATATTCTTAATCTGCAGAGTTCCTGTTTGCTCTTAGGTTACCAAATCATATGTGAATATGAATTCTGAAGGCAAAGCTTAATCACTGAAAATATTTCGCTGCCTTTTACTTCCAGTTTTGCTGTACTGCTTTTTTTTTTCCTCTTAAAGTTGATCTTCTAAATTACTTGCAATAATTAAGTAAGGGGTAAGGTAAAGGCAAATTAGAGCTAAATACATTGAAAAATAAAAGTTTTATGTCTTAAAATTTACTTTTGAAATTTTCAGAGCCATCTAATTTCCTCAAGAAAATGTCTCTAGCGCACACTCAGCTTCTGAGTAGGAGAAAGATATAATTTAACCAAGAATGCATTGAAATAATCAAGATGTGAAGCAGAGATGTTATACATAAACATGTTTATGCCAATAGCATAAAGCAGAAGAGGAGACTTTTTGGCAGAAGGCATCAGGCTAACAGCAGCAAAATTCACCTGAAAAAATGTCCTGTATTCTTTTGTCTGCTTGTCAGAGACTTCCTTTGAATGTTAACTTAGGTGCTTCTGATCCAGGGAAGACTTCCAGTAATAGAATTTAAGTATTATCTTAGTTTTTTGCTCTCATGGTTGGTGAGATCATCTCTTGCCATGAGCAAGACTAGAACATCTGGAGACACGTGGCAGCCTGTCAGAGGACACTTAGTTTATGGCTCAGTAAACATCCAAAATGAGAGAGATGGTAGGGTGGTCCTCTTCATGAGAGCCGTGAACAGATAATTGTCCAAAGCTACTGTACTTGGGAGTTAATGAACAGAACCACAGAAGTAATTCTGACTGTATGAGGTCAGCGTCACCTTGGTCCCCGTTGCCAAGCGCTGACAGATCCTTAATACCTTTTGTTTCTCAGCTGTGCAGTTGTGTGACGTAAGTATGGCCTCGAGTTTTATTTCAGAACAGGCAACTGCTTTTGTGACTCAAAATAGAACCAAATTCCTGCACTAGGAATTTTACGAAAAAGATGTTTCCTTTGTTTAGAAAACATAATGTTTTTTAATGTATACTAGAGTTGGCCCCCAAAAGAAGTACTTCACAACCCCCCCTTCGTGACAATTCTTCGTGAGACTCCTGAAATTGCATCTTCTTTGATATCTCTGTTAAGAAGTTGGATGCATGAGATGCAATGTTATAACTTGACAAGCTTAAATGCTGAATTATTGATTTGTGAGCTGCAGTAATACCGTGAAGAGGGGTCTCCCAGTACATCTTTGGTAGTCAGTGGTATTCAACGCTTACTGCTTTTGCTGACCGTGATTTATTTGTGGATAAATTGGCTGGATTTACGGAAGTTCTTTGATAGCTGTAAGCTTCTCACTGTGAATTTGGGTCTAATATTGGGCCTTAGAACTGTTGAAAAGTAGTAATTGTCTTTGGAAATTGAGGGAATTTAGCAAATGCTTGAACCTTAGGAATCAAGTCGGAAGTCTGACCTACGTATGAAATATGTGGAAATTAGTCCACTAGTTTTGTGAATCTGAGGGTCACAGCTATAGACAGAAAAATTCAAAATGCTAACCGAATATGGTATTGCTGTTGGTTTAAATATTTAAATCAAGGTTGTATATCACTCTGAAAGGTGTGATCTAGCTCAGCTAGATGCTTGTGGGCTTGATGCAGAAATTAGTTAAATTCTTTGGCCTGTGCAATGTCGAAGGTCAGTCTGGGTGATCACAACTGCCCTCTATAAATGCTGTTTGTTGAAAACAAGCATTCAGCTGAATGCATTTGAAGAAACATGAAACAGCATTTATTAGAAATGAGATGTCAATAGATTACACGGGTTGGAATAAGCAGATAATTGTGAAACTATGCAATTAAACTGAATGGATAAAATGAATGGCTTTAGGGAACTGATGAAAAAATTGATGGTTTCATGTAAGCTTAAAAGTAACATTGATTTACCTTTTTAAACCAAAAAAAAAAAAAATCTTCTCAAACTTTAACACATATATAGAATTGACTGTTGTAATTATGACTATGAAACTTGCAAAACTAATGGACCGTCTCTTTCCTTTCATGTATATTTAGTATACAAACAGGACTCCACGCATGCAGTCTTCTTTTGAACTCCAGCATGCTTAAAGAGTCTGGTTGCCTGGGGAAGAGGGAGAGGGAAGGTTAAGGAGTCTGAAAACAGAATCCCAGACGCATACCACAAAGTCTGAATGTGCTCGTGCCTGTGTACGCACCTGCACTTGGTTTGTTTTATGCACTGTTGCACCTGAGTGGAGTGAAGTGGCAATAAAAGAAACCTTTATATTGGCTATTTGTTTTCTGAAGAGTTTTGGATACCTGTGAATTCAAAACTTATGTGGTAATCTTTGGATGTAGTGTAGTGAGCTAAGAAAAACTTCTAGTGCTCAGAAGGACCGTAATTAAATCCTTGACGATATTAGCGTTACATAAAACAGGCTGAAGTAATGCAAAATGGCAGTATCTCTATTGTCTTGATCATGAAAAAATAATTTCAAATAAGTATAAATGCAAATGCTTTTAAATCAAATGGGAATTCTTTAATATGCAGCATATTTGTCTTATTTTCTGGGTACTTTTGCTATTCCTCTTGGCGATACTTACAGGTGAAATGTACTGCTAGTCTGAAAGGACGTTACTTCCTACGTTCTCCCTCAAAACATCCATAAACAGAACAGCGAGTGGCTTAGGAAATCGTACTTTTGTGCACTGGTTAGTGACTCTGAATAATACGTTTTAGCCTTAGATAAGCTGGGAGTTCAGATTAAATAACTTTTTTAATTACTGGTGTAATTCTGCTGGTTGACTTATTATTATGAACTGCTGGACTTGTCCCATTGCTTTCTGTGTAGCTCCATGTGGGAAGCAGCTATCTGCTCAAATGAAAACAGGCTTACAGGAGCAGGGCCTTGATCTGCATAGGAAATACACTGGGTTGCCTGTCATGAACCGTAATCGCCTTAAAATATGTCAGAATTTAGTAGTGACTTTTGCCATACCTGGAAATATTTAAACAGATGCCCATGGGAAAATTGAAGAGAGTAAAGCAAATTGAATCGGGTTTAAGAATTCATGACCTTTCTGTCCTACATATCAAATTCATTTTTCTCAAATGCTGTTCATATTGTGCTGCATATTAATTGCATATTGCGTATTCTTTATTCATAATATACCACTGATAATAACATAAAATTACATTTTTAATTCCCAATGATACCTTAATTTAATCTTTCATTTACTTCTCTTCTTTAACTAATCTTCTATCCTCTGAACAAATTTGATTAAAATTGTTGCATTTATTAAAAAGAAATGGGGTAAAATATATCAGTTTGGTCCCACAAGGAGCCAGTATTAAAAATTCCGTTCTGGGGTATGCCTTTTGTTGCATGGCAGATTTTAGGGAAGGAGATGGCTGATTAAAGCTCAGAAATAGCTAGGATATTGAAAAGTGGAAGGAATTATCTGCTTTAGTTATTGCTTTCTCATTTTCCAGGTAAGCCATTCTACTTTCTCCTTTCTCTTGTCTGCTGAAGCTCCAGTAATTACAAATTCGTGAGATTTAGGATGGGATGTGGGAGAGAGAGGAGCGGTTTCAGGAGATCTGTTCTGCCTAGCCATTTTCCCTAATGTTCTTTGCCAGGAGGCCGTCTTTCAGTCTTCACCAGCTGTCAGGCAAGCGAAGAGGAGGAAGAACTCACCCTGGGCTCGCTTCCCTTTTCTGTATCTCAGGCTGAGCAGTCAGTGACAGGATCTTTAGGATGGGATAACGCAGCCATGTAAATAGCCCTGCTGCTGCAATTTTGTATTCTCTCCTGGTCAAAAGAGGCGCTCTCGTTTGTGGCTCCAAAGCAACCAGCAAAGCCTTGCATATGTTCTCGCATGGGATGAAGGCTCTTAAGGTTAGGTGTTATCCTTTTGCTGTATAAATGGAATCATGGAGCTATTTCACTGGCACGCAGCAAGCTTTTACTGTTTAGACCTGGCTTCTTTACACATCGAAGTGAAGATATATTGCAGTGCCATCTAGATGAGTTGCTACAACTGTGAATGGCAGTCTTGCCATTTTTAGGATGCAATCAGTATGTTGCACTTCACTTGTGCCAACATGCATAGTTCTTGAAATTTTGCGGTGCAAGCTCACTAAGTGGTTCTAAATAGGTGCCTCAAAGTCCTCACTTTGAAGCTTTTTGGGCAAAGTGGATGGACCAGAAAGTTCATAAATGTGCACTGATTCTTGGCAAAGGTTATTTACTGATAAAGCCTGTCTTATTTGGTCTTTTGAGTTTGTACAAGACACAGATCTTAAGTTTCTGTTTACATTTAGAAGTAGAATTAATGTCTTGTAATTTGTAACTTTATGCTTATTTTGTTACTTTGGCTTTGATTAAATTGTTAGGGGTTTGACCTTCTTAATTTTCTATTGAATTATGTGATTATCTTTACCCATTTGATGTTATGCATTTCTGTGTAATTAGGATGTTGTAATCTTCTTGTTTCTTGGTCTGTGAGATTGAGTTAATGATATCTTCTTAGGAAGTATGATATAACATTGTTAACTGATTGGCTAAATTAGTAGGGAGGAGCTCAGTTATCAGTGAGTAAAACTTAAATATAGGTCTTTTCCAAAACTAGCATTATAAAGAAACGCTTTTGAAAGACTTGCCTTTATTTTTATGGTTGTCCCTCTCTGTTCTCATTGTATGGCTGATTAACTGCATTCAGAAACGTTGTTTGCTGCTCGTATGGTGACAGAGCTTTTTTTGGAAGTCTGAGTTAATGAAATTTTATGTTCTCTGTGCTGTCTTTTTTAGGTTTTTTGAGCACCCATCAAGTAGGGTAGCTGCTCACTTGTTAAGCACTTTCAACAGTGTGAATTAGCAAGCATCTGCATTTACTGTATGTACCTATTTCTCATATTCATTCTAATTTTCATTCATTATTAGTTTTATCTCCTCCTGCCCCCCTGCCTTGATTCTGCAAATTCACAATACTAATTTTGTGATGCCACGACTTGGTACAGTATCTTTCTAACATTAGGCTTTACTGCATCATCGACAATACAGCTGTTTCTTTGTCATGACGGTAAAAGCTTGTCTTTGGAAGCACAGTGCACCTCTGTCAGTCCTTCCGGAGGGAAGCAGGTGATTCTGTCGGGGCTACGGCAGTTTGATGGCTCAGCTGGGAGGCAAAACTAACTCTGTGCTGGGTCTGTGTGCGTGTGGCTGTGTTTTGATGAATTGGATGGGATTTAAACTATGTGCAAGTCTTCCGTCCATGAGTTAATTTCAGCATAGGGGAATGACTTTGGTCCAGTGATGAGGCACTTGTTTTCTTTCTTTTTTTTTAGAAAGATTCTTGGCCTGGGTTAGTAGAGTTATGTATAGTTATGTCTAATGTATGTATATTTGTGTGTAGAAGAGTAATACATAGGAATCGTTTTGTCAAGCCTCATATCTGTAACATGTAGACTGCTTACTATAGACAAAGTGAAAACTTTGCTACTCTCCCACAATGTGCAGGAAATAATATAGAAAAATCCATTCGCTGTTCGGAAGTGGGGAATGTCTTTGAGAGATGAGGTGACATGCTGAAGTTTCCTTTTTTAAATTTTAGTTGTGGCAATCATAAACTCCTAAATTTAATAAATGTCAAATAGAAGACTAGATAATGATGCTTTAAGCTGAATTTTATTCATTTGGGCTTTTTCCTTTCTTGCTAACACTTCAATAATTGTAGCTTCTAGTGGTTTTGTGAGGAAGAACGTTTCAGGAAATGTGTATGTTTTTTGTTGCAAACTAGTGTGGGAAAGAACTGCCTTTGGGATACTGGGACCAATTCATTGTCTAGGAAATAGTGTGGCAAAGTACTTGTATCACATCCAGCGATAACCTCATAGCATTTTTCAGATTGAAGGACTGTGCCTAAGGAGTAGCACCACTTCATGCCATTGGAGAGTTTAGTAGTGGGCCCCAGATGTAAAACAAGAGGTGGCAGAAGCAAGAAAGCAAAATTGGCATTTGAACAATATAGGTAGCCCTGACTCTGCCTGCTTATTTTCTGTCACTTACGCAGTTCTCTTCTCATCCTTGTCTGACAACCCTTTTATAACTTCACTCACTCTGTATTATTATTTTCACTTCTTGCTATTACTTCATTCCTCCTTAAGATTCTTTTCTTAAACTTTGAGTAAGACATCTGTCTGAAGGGAAATACGGGTTTTGTATTGACTATAAGAAGGAGATTTGGCACTTCAAACTTAGGCTGTTATGTTTCTTTTGTGGAGCTCTCCTGATCCAATCTGTCAAACAGTTCTTTTGCAATTTTCATAGATCTTCAGTTTGCATGTCTGCATGTGATAATGGTGGCCAGTGTTAATAAGTTAAGGATGGGTTGCGAGAATTGCTTTCAAGTATATTCTTTATTGGTGCTTATTTTCAGACTAGGCATCAACCTTTTTGTGAATGACAAATTGGTTACTCATTAATGTCACATGCAGAAAATCGTGCATTTATCAGTGTTTGACAATATCTGTTTCTAAATAATTTTACAAAACGTTCATAAAGAATCTTGGCATGATATTATGAGAATAAACTCTTGGTAGTGCTACTGCCTTAAGATACTTCATCCCAAAAGGAGAATGGTTTAAGTGGTACTCACACCCCCACACCTCCCCCCCTTAGTCTTGAGTGAATCATCATAGACAACCTGCACGGATAAAAACAGAGGTACAATAACAAAGTTTTTATCACTAAGTAGTTGCCCTCTGGGTGCACCAACTTAGCTGTTGGTTCTGGTTGAAGTCTTTTGCTGAATACAAAATACTGTCTTGCAGGTGTTTTTCTTGTGTGGTTATTGATCGTGAAGACTAGAACTCATAAATAACCTTCATTATACTAGATTTTGACAATGTATTTACAGATATTTGAAATTTGATTTTGAGATACCCGTGATACCAGTAAAACTAGATTCTCAAACTTAATAAGTAACCTTCAGTAAAGTTCAGGTAGGCATAGCTTCCTAATTTTCATTTCTATACTCAGTGTGTTAAAAAGATTAAAAAGAAGAAATATTCCAAGCTAGTAACATTTCTAGGTACTTGGTTGTCCTCCATATCAGACAATGAATTGACTGCAGTGATCCTAAATGACTGTAGATCTATAGCCTACTTACAGCCTACATTCTGAAGAACACTCCTTGACAGTATATTCTTTCTTAATGAAGGCTTAAATATTTGTAGGTATTACGGGAAAATCTATAGTACTTGACTTAGTCCAGTTTAGGCCTCTATTTTTACAAAGTGTTATATAAACAGTAGAGAAATGCTGTTGCCCATGGAACTTATTTTCTAAGTACACCAGGTGGGTAAAGGATATGACCAGACGCACAGAGCATACAGACCCACCTACGCTGGTCTGGCAGGCCCTCGAAAAAATGCCCAGGTTTCTGGGTGTGAATTAGTTGGGCAGCGATGCTGCTGTATGCGTTATGTTAACATTGGGAGGCCTTTAGAGAGAGAGGACCTGATCTCTGTGGTGCTTTATTGCCAAGAATCATTCCATGAAAAGACATTTGTCCCACTCGCATATTAGATTGGATGAGGTGCAGCGGGCTGATGGAACAAAAAATGATCTTGGGAAGGCTATGGTAGTGCAACGTAGTAGTAGAGTTATAAATTAAATATATTTATTTTAGGTTGTGTAATAGATATTAGGACTAGATCAACTAGATAGAACTGCCTGGTTTCTGTCCCAAAGCAGTTTGTTTCATAATTCTTGACTGATGATTTCAAACAACTTTTATTTGAGTTTCAGGTAATTGACGAGTTTAGAGGAGAGTATGCACCTTTCTGGTTACAGTTATTCAGTATAAATGTCAACGTGGTTTTGCAGGGTAAATGCTGATAAATGAAAAACACTAGTTTCTCTTCTATTGTGAGGAGTAGCAGAATTTTAAGGCCACGTTTCTGTGTGTAGAAGGATGGTCTGTGTCCTAAACAAGTAGACTGTGTACATCCAGCACTCTGCATAATGAGAGCTTTGGTGTGTAAGCCCCAGCAGGGAAAGAATTAGCTTTTTGGAGGTCTTTGTTAATGAGTACACACATGGTGGCAGATAATAAATGATAGCCTTTTTGATGGGGTTAGAAGAAATATCCAGACGGAAGCTTTTGTATTATAGAACAGATGCATCAGGTTAGTTCTTTAGCTGTATAATTTGACTTATTGATGACATGCATTACACTAGCTAATGACCTGGAGATTATTCAGGGCTTTGCATGCTGTCTTTTTAGAAAATATGAAGGGGAAGTCAGAGACTACTTAATTAGAGGATGTAAAACACTGAGTAAAAAGGAGGATAACGTAGTTAAAATATGAAGACGAAAGAATAACATTTTAACCATACTGCCTTGTAGTGAGATGACATTATACTGCCAGTGTATTGGAGGAAACCATATGCCTGCTGTCTGAGACTGCAGCGTGGAGATGTATGGGAATCTCACCATCCACCACTCTGCTGGTCTCTTATCTATTCTAGTGTGACAAATAATTCTGCTCAGCTTGTCAGCAGTGACAGTTGAGACTTTTTGCTTAGATGCCTTGACAGTGCTTGTATTAAGCAGCCAGGGCCATACACTCCATTAAGTTTTTGTAAAATGAACTGTCTGCTGCTTGCTGTCTCGCCGATACTGGCAGTGTTTGTGAGCTATAATCCTCTCCAGCCGCAGGCTGCCCGAGCGAGTGCCTTCAGCCACCTGCCAGCTAGCGAGTCGGGATGTTCTTAGTGGAGTCTTCAGGGCACAATATTTCCTTAGACGGACAAGATGCGATTCCACTGACAGCGGATATTTTAAAAGACGGTCAAAGTACATTGCGGAAGAGAACCAACTTCTCTGAAATGAAAATGGACAAAAACAGTATTGGTTTTTGATATACAAATGCAAATAAGTGGAAGGTTACCACTGTATGGAGACATGAGATACAGTTTGCACACCACTTAAGTCTCGTGATGCTACTCCTACATCACAGTAGGTAAGTTTGAAAATATAGCGACTTTTAGAGTTGGGGTTTTCATTTTTACGGAAGAGAAATACCGATAGGGTTGAGTTACATCTGTAATTGCAAATGTAGCCACTTACAGCCTGACGCTAAATAGAATTGAAGGTCTGTTACTGAATTCTTCATTAAATGTATGGAAGAAATTGTGGAATGAGGTTCCCTTCCTTGGTATCTCTACTGTGTCAAGGTACTGAGTGATGCTGTGGTTGAGCTTCTGCCTGTAGCAGATGGTGCAGCATTACAGATTCTCCAGCGATGCAGTTGCAATACCTTGGCCTCTGGATATATGGGTTAGTTCACTAGGGTCTCTCAGTGACGCTGTTGGAGAAGTTTTAATTTCTGTTTGCTTGCCAAAGGTGAAATATGAATAAAGTCTACTTCACAGAATAGTGGAATATAAAATTTTCTGTTAGGAAAGTGTTTTTAAAGTCTGGAGTTAAAGGCGTTTTCTGGATTTATATATGCCCTCATGCACAGTCATGCAAGAGCACTAGTTACACTAAACAGTTTTCTGAATATTATACTAAAATCAGTAGGCACTTAACTTCTGATACGTGCATTTGGTTTTGAAACAATTTCCCTGTAAAATGTAAACAATAGAAACAGAAATAGGGGTTGGGAAACTTTAAAATTTCTGCTTGATGTTTGAATTGTACATGTGACTTAAATCAGTATTTCTTATTCACTGCATCATGTCTGTTCTGTTCTACTCGGACATTGCAAGAATTTGAAATTAGAGTGTACTGCTTCTTAGCAGAAGAGCAGGAATATAGAGGTGAAATGAAGAAGATGGGACTCCAAATGGAAGTTACGAGTTCCTTCTATTTCCTTATAGATCTCAGTCTATCTTTTATTTTGCTACATTCATTCTTACATA
Source organism: Burhinus bistriatus (assembly GCA_013397275.1). Taxonomy (NCBI): domain Eukaryota; kingdom Metazoa; phylum Chordata; class Aves; order Charadriiformes; family Burhinidae; genus Burhinus; species Burhinus bistriatus. Next base: position 292,680 of record VYXH01006856.1, on the reverse strand, counting down.
ACTGCGTAGCATATATTGATAGGACATACGTTAATGTAGGATATGATTTGTATTACTGTGTATGGTACTATTGTTAGCTATGCTTCACGCAAACCGGCGGTGAGGATTTCAAGACAGCCGGTGTATGCTGTTTCAGTATCTCCATCAGGAAGAAAAAGTTTTTTTCAGAGCTGTGTAAATTAACTATAAAAGTTTGTGCATCCTGTGTTAAATCTGGGCATGAAATTTCTCACTATAGGAGAATATACAATTTTTTTTACTTCTGATTTAACACTTCTTTTTTTCCCCCCCTCCTTCCACTTCAATGATTGCAAAATGGAATTTGGCAAACTTACTGTATAATGTGTGGGGTTATAATACGCATCTTAGGCCACATGTATGTATTCGCATTTTTAAAATGTTAGGAGTGATGGAAGCAATTTATTTTATGTGCTATGTGTGGAAAAAAGCACATACTAAGTATTAAAAGAGCAAGTCTTGAGAGAGCCTGAAAGAATGGGGAGTCACAGGCCAATAACTGGCTTAATGCAAGGAAATGTACACTGAAAAGGATGGATTGAGCAATTGAAGATGGGATTATAATATGATAAATTGCAGCTGGTTCAGGAGAAGGACGTGCACTGAAGCTAAGCCTGATTCTTCAAAGCCTGCCAGAGGTTAGAAAAACGGAAACAAAACTTCATGGCTGAAGTTATGGATGAGCTTTGTTGCAGCCTAGGTGCGTAATCTAGACGCCGTGTGTTTGGCAGGAGATGTTTTATTTCTCATTCCGGTATGTGTTCATGCAGCCCCCAGGATGGATTTGTTTATGAGCATAGCTGCTTCCATGAACAGTATTATATTGATGTGAGAGTTGTGAAAGCTACACGTGTGTGCTGTCGCAGGGCTGTGCTGCTCTGGCAGTACTGGTGTCATAATAATATGCTGTTACCGTCTCATACGGTGAAAGCTTTGCTTTGGGTAATGGTAACAAAAAGTGAAAGTTGTAGCCGTAATTCAGAACAGATGTAGGTCCGGGTTCTGCAGTGAAATGTGAGCGGGAGGAAGCTCGCTCCAACTGCGGCCATTTAGTTTGGGACACAAGTCATGACGATGGAGAGAGAACAAAGAGGGCCCTATCTGGATTCCTGTCTCCTCTGTACCCCTCTGAGTATTAATTTGTAGTCAATTATGCTTTACATGCTTGGTGTCCTTTTTCTTTCGTTGGCCTTAAAAGTGTGTATTTGTGTGAGTGTGGGTGTGCGAGTTAGGTTTTGATTTCCTTTGCTTTCTGCAGAATAACTTTTGATGCCAGATTTTGTAAAATCTGTTTTTGTTCGTGCTGAGATACTCGCATGCCAATATCCTTCTAGAAAGAGTATTTTCTTAACAAACCCTGATAATGGAAATACTGGCATACCTGTATGAGGTACAGCCCTACATCAGTGTAATTAGGAAAAAAGAAAAAAAAAAGAAAAAAGATGCTTTTAAACTCTGATTTCAAACCATGAAATGAAAGGACTTGAATTTCGTACTTTTGGCAGGGAATTAATTTCAACAGTAGTATAATATACTGAGCTTGACAACGGAGATGTTTAAAAAGTGCTTAATTATAAATTGGAAGCAGTGCTTTCCTATTGAGTGTATAATTGGACTGTTTCAAAATAACTACTTCCTTTCTTATATTCTTAAATTGCCCTTTTCAGACTTGGTTTCTTATTTGTTTGAAGTGATGTTTGTTTTTATTTTTGAAAGCAAGAATTGTATCACTCATGAAGCATGACTGTATGTTTCATCTTGAAAAAGAAAAAAAGATGCTGGCTATTGGAAGTCTGTTAATGAGTTTAAAATTAGTTTGCACTCCTAAACATGTTCCTGAATTGCCGGATAGTTTGTGGAGAAAAAAAGATGCTTTCTTTATTTAATAATCTTCTTACTTTCAAGTACACATACTTCTCTAACCCACTACATATTAGAAGTGAAACAGAAAACAAGAAAGGTGTTAAGTGCTGGCCATGAAGGCTGGGTGTCACTATGTGATCAAGGTCTTAGTGATCAAATCAAGAAAACCAGTGCAGATGACTTAAGTCCTGCTTGCCTCGCATACGTACTCCGAAATTATGTACCATATCCCAAAGGAATCCTTAGATTGCCTTAAGTTCTGGTATTTAAGAAAAAGGTTATATGTGTATTGCGAGATACAGTTTTCTTTACTGTGCTTCTCTTACTTTTTTTAACCTTCCAAGTTCATGTTTTAAACTTTGCAAGCATGAATCCGAGATGTGAAAGTACTACATAAAATCACATGACTCCATGAAATGGAGTCCTGAGAAAAATGACCTATTATTGTGAAAAAACTACTGGAATGTTGAAAAGCTGATGACTCTTTCCCTTTGGCATAATTTGCATTTAAAAAAAAAAAAGGAAAAAAAGATCACTTATTTAACTGGAACACTCAGCAGACAAGGCTTGAACTAGAAAGAAGTGTAATTCTTTTAATTGACTGTCTCTTTATAACCTCATAGTCTCATAAATTAACTGTTCTTAAGTACTAATGACCTGGGAAAGGCAGATGTTGTATCCAGCTGTTAAATGTTTTTTTTACTGCTTCCTTTTTTTATAGTGACAGTTAATTCCAGGGTAAAAGCCTAAAACCATTTTAGGAGAAAAATTCCTAATGTTTGTCCTCAGATCACTAACGGGAACAATGACAGCATGCAAGAGAAGCATGAACATCTAACATTAACTACTAATTTTATAGCTAGTTCTGATACATTTTGGGGCGGAGGGGGACAGCAGCTGTTGTCCCTTATACCTTGACAATCTGTAGTCTGGCTACAGGAATTGTAAGGCTGTTCCCCATGGAGCCCAGCTCCTGCGTGACAGGACCCGAGTTGTAGGTGTGTGGGTAGGGAAGGAGGACAGGCAAGTTAGGACCGGGGAAACCCGCACCTTTTGTTTTTTCTCGGATCCCCTGGAAGAAGAATTTGAGGATTGTGTGGCCTGTTGGAGAAACTAAGTTAAACTGCTTGCAAGGTGACAGAATATTCTTTCACTGTCCCATACGTGTCTCATCCTCTCCATGTTCACGAGGTCCAAGTTTTTCCCAAAGCTCAGAGTTGTAGATGAGAGCCAGGCGAGGTGCTGCTGCTCCGTGTGCAGCCCAGAGATGTCTTCCAGGGTCCGACCCGAGGCTCCTGCTCTGGCTGGCAGGATTGCTTGAGCATGTGCCAGTGCTCTGCGTGCCCTCGCAGCAGGGGCTGGGTCACAGTCACTGCCCTGATGAATTGGGTCATCGTTCTTAACCCAACTGTTGGGAGTTAAAGCACTTGTCTGCCTTCCAGAGCTCTGAGGGGATTTTTGACACTCAGTTCTGCAGCCTTCTCCTTCCATGTCAGAAGAGGTTGGGTTTTTTTTTTTCCCATAAAATAATAAATTGTAATTTTAGAAGTTAAGACTGTGAGATTACGGAACAGTTTCATTGACAACAGTGTGGTTAAATGATAGCAAGTCTGGGTTAGCGATACGCTTGGCAGTCCAAGTCTTAGTTGCTTCTAGATCTGTGGTTCAAACCCGCAATATGCTTCTTGGTGGTCTCTGGAAGCTATGCAGCCAGCTGGGGTCCAGGTTGTCGCCTTTCTAGATAAAAGGAAGTTGGGAGGAAGAAGGGATGTGACTCGTTAATTTATTAAGCAGATTTTGTTGACCAACAGGAACTTGACTGCACGTCTGCTTTCAGATGAGGGAGAATGGAATCAGTGGTGAGGGGGGTGAAGTGGGATCACTTGTCAAAGGTTGTAGAGATAGCACAGGTAGTGCTGCCTCTTGTTGTCCTTTACGATGCAGAGTTTAATATTTAAAGTGAGGTATTAGTATTGGAACTAAATTCTCATGCAAATCAGTGAGGGCGGAACAAAATTTGGCCAGTGGGAACTCATGAGAATACTTGTATTTAGCTGTAAATATTACGGTAAGATCAGTGAAGTAGTTACAGTAAAACAATTGTCAAGGACTTGGAGGAACAGTGTTTTGTCAACTCTTGTGTGCTGACAAGACTTCTGGTGGTGGCTGTCACCCGGGGTATGCAGTAGGCACCCGTACCATCCTGGGGGGTGGGGGTTCCTATGTCTCCTAAATATTTCCTTTGCAAGATGAAATACACTGTTAAACTGAGTTTGCTTCTTTCCTTCTACAGAGTGAAAGCATGGGAAATGCATTATACTGAACCACAGTAGAATTATTTGCTTAAAAAAAAATACGCTTTTTTCAGTTAGACATTTTGATTCCTTGGTACAATAACCTAATGGACTGATAAAAAAAAAAGCTAGAAACCTTTGGTCTTAAGTTTAGCCTGTGGCAGGCTGCAGTCGCAGCAGACTTTAAATCTGTATTTCAGTACCTCTTACTTTTGTAACTATCTTTACGTACACTGTACAAACTTTGTCACTAATAAACCCAAAGGTACGTTTTTACACTGCATTCATCTCTTGCTGGCTTCTTCACGTCCTGGTCTCACATAATACGTATTTTCATAATTCTCACATTTTTTTTTTAGTTTGTGTCTTCTTTTATACTCCTTCCAACTGTGTCAGAAAGCGGTCATAAAAATGGTTTATTTTTACTCCATATGGAAGTTCTTGGGTATTCAGGAAGATTATATGAGGGCTTTAGTGCTGACTTAATTAGCTGTGATCCTGTTCTTATTCAAATCCTAGCTGGCAGAACCAGTAAAATAACGTCACAGGATTTTTATGTGTGTGTGAAATTATGTAATTTGTTTTGTAATTACAATGAATACAAAGGCAAGAAAAAAACCCCAACCCTTTGTCATTAATTATTACACAGGAAAACAAAACCTTTAAATTTTTAAAAACTTTTATATTGTGGGGAGCATTGGGAATGATGCCATGTCAAATATTTATCCATCTCTTCCAGGCAAAGTGCTGTGTGAGGTAAGGAAAAAAAAAAAAGAAAAAAAATGCAGCTAGAACAGTAGAAAACAGTTCTTACCACATTATACATCTATCATTCTTACAGGGAGGGAAAAAATGTGCTCTGCGTTACTTGAAGGTGCTGGGAAGTAGGATGGAGACTAGTTCTGTTACAGGAACAAATCATTTTGCCCTTCCTGTAACAGGTCAGTGTTTTTGCAGCTGCTTTTTTCCCCTGAATATACTGCGCTTATGCGGCTGCCGCTGGAAGCTCGACGGTTCCCAGTAATACAGTTCTGTATTTGTGACCCCTGACAAAATGTGGAGGAGAGCTGAGCAGAGAGGTTTCCGCTGCTGAAAAGGGGCTCTGAAGGATCCTCAGGAATGGCAACGTTCCACTTCTGCTTTGACTGGAGAAGCGTGCGTCTGTCCTGCCAAATGGGACAAACTGAATTGTTCCATGTTTAAAAATAGAAAATAACTAAGTTTAGGTAATCAGGGCCTTGGTCATTAGGCTGTGAAATTAATACTTGTCTGTGTATTTACCAGCAGCATGATTGAACTCACAAGGCAACAGATTTCTGTCACCAAATTCGACGTTGCCACTGACATTACATGTTCCTGGTAGTCTGAAGAGAGGCGTCTAGGAGGAATATTTTGCATGTGGCGATCCAGTTATCTGAGCTCTGCGAGTGGTTTCTTTGGCTGGTGAACAGGTACTTGCACAGCTGGCATAAATGCTCTCTGTGGTCTTGGGGAGCAGAGTCCCTGAAGACAGGCTTCATGGTCCTTCCATCAGGGTCGATTGAACAACCCCAGGCTGAGAGGGTTGGGGTTGTGCAGCCTGGAGAAGAGAAGGCTCTGGGGAGACCCTATAGAAGCCTTCCAGTACCTAAAGGGAGCCTACAGGAAGGATGGGGAGGGACTCTTTACCAGGGAGTGCAGTGATAGGACACGGGGTAACAATTTTAAACTGAAAGGGAGCGGATTTAGACTAGATATTAGGAAGAAATTCTTTACTGTGAGGGTGGTGAGGCACTGGCACAGGTTGCCCAGAGATGTTGTGGCTGCCCCATCCCTGGAGGTGTTCAAGGCCAGGTTGGATGGGGCTTTGAGCAACCTGGTCTAGTGGGAGGTGTCCCTGCCCATGGCAGGGGGGTTGGAACGAGATGATCTTTAAGGTCCCTTCCAACTCTCATCATTCTGTGATTCTAAGTGTCTTGACCTCTACCTGAACTGGAATTTTAGCCTGCAACTTGCTTCAGAAATAAATGAAAGAGTACAAATGCAGCTGTGTGAAAACAAGAATGCAGCATGGTTCTCACATCATAATCATGGGTTGATTAATTTGTTTGACGGTTTCCTTGAACTTATGCCGCTGACCAAAATAACATTGCTGTTATCTGTGTTGGTTGTTTCATCAAGCTTATCTCGTGTCGGGCAGTTCAACTCTTTGCCTAAATGAAGTCTTCTTGACACTTATGGTTGGATTCAGAATTACTTTTGCAGACCATTTAGGAGCAATGACCTGTTTAACCAGGAATAAGGTGAAAAATTCCTGTACATTTTCATATTAAAAAATGTCTGATAAAATGGAGCATGCATTAACGAGAGACTGATACCAGAAGCTGTCAGCTTCAGGCAGACTTCTGAGCTATGTCTGGCCCTTTTACCAAGTACAGTAAAAGATTTGTGGATCTGCTTAAAAGGGTGTTTTATTCAACAAGTTATTTGTTTGTGCAGTGGTACACTTAAAGTTAGAGGAACAGGCTTCTAAAGTGGTGTTATACTAAACATTACTGAATCATAGGTCTGTGTGAAATATTTGCTTCGTGAATTTTTTCCCCAGTGACATTAATCCGATTTTAAGCATGCGAAACCTCTATGAAATTGCAGCAATTTCATTTAATTTTGTTGAATAAAGTCTCATATCAGGAGGGAACCAGGAGGCTGTGGATGCTTATTGGTCATGATATTAACTTGCATTTAGCTTCAATGAGAAGCTCTTAAGCAGTGCATAATTTTGAGCACAATAATCCTTGTGGTTGTCAGTGAAACTATTCTCCTGCTTAATGTTCAGTACACCTTGAGTGGTGTTTGTGAAGGCTTGTGTAATACCCAATTCCATACAATTTTATATACTTCCTTGTCACATCATTTATAATTGGATATTAAAAATAGAATTTCTGATATGTAACAGACTGGTAGACTTAGGCAAAGAAGTAATTGTCTAAGGACTGAGCAAACTCCTGTGAAAGTTAATGTTAAAAATTGGAAGATTGGACAGTTTTTCTCTTGACTTCCTAAAATCACCTCTATTTTGCTAAATCATGGTTCTTTCTTGGTCCCAGTAGTTTGTGTTAATTTTGTGGTCCTTTATTTCTCTGCATCTGCAAAATACAAAGGTAGTTGTTTGAACTCTGGGCATTGGACAAAAGTAAAAAAAAAAAAAAAGGCGTAGCCTGCCTAGGTTTGTTTAGAAATAGGGTAGTGAGACCAGTGACTGCATGGTGTTCGGATGATACACCTTACTTGGGGGTTCTGTCTCAAAAGGAAACTTAATTTGGGTTATTCTTTCAATTCTTTGAAACCAAATTTGACTGTATGTTAAAAAGTAGACTGTTCTGCATGTTGATCCATCACGGTTTGGAGGCCGAGGTGAAATGAAGTGTAAGGTGAGAAGTTGAATCACTACAAGAACAACCCCAGGATCTGTAGCCAGTGCCTCTTCTTCTATACCCAATGGACATCTGGACCAGAATCTCTTGCTCTTTCCTTAATGTATGGCAATCCAGTCCTTGTCTTGCTTAAGTGCAGCCTTGTTTAACCCAGGTGGAGCCATGGCTGTGCTGCTTGGGCTGTCTGCTCTTCTGTTAGAGGTGTTACTCATACAGTGCATCTCTTTAAACTGAAGGACAATCGTATTTGTGAATACTTGTGCTGCTTTTCAGTATGAAAACCGTGACCGTCACCATGACCACCTGTTCAACAGAAGTTGCTCTCCTGGCACCTTAAGTCCTAACAGGAAAAGCAAATTGTGTCACGTTTTAGAAACAGAGCCACAGAAATGATTATGGAACGTAGTTTGAGCACCTCGTTATTAAGTAATGGGTATTACTTGCTGAAGTCAAGTGGCTTAAAGCAAGTCCAAAACAAATTATGTGATTTCTGGTAAGGTAAACTTGACACCAACTCTCAGAGCTGAGATCTTCCCTGGTTGAGTGCTGCAAATGTAGGTACAAAATGTGCTCTATTCTGCTGTTGAATGATAAAGAACTTGCTATAGAATGAGGTAAACATTTTTAATTGCCTTGCGTCAAAGGGAATTCAAAGAACTGACCTGTGTCAAAGTAACTTGTACAAAAGCCATCATTATAATAGAAATCTCTCTAAATATCCTTAAGAGATACACAAGTGTTGGCTGATATGAGTAGTTTCAGAAAACTGCTGAGTATTCATTGTGAAACTGTAAGAAAAAGATTGGCTTTACCTCTTCCTGAGATTTTAAATTTTAGGCTACTTTAATAACCATTTAAAAAGAACAAAAAAATCTTCGAACAAACCCACAAAAAAACCCTGTTAATCTTTGATTTGAATTGAATGTTGGAGACAAACAGCGTACTACTTGGCCATTCCTAGTTTTTGCCAACATTACAGTTTCATGAAGCTTACAAAAACAACCTTGGCTGCAAACAAAAATATTTGTAAGAAACGAATGTGTAAACCCCACAAATTCTGAGAAGGCTCCAAGGGTAGAACTGAGTGTTCCTCAAGCAATGACCAGAAGCTTTGGCAGTGTTCAGTGTCTCATTGCTTCCAAATACGAACCGTTTACCTTGACAGTAGTGGCTGGTTAATTGTGTTTATGCTATCAAGGGAGTTTTAGTTGTGTTGTGGTGATGGTATTAAAGCCACTGTGCCTCACTCTGCTGGGCAGTTCTTTGGAGAGCTATTTAAATTAAAGGTATAATACTCTTTTTACTGAGGAATTGCATAAAAAAAAATATGAGAATGAAAGAGCTGTCGTGCTCACGAAGGGCTGTGTTGAAAGGCATCAGGTAGAATTGATGTTGGAGCAACTGCCATTGAAAATGGTAATTAGTCAAGACCCTTATACACCCTTTTTTAATTTTATTTTCTATTAGAATCCTATGAATATGAAAATAGGTGCATTCTTCTGATTAATGACTAACATGAACCAAAACATTTATACAGTTGATCCATCAGATTCAGTTACTGTTTATGGTTGGGTTTCTGTCTAATGTAATAAAATACTGCTTTTTTTTTGATTCAAGGACCCAGTATTTTCACAACTTCTGAGATTTGAAGGGCTGTAGAGAAGTAAATGAATTTGTATGTCTCAATGACCAGAGAACAATTTAAAAAAAAAAAAATAAAGGGGGGCGGAACCCCCAAGACTTTGTCCAAAAAAAGCTTATCACATACATATATATGTGTATATATATAAACATATAACATATGCATAATGGTAAATATAATAATAATACATATATTTTTTATATACATTAAAAAAAACCCCCAAAAGCAGCACAGTCTCTTCAAAGCAGTTCGACACTATTACGTGCCTCACGGTATATAAAGGTTACCCTGGCTCTGTGTTTAGCTTATTGTTGAAGTGAAGTTGACACTTCAACATCGTAAAACATTCATATACTTTTCAGAATGCAAGGTGCATTTATAAAGTGTGCAGTTTGCCTCTATCTATTCCTTTCTTTTACTTGGAGACTTTAGTACTAATTTCTGAAGTTTTTGATTAAAATTTGTGACTTGTTCAGCGTTGGTCAATAAATGACATAAGTCGTGTGTCAAAAGAACAGATTCTCGCTAACACCCTGGAATGTTTAAGCTGATTGGACTCTGGCAGTGATGGTAATTGCAGTGGGAATGACAGGCACTCTGCTCTCCTTGACCCCTCACTGTGGTCGCTGTAAAAGGTTGGACATGCTGTATAAGAGGTTGTCTCCCGTAAATTGGTTTTTTTAAGCATTTATAAAGCTATTGCAGTTGTCTTATTTTTGAACAATTGTGAATGTCAATCCACTTCTATGCTGTCCTTCAAAAATAAAAATAACAAAAAAAAAAAAATCAATTACTAAAAACATAATGGTGCAGATGCACAGCCAGATGACTGGTGCAGATGTACTTGATTCTTCCTGCTCTTTGGAGCTCCTTAGCCAACAGCTTGGGTGTTGCGCTGTGGGCTGGGCTGCAATGTGCTTGTGGAAATTGTGCTGCTGACTCCAGTGGGAACAAAATTAGTGTTTGTAGCCCTACATGGCAAAGCTTTTTCTTCTAGTGCAGCATTCCTGATGCTCAGCAGAGCGTTGGACCAAAAGGTTGATTACTACCACCATAAACCATTCAATGTATATATTCTTTTTTTTTATTTGAGCTCTCCCCATCTCCTTTCAGAGGAAATAAAATGGAATGTAACCCATTACCACCTACAACTTTTTTTGTCAGTTTTCTGTTTAAATTAGTTTTTCTATATTAATTTTCACATTAGCTGTATCTTTGATGTAATGATTGAGTCTGCTTCAAGCTGAAAGGAAAAACAAAATCATTGAGGAATGTGTTTCAGAAATTTAAGAAGAGGCCATTTGTAAAATTGCATTATTTAATAAAACTATGGATGACTTCTGGTACTGGTTTTCACTCTTTTATGTATTATTATACATAAAGACGGCTGCCTAAGAGGTGACAGTATCTAGAAGATTTTATAGTGTAAAGGGATGAAACTGTGGCATCTGTCCTTGTAGAAGGACAGATCTGTTGTAGCTGTAGTACTGATCTTTCTGGAGTTCAATAACTTATCTCCTGTGAGCTTGAATGCAATTCATGTTAGTTAATGACCTGCAATCAACCTGTACATAACTCTTAAGTGCCTGATTAGTAGAACGTTTAAACATAAAAGAACATGGTATTAAGCATCTTCTGCAGTGGGGAACAGGTGGTCCATAGATTTTTGGATGGGGTTGGCTGTGAACATCTCGGAGCAGGTAAGGAAGTGCTTTTGGTGAGCATCGTCATCTGTGCTTGTGCAAAACGTAATCAATCTAGGGGGTGTTTTTGGAGGGGGGGACCAAATCAAAATGGTTCATACCTCAGGTAATTATGAAATAATTTGTTTAACTTAGATTTTTTTTTTAAAGCCATTACAAGCCATCAGCTGGTGACATCAGGGTGCCAAAAGCCACCAGTGACCTGTCACATTATTTTCTAATTCTTACAGTCTATTGTAAAATAACTCAGAATTTCAGGTTTTCTTATGTCGATGTGCTTATGCTTCTTGTTTTGTATGTGTGTAAGGAAAAAAAAAAAAGGCACCAACAAAACCCACCCCACCTCCCCACCCAAAAAAAAACCAAAACCAAACCACCAAACACAAACCACCACCAACCAAAACCAACATACAAGAAGGCAGAAGTTTGTGTTTAGTTTTTTTTCTTAAAATAATTAGGTGAAATTAATTGTGGTGTCTCCCCCCCCCCTCCCCCCCGACACAGTTGTTTATATAATAACCTGTTGGGTTAAAAAAAGTGTCATTGGGTTGCAGATCCGTAGATAGTAGTAATCATTGTAACTGTTAGCCTAAAGAAGATGCGTTTAGCCTTATCTCATGAGCGTGTTATTACTAGGACAACATTACTTAGGGCTGTCAGGAAAATCAATATTGAAATATGGTTGCCCTAGTCATTAATATCACCAGTAGATGGTAGATGCTTTCTGGTTGGTAGTGTAAGGAGATCCATGACAAAGGAAAACTCCTGACTTGCAGAGACGAGAATACTGCAAAGTACAATGTCCCTCTCCTGAAAGGCTGGGCAATGGGGAAATGAAAAAAACCTGTGAACAATTGAATGTGGTATCTGAGGATACAGGAATAGGGAAAGGGGAATGAAGAAGAATTTTGCAGTGACACTATGACATTGATTTTCATAAATCTCCAGTTGTAGATTAATGAAATGTTTTATTTTGCACACCGGGAGTGCTGCTCTGTGTGCTCTGACAGCTCATTAGATGCTTATTGTGGTAGGAGGAGTGCTGAAAGCTCAGGATTTAGCAAGGAAAGTGTGTGGTACTGTGCATGATACAATGTTCATTCTGGTGCTTCCTTCAAAGTTTTAAAGTAGCATCAATTTACTGTCTCGCTGGACTGAATCTTGTCTGGGGTTAGACGTGCTAACTAATGCAAATTTTAACTGCGTGATAGATAGCTGGAACCAGAAATATCTCCCAAGTCTCCATTCTGCCACTTGAAAGCTTAAGGTGTAAAAATTTATGGCTGACTTCCCAACTTGTGCTATCGTGGGGCATTCAATTATGGATCCATGAGGCTAGCGTGATATTTTTCATTTTCTAAACTTCCATGCAGTTACTCATTTCAGGACAGATTCGAAGTGTAGTGTTCTGGAAATTGTGTGTCCCCTCTCTCTTAAACACTGTTGAACTGCTGCTGAGAAGCCTCAAGGGGAATAAAAAAATAACCGAGCTGAATCAGATCACCGAGACTCTGTTACATGCTGCCACCTGTTTGTGGAGATGATGAGGACTTTGGGTAATGCCTGCTTATTTAATGACTATTATTTTCTGTGCGGTCATCAAAATAACTGTTAATTTTTGCATTACAGTAGTTCCATGTTTTTTGCATATATTGAAGTTACTTGAATCTGTCATAATTTGTCAGAAACATCAATGTCACAGTATTTTTGGGCTTCTAACCTGCAAGTGGTTCAATGCCTGCTTGACTTTGCTCTGCTTCTTGCCCGGGGTGGTAAAATCCAGATGTGCTCAGTTGGGCAACAGGGGACAGGACTAGCATTCAAAGGAACTACAGCCCAGGGGACGGTCGGAGCGTAACCACTGGGGTCAGCAGGACTGTAAACCAGTACATACAAGTTTTTCATTCTAAGTAGGTTAAGACTGTTGGTAGTTGAACATTATGGCTTACTTGAACCATGTGCATCATTATTTATAAATGTCTTTCTTAGGAACCTCTTTATATGTAATATGTAATGTATGGTATAAACATCCCCCTCCTTTTTTTCATGCCTGTGCTGTAACTGGTTTTGTTACTATAGATAATCATTAACTTAGAGCATTTTTGGTGGTATTTGTGCACAGGGAAAGAAACAGCTGAAATGCAGCCAGGTTTGCTTTGGCTCCCTAGGAAAACCAAGCAAAATCTGTAGGGAAACACCACGCTTTGCTTTGGGGGGATGATTGGTCACCTTGGGGAGCTGCTGCCTGAGGACTTACCTGAAGTTAAAACAAAGCCAGTACTGCCACGTTCAGGAGACCTGCTCCAGGCAGAGGGTGAGGAGATATGGTCTCGGACCGCTTGCTCAGCATCTGGCAGGCAGATGTGTGACCTAAGTGGGAGAAGCTGTAACTGCTTTTTGTCGTGGCCAGAGGAGGCCTTTCCGACCCGCTACGTGGAACTGAGTTACTGGGTTTGTATGTTAACAGAGGCGGTATCCTTTGAAATATTTAGGAAGTGCATTGAATGGTGATGTTGGCCAGTCTGTAGTGTTTGCAAAGACTTACCTGAAGTGTCATTTATTTACAAAGGTTTACTGGGAGCCTCACTTGTTCAGTGTCCCATCTGTGTACAGTATTTTGCAGACAGGGCATGCAGTTAGAAAGCCTGCTCTACGTTGGGAATTCCCAAACATAGGTGACCGAGTTGCTTCTCTTGAGGGTAAGACTTGGGTTGTACAGTGGTAGGAACGGCAGCTCACTGCTCTGTGCTACGTCTGGTAAGTGTCTGGGAGGAAGCGTCAGTCTCCAGCACACTTTTCTCCCGTACGTGGGGTGATTGCATTGGGCTCAGTGCTGTGCTTGGCCATGTCAAGGTTCTGGAGCGGCCATTCCAGACTTCCATTTTTCTTGCATATTACTTAGTAGTAATTTGTGTGTTGCTAGTTGGAGAAACATCAGGAATAGTGTGGCAAGTGNGACGGGTAGAGGTGGTGCTGAGGGACATGGTTTAGTGGTGGTTTTGGCAGTGTTAGGTTGATGGTTGAACTCAATGATCTTAAAGGTCTCTTCCAATGTAGGTGACCCTGATACGTGAGCAACCTCAAGGGGGTTGGTGGTGAAGGTTGTAATCCTCTCCAGGCTAACAGGCATATTCCTTTGTAGCTAAAACTTGATGTTTATCTTTTTTTCTGAAATAGTTACGGTATTAACTAATACTAGTGTAAGGTACTGTAGATAGATGTAGCCTGTATCTCTCTCAGTCTGCCTCTGGTCCTGTTTAAAATCATATGCTTGGCAATTTAAGAGTCGTAAGTACAGGATGCAAATGTGAAACATCAGGGTTGTTTACACAGAGTGCTAAGGTATGATTCATACTGAAGTAATTTTATGTTGTGAATTCATAGCTGAGTATTAGCAGAATTCATATGACTGCCTGAACTTGATAATGTGTGAAAGCTGTGACAAAAACACTTGTGATGCACTTTTGTTAAATCTCAGGAAAGAAGTTTGAGAAGACTTATGTATAACTGTAAGAAATAAAATGCATAAACATTTCGGTAAAAGTGTTTTAAAAGTTTGACTGTCAGAGTAAATTGACGGAAACTCCACAGTCTTGTTCGGGGAAGCATGTAAGCATATGATGGATGTTAGGAGTTTGATTAAGCCCTGTTCATTCTGATAGCAGTTAAAAGTTTTCCTCTAGCGCAATTCTGTGCTGCTCTGCTACGATGTGGCTGCTCAGACATCCCCAGAGGTCACAGCACCCAGCTGAATTGTGGTGGCTCTTCATTTCATACTGTGTGCATTCACTGAAGAAGGATTTTTGGTTGCGTTCTGGTTCAAGACATGGCTTTCTAGTGTACGCACCTGTCTGGTTTTACGCATTTGAAAGAATCGTGTACTAGAAAATTCTTTTTCATGCATTAGAAAATAGTGATTTCCTAATTCTTTAATGGAGGCACATTGTTCCTAGAGAAAAGGAGACCTTGCAAACAAAAAACAGTCAGTGCTAGACAGAATGTGCAAAAACAAATAAATAAAACCCATTAGAAATCATTGAAAAATGTTTTGTATATGACTAAAGAATGAATGTTCTTTGTTTAAAGTTATCTACATTTATTACTTCATTCCAGAAGAAAACTGAGGGGCAAAATGAAGTATAGAAAGTTTGTTTTTGTTTCCACCACCCCCCCCGGCTTTTCTTTTTCCTTGAAAGCAAAGCACTTGCCATTCCTCCTCTTAACTAGGTTTTTGTTTAATTGTAACGCAGCTTACAGCAGCGTAGGTAAATAGTTAATGGTAGGGAAAACAAGTATGAAACAGTTACTGGGGACGCTATCTATGGCAGCCTCTTCTCCTTTCCTACAAAATTAAGGGGCTTAACTACAGTTATGGCATAATTAATAAGCAGATTATTTCCGCTGCTACTAAAGGGTGATGGGCATTCTGGAGACAGACATCCGTTATTTAATTTCTCTATTTTTTAATCTGGTTCCATGTTCCTACTTAATGCATGCCACCTTGGATTCTTTTCCATATTTGTATACATTTATGTAAAAATAAACGTAAATACTTTTCAGTTAACAGTAGTCAAATTAGTCACCTTACCTTGTTTGGAGTGGCACTTTGGGATGCTCTGTAGTGAATGCGCAAAGCGAGCATGGCGATGCTTCCTTCGGCTTGAGAATTTAGCTACAGTGGAGCAGTGTTTTACATCACTTGAAAGTGATGTGGGCAGATTATTTCAATGGATTATTTTCCAAATGGTAAAATAATGTTAGTACTGTTCCCAAATGGCAACATAATATTAGTAATTTCCTAAAAAGGGGGAAAGTGACGAATTTATCTGGGAGAGAGAAGAAAAGCCAAGTAGGACAATATAGGATGTGTCAAACAGCTATATAATTAGAAGAATGCAAAGACAAAAATAAAGCTCAGAAATAAAATTATTCATTATTTATCCCAAATCCTAAAGTCAGAAGCCAACGAGAAGCTTCTTTTACTTTGTAAAAGAAAGACTGACTTGCATCAACTATCACTATCTCCTGTGTTATTTTTCCCAGTGTTGCCATTACTGCTAATCTTTCCTGTCAATGCTTTCCCAGCTGTCTTAAATCTCATGTTTTTTCCAGGCTTGCTTGAAACTGAGAGGTAGACTAATATCCTTCTCCCTGAGGTATGCTTCTGACTGCTTGCTTCTGCTAGAGGGAAGAGGTTAGAGATGGAGCCCTCATAATGTATGTACTTGAAGTTTTTCTTCAAGATGATTAGTGCTTGAGCTTACTGAAAGTAAGAAAGTAATCCCAGACTTCCTTTAAAATATAAGCCAGCAACTGGGGATAAGTAGTGGTTAACTACTTAAGGCTATTTTTGTTCAGTAGTTGGTGGAAACCTGAAAGACTTGATGTTTATGACGTGAATTTCCACTTTCTTTTATGGGTGAGCTTTCTATACAAGCAGCAGATTGTGAAAACATACATTTTAAAAAGTGGTGAAATGGTATTAAATGACTCTTAAAGTGTTTCTTTTTTAGAGATGAACTATCCTTATCTGCTTATCAAGTCTTCTGCAAGTGGAGACGAATACTTGATGCTTTCGACTGTCTGCAAAATAGCTAAGCAAGCCTTTATTCAAATGAAAAGATTGCTATTGAAATCTATTTAAAGATAAATTGCAGAAGTTACTCTAACATTCTAGCTAAATTTTCTAGGAGTGTTTGCCGGTTTCAGAAGTATGCTGTAGAGACACACACACATGTGAATAGGAGAAGAGATTGGTAAAGGAAATGGGAGTATAAACCTTCATGCCTTTTTATTAGCTAAAGCAGAAAAATGAAAGTCCAAATTTTCATCCTTTTTCTTTAGATTTTTTTTTTCCCCCCTAAACCCAGAATTTCAACTTAAGAATTCAACCTGAGCAATGCAGCTGATGGAGACAGCAGATTGGGATGTTAGCAGTGAAGCAAACTCTTTTCCATATCATATTCTTCTGTCCTTGCTACCCTTTAAAAAATAAAAAACAAAAATTAAATTCTCATTCTCTGGACATCCATGTAATAATCTGTAGTGTTAATAAATGCACAAGTTCAGCTGATTTTTTTTTTCTGACTGCCCAAAACTTACCAGTTTATGTATTCAGCACTAGCTTTTGCAAGCAGTGTAAGTAGAAACAGAACTTAAAGGGGATTTACAAGTGCGCGCACTATTTGCTTTACAGGCGGACAAAGAAGAATTTGATACATTGGTGAATGAGTCTTGAATTCCTGAGTTAGTTGTAAAGATGTGTATAGCGTGACTTGGCCTAAAGATGTTCTAACAAGTTGGACTTAGTGGTGTGAATGTTTTTTTGTGATAGCTCCACTAAGTTCGGCATCTTTGCATTATTTATAGCCATCTGCTTGATGTGTTGAAGGCTCTGGCTCAATTAGATTACCTTTTAGCAGTAACAGCTCTCAGGAACAGTACAAACAGACGTGTCTGGCTGCTGCAGAATAAATAAGAAAGTAAATAAAGTCAGTCATGTCTCCCTGCAAGTTTCTTTAACTGCTTTAATTCAGGAATAAAATGGACACGTAATGAAAATATCCTAAACCAAAAGCTGTGATGACCTTTGCCCGACACTGTAAAAAGCGAGCGTTAAGGTTTGGAAGTATCCCATGTCTTTACAAAAGATTAAACAAAAAAAACCCCCACAACCCAATGAATTACAAATGCCTCTAAGCATCTGGATTTTCTGAAAGCTACATTTCACTTTTGTAGGATGGAGTTATTTATAAACTTAATTTGAGGGGGGTAGGATGTGACACTTTAAAAAAACCAAGATGTTTAGGATGACCAGCCAGGAATGATGGAAACCACAACATACGGTGATCCTGTGGCCACAGGCAAGTCCTTCAGTCTTTTTTCAGTCTCTGTTTCTATCTAACAGCGGCACTGGGAGAACAGCCCTCCTTGTCCGCATGATCTGGTTTGGAGAAAAATTATATTCACAAATGAGTCATTCACTGTGGAAATATGGGACGAATGAGGTAAATTGCAGTGACTCCCTCATGATTTTGTGGGTGGAGAAAGGAAAAGAACATCTCTAATATTTTTAGAGAACTAGAAGTTGTAAACAAGAGTGAGTGTCTCCAGAGTTTTTCTGTGTGCTGAAGAATCAGGGTGAGATTGAGAGATCAAACAATCTTTGACCTTTGCTGCTTTTCATAGCAAGGGTCAGAAGGTGAAAAGATGTCCAAGACTTTGTACTCTTGAAGTCAGCAGTGGTGTAACATCAAAGAGAGCTCAAGTACGCGTTCATTTCTTTGTGCTAGATAAAGTTATATGAGTAGATGTGAAATGAAGAATGTTAATCAACTAAGAGATGGAAGTACTTAGGTAAGTGGAAGGTGGCAGTGTCGATTTGGAAGAAAAATGTTGAGGAGCAGGCTTTTAAGCTTCTTACTGTGTTCCCACCAAAAGCCTGCTCCGGGGTGTAGGGGTGCCCTGTGTCAGCAGCTGCTCCTGAGAGCCAGCGGCTCAAAGGGGATGCAAAAAACTGTAAGTTCCACATTTGGTTGGGAAAATTGTGCTGGGAAAACTGTATTCTTAGTGGAAATGCATAGGTCGCTATAACCCTAATTTATTTTAATAACTATTTTGCTGTTGAATTTTACTTTTTTAACTGCTCAAGAAAATCAATTGTATACTAAGACTGAGAGTTATTAACATTGACACAATGGAGCAGTTTCTCCATAGTTGGAAGCTTTTTTGCATGTTGATTATTGTTTGTTGACAAGGGAAAAAAATTAGAAGGATGTGGAATCCTGCCTCCACGGAGATGAAGAGAAGCTGTCCACTCTAAGGGCTGTGGATAAATGGAGCACACACAATATCAGTAACGGTCTTTCTTGTAATTATGTAATTTGGGTTTTAGCATCTGCCTCTTTCTTAATTGGGTAAATTACAACTGGTATAAATTATTGTGACAATGACAGTAATTGCAGATTGATAAATTAGAGGAACAAAGATGCTGAAGCTAATTTGATCGCTCCCCTAAATCATCTCGGGCTGCAGTTGTACAGAAACGCTGCCATTTCTTCATTTTGTGGAAGTTGTTTTTCACTTTCAAGCTGCTTCTCAATATTCTGAAATCAGCCCGTTATTATCTTAGCGTGACATTTGGCCTGCAGTTCCCAGCTAGGAATGAAAAAGGCTATCATTGGTCCTCTCTGCACAAAATAACTGGGCAGAACATTTCTGTATACAGGAACTGTTATTCTCACCTTTTGAAGAGCATTTTCTTTGATGACTTGGAGAATATTTGACCTTCAAAGTAAAAGCTGCAGGCAGTACAATTTGCCTCTATAGCAGTTGTGTAGAGGTTTCTTTTTGTGTGGGTGTCTTCCTTGTTAGTTTTGAGAATAATCTTTTTCAGTTTTCTATAAATTGTAGTGATCCTTGTCGAACTGGTTGGTCCCATTAGGACTTAGAACCAAGTTACCAATATCGGAGAACAGGTAATATTTAAGAAAACGTCCTTCTTTGGAAAGCTCATGTAATTCTTAAAAGCTTCTTTAGAGCTGTATAAGAGAGAACCAAGTTTCTTCTCTTTACTCTGTAAGATGTGTAGAGATTTTTATTTTTTATTTTTCCCCTGCTAAAAATCCAGTATTGTTGCCTCTCAACTTGAAGCTAAAGGAAAACAGGTATGATGTGCTGACAGAAAACAAGTCCACAAGGTGGATGTACCCCAAACAACTGCAGGCCTTGCTTTTACTTGTGTTTAAGCACACTTGCCAAATAGCAAAAACATGTAACCTTTCATTAATTTGAGGATGACTTGTGAAGCTGCTTAGTAGAGAGGTCAGTGCACCTAGTGGAGAGGTCAAGCAGATCCTGAGCTTTTTTGGAACTGTTAGGATGCTTCTTATTTATTTTAGCTCCTGTCAGAGGAGCTGCAAGAAGGACTTCAGGGGAATTTGGATATATCATTCTTGGCAAATTTAATCTGGAACTTGTGCTTCTAAATTCTTGAGCACGTGTAAAAACTTTTTTCCACTAAGTTTTAAAAACTCGTAAGTACTCTGGAATACTGCAGCACAAATAAACATTGCAGCAATTAAAGATACCACAGTGAGCAAAGGAAGAGATGTTTTTCTATAGAAAAGATTTTTGCACTAACGTTGAAAGATTTCACTGAAAGAATAAGTATTTAAACTTTGCTGTGTCCGCTGTTCTGTCAACTATTGAGATTATTGATGTGTTCTCTAATTTTGACACAGAAAATTCAACACATTGGTCTGACAGAATTAAAGGTTCACAGATGCGCGCTGAGGGGGAGGTCCAGTTACTGTATCAAACTAATAACTGTGTTCTTACTTGGCACCATAGTATTTTCTGAAAAAGAGCTGTCTCTGTTGAGGGATAAGATTATTGATTAAAAAAAGCTAGGGGAAAAAGTCCATACTAAATAGTGATGGGTTATTGTACAATGCTTGTCTGTTTTAGTATCTACTGTATTGCAGTAGGTATTAATATATTCAATTTAATGCTATGGCATCAGTTTCAAGTTTAAACAAAATAATACAATTCAGTTTAGGATTGTCTTTTCTGTCTGAATACTGTGTATTAACGAACAGTATGTTTGTAGGTGGTGATTTTGCCAAAATCAGTGGATTTTTGCTAGACTGCTATTAGAGCAAGCAAACAGAATTTTGCCCTCCATTCTATTAGATTGGCCTCTTTCATTCGTCATAAGATCTAAGATTTCTTTACCTTTCCCTGAATAGTTTGACAAGGTCTTTTCTGCTGTACAGGACTGGCTTTGGGCTGTAAAACTCTGAGCAGCTATTTGAGTATTTAAGAAGTTAATTCTTTGCTACTGCTTTTGAAATCCAGTCCTGTGTGAGATATGTTGTAGTAACTTAACATGCAGTGGTGAAAATGAACCTGCAATTTCGGACCCCATCAGTGATCTTCAGTTTCTTTGCCTTTCTGATTGTTGCCCTCTTGCAGGAAGGGGGTGGTGGTGCAGAGATTGCATTGCAAGAGATGCGAGGTCTAGGTGCTTTGCTGTTAGGACATCTGTTCTGAAGAAAAAGGCTATTACGGTATGTTTGTGGAAAGATGTTTTTGCTACTGCTTTTCCCAACTTGATGTGTCTGTAGGAGGCTTGGGCAAGAGGCTAAAAGCTGTGTGTTATGGAGTGTGGGTTAAGCTTCATGTGATAGTTGGATACATCTTTGGACAAGGAGCAGGATTAGTTTTGTGTTTTGTTTCTGGTGCTCTACTCCACTCTGTTGAAAATAAGTGGATGATCCATCTTCTGTTAACGCAGTGTGCTGTTCTACTCCTCAATACCGAAAAACCTTCAGCTTTGCTTTTCATTGTGGGAATAAATGTATCAAACTGATCAACAGGCTAGAAGAGCTGACCTTTATAGCAGCTGGGCAGCAAATTCCTGAAAAGCATTGCTGGTTTTACTCGGTCCCTCCTGAACTATTTTCATTAATTATTTTTATTCCCAGTAAATTATATATAACCAGAGGACAACAAGCACTTGTTAAGAGTGCTAGAATCATTCTCCTTTGCTCAAATATAGTCTTGGTGAGAGCCTGATGCTCCAAAGTACTACATGTGCTCCTTTCCTGGGGGCGGGGGGAGGAAGTTATTAGCCTTCTATAAGATAACGGAATGTAAGAGCAAGTAACCATACACAGTTATTTACTGCTAAACAAAAACACATGTAAGTTCTTCCCTAGTACAGAATAATCTATTTTCATGTAGCCTCAGCTTTGAAAAGAGCACTTTACAGAAGATTAGGAAGGGACTATATGGGGGAGATACTCCATACAGTAAGCTCAGCTTAAAACTACGAGAGATAGCAAGCGTCTTTCACAGGCACTAAGTTAGCAGGTAAATTTATGACTGCCAATGTAGAGGAGAAAGAAGATGTGCTTCTGAGAAAAGAGGACTATTTATTTATTTAGGACTATTTGAGTAGTTTAGAGATGAGACAATTTACAAATTAGAGGATGGTGACATTTCTTGGAGATTAGTTGCTTAGAATGATTTTTAAGGCTTTTGTTCTGCCTTGATTCCCCCCACCCACCCGCCAAGACCTCATTTAATTTGTAAAACACTAGGACAGTATTTGTAGAATAAAAATCTCTTAACCTGAAGTCTGGTGATGTATTGGTATTTAAAGCAGTGATAATGCTATTAGCAAGAAGCTTTAATTGCATGATTATAGACCAACAAAATTAGACTCAACGATGTGCAGTCATGATAACCTGGAGATATGCTAAACTCTGAATTTAAAGATAAGACTTCCCCTCTCTGCATCCACATATTGTGGATATAATAACAATGCTTCAAAAAGCATGTACTTCAGGGGATTTGGTGCTTGCCCCTGCATGCGTCTTTGCCAGCCAGTTTTGTGATAGGCTGTCTGAGTTTTCAACATGTTGATAAAGTTCAACATCTCAAAGAAGGTTACTCACCTTATGCCCTTTGAAAAAAAAATTCCTCCGTATGTGCAAATTTCCTGCCTTCCAAATGGTCATCTTCAAGGATACTGTGTGAATAAGTCCATCAGAAACCCGAGGTACAAAAGGGTTATTGTGGCGAATGCCAGCAGTACGTGCAAGTTGGCTTCGTACATGAGCTACAGTAAGAACATTCCAACCGTGGGGAGGTTTAAACTGGATATTAGGAGAAATTTCTCCACTGAAAGGTTATCAAACATTGGAACAGGCTGCCCAGGGAGGTGGTGGAATGGCCATCCCTGGAGGTATTTAAAAGGCGGGTAGATGTGGTGCTGAGGGACATGGTTTAGTGGGGGTTTTGGTAGTGTTAGGTTGATGGTTGGACTCGATGATCTTAAAGGTCCCTTCCAACCTAGGTGATTCTATGATTCTGTGTCTTGTGGTACCCATGCTGAAGAAACACCATAGTGAAGGACTCAAATAGCCTGTTTACAGAAGAGTGAAGTTTATAGTGGCAGGTCAGCTTGTAAACATGGGTTTACTGTTCTATGTTATTTTGTGTCTACGCTAAGCCATACCTTGTTGCTATAAACTCAGAGCTCTTGCAAAATTGTCCACGCAAATCAGATATTGTTCTAGATTATTTTGGTAGGGATTTTTTGGGGATATGATTTTTGGGAAGCATGAGTTACCAACAGGTGTAGGTGACAGGAATGGTAATGAACATGAGAACTGTCATTTTTCTCCCATCAAGTATTCTATAAATTCCATGGCACTGTCTGCTTTAGAGCAACGTCCTAGCTGTTTTGCACAGACGAGGCAGGTACGTGCCCCTTGTTACTGGGAGTGTGCTCAGCAGCACAGCTGGGTATGATTAAATGCAGCTCACAGCAACTTCTTTGCTCGTGATACAGTGATTCAGCACTTCTTCATGTTTGTGAGCAAGGAACAGGGCTGCAGCTATCCCCTAATTGCTGTCAGCCTCGTACAGGACGAGTGTTTTCTGCTTGGGTCGCGTGCTTTGCCCATCCTCTGCGTTTGCACTCTCGGTTAAACTATAGCAAGTTAACTCACATAGGTGTTACACCCTGGAGATAGCCGTTGAACAGCGTCGTTCATTAAAACAAAACAAAAACCTTACGTAGCCTCCGCTGCTTTTCATTTTGAAATAAGAAAATGATCTTGGCACAGGGCATTTCCTGGGGATTAATGACTGGCTGGGGTTAATGGCCCTTGGCTGCGCTGTGGGCTATCAACTCCTCCCTGCTGGTCATTAATCTGCAGGAAATACCCTGTGCCAAGATCATTATTGTTGTATTTGGGTTCTTTGAGAGCTGAATTCAGGAACCCATACTGCTATAATGTGTGAGGGCCTGCTGGGTGTTCTTACATTTAGGCCCTACACCTTTTTTTCCTTCCCCCCTCCCCAAGCCTGCCTGAAGTTTCCCAACGTTTCGCTTAATGGAAAGTGACTGTAACGCTTCAGGTCCTTTAAAAATATTTCACTGAGCAGCAACCAAGGTAATGCTAAACTTTATGTGGTGAAAATAAAAGTTCCGTGTAGCAAACAGTTTTGGAAAGAGTATATACTTGGGGGCAGTCTGTGCCTTTCAGCGTAGCCTGGAGCAGCAGGCAGCCTGTGTTGTACTTGCCACGGGAACTTGAAGACAGTCCTGACAGGCAGGGCCTCCGTGCTTTCTACTCTAAGGTAGGATTGCAGGACTCACGGTCTTTGTAAGCGTGCAAACCACTTCTTCAAGCAAAGATGATTCCCCTTTTAAAGAGGTTTTTGCTTTCTTGGAAAATTAAGAGTGAGAAGAGGAGCACTGATTTTCCTGCCTACCACCTGCCGACAGTCTGCAAGAAGTGGGGTTTCTGTTCATTCTCCCCATATAATTTCAAGTTCAGAATGCACAATTATTTTTTTTTTATAGATTCTGTGTAGTAAGTTTATGAAGCTTTGTTGTACTATGCACTGAAATCAGTTTAGGGTTGAATACAAAATTCCAGGGGGGGGAGCGGGGAACCAAGTAGGTCAGTTCAGTATTGTGGCCTGGAAGTGGCAGTTCATGACTACTGTCATATTTCTTTACTAAAAAACCAAACCAAAACATAGACCCAAACAGCACCACCCCACCCCAACTGCCACTCTTCTACTTACTGAGAAACTATTTGCTCATATTAGATCATATTAGATCATATTAGACGTAAGGTTCTAAGGAAGTGGAGCTCATACGGCAAGTGGTAAATGCAGTGTTGAGGAACTCAAATGGTGATAAAATCGGTACTGCGCATACATGTGATGTTCCTGGATGACCTTTTTTTATTTCAGTGAATTAATTAATTCAATGAAAAGAATAAAAATCAATGTTGTGCCCTTATTTTTTTTTTTGTTTTTTCCTTCTTAAATGCTTTTTCCTTGCTCCTTTCTTTCGCACTATGATTCAGACTTCACAGGCCTGTCTGGAAAGTGTCCTGCTCTTCGCTTCAGAAGCTTTGCAAATAGGCAGCCTGTGCTGTCCTCTTCCTGCTTCTCAGATGTACCATGCTGTGAAGCTGCTTTGGGTCAACAGCAAACCTTCGTAACCTGCATTTCAGATCTTGAAAATGCCACAGCGGGCATGAGATTTGAAGACAGCAGCGAGCTTAGTAGAGGCTGTCACATCTGTATAGACCTTTTGATGGATTTTGCAGGATTTCAGCAAAGAGAGGGAGAGAACTTGCACGAAGAGAAAAGGACCTGGATAAGGTTTACACACAGACTTTTACAGATCTTCAGATTCAGTGCGTGGTTTGGATTTCTGGGGATGAAAGTATGTTCAAACCCCAGTCCTTGTGTCTACAAGTCAAAGCTTATTCCCGTTACCGTAGAGGAAACACTCTGAAGTCATTCTCTGTAGGAGTGATTACGAACTATCAGTCTGAGACTTTTACCTAGAAAATGTGATATGACAAGAAATAAGGCTTACTAATATTTTATAAGTAAACAATACTATTACAGCTACTTAGGTTGCATTTTTATTCCGCAAGGAATGATAATTCTTACTCTGTCAGTAAGCCTGTAACAAGAAGTCAGCTGCCATGTTACTAGCTGCCATCTGCTTTTTAAAAATAGAAGTTTATGTTCTGCCACTTACCGGTGAACATCATTGAATATCTGAGACGATGTAGGTAAGTCAGAAAGTTGATATTGTTGTTGATGCACTTGAGAGACTCCGCTTGCGAAAGCAAAGAAAACTGCAGTGAGTAGCGGGGAAGAAATGACAGGGCTGCCTCGTGTTTGTCTAATCTAGGAAGATGTAGAAGAAGGGGGAAAATTTTTGCTTGTAAGGAAACCTTGCCCAAATTCCACATCATCTGTATTTGGCTGCTAATCTGGTAAAGTCGTCTTTTATTGCTCTTGGTCTGTAAACTTTGTGCAGAAGATACCTAGTCTATGCTGCAGCATTTTGGCTGCAGCCTTTGGCTCCCAAGGGCTGGTGGTGTGTTTTCTTTTCCTTTGGAGGGAAGGAGGGGAAAAAGAGGATTTAGGGAAAGGATGATAAACCGTGAGAAATGAATTTCCCAGCCTGGTCTTCCTTTGCACCCAGCCTTGATAATGACAAGTGCCTGGTACCAAGAAGCAAGGAACCTCTTTTTTGGCTATAGTGATGAGGAGGAGGATAGGTGGATCTTTGTACATGAAGCCTGGTATGTGGCAGCATTTTCACCCTAGAATGACTAGTTTTTGCCAAAATGCATCCTGCCTGTATCCACAGGCTCAGTGAAATCCCATGAAACCCCCCACCCCGGTTGCTCCAGCTCTCGTAGTCTAGTGAAGTCAATAGAAATTTTGCTGTCTTGATTTGAGAAGCCTTGAGCAACAAAACATTGGGTGCAGCGGAGAGATGCGTAGCCTGCAACCTGACATGCTGCTGCCGTTTGTGCAGTTGCTTTTAGCGTGGCAAAGTACTTGTAATGCAGCAGCATTCTCAACGCTAATAACTTGTATACGTGTAACTAATTTCCTAAAGTACATACAATGATAAACCAAGCTCCGTATCCTGATTTGTTGGGAGGTGTATTTGTAACAAACTTCGATAAGTCTTTAGTTTTTGTCAAATGTAACTTTCGAATATTGTTTGTGTTGTCAGATGTGCCTAAATGTTTTACTTTTGTCAGTCTCTGGATGTGAAAAGAAAGGTATTTCTCGTTGCTCATGTGCCCTTAGGATCGCTGGGTTTGCAGATGGTTAACCAGCTAATGGTTGTTTTGTGGTCTGCAACATAAGGCTGAAGAGTTCAGTATGATATTTATCTTGGGTAGGGGTTGGTGCTGTCTTTACTGGATGGTTAGAAAACCTGACAGAAATTTAGTAAATATTAATTAGAAAATGTTGTGGGCTGCAGATAACACTTCAATTAAAACTAATTTTAAACAGAGAATTCTGAAGCTGTTTTGTTGGAGCTACGGTGATGAGGATCATAACGAAGCTGGATTAGTTAGGATTTTCTGATGTACGCAGCAGAATGCTAGTATTTGACTGTTATATACCATACTTGTTTGACCTACTGTGGCTTTTTATCTGTGTTCAGAAGTCATACAAGTTTTAGCTTAGTGTAATGTTTTCTTAGCTGTCTTAATGTTTACAGAACAGTATATGTATTCCAACTCTAAAGCCAGAGCGTGGCAAACTGTGGAAGCAGGATGATGCCCATATTTTTTCTATTGCATGCAGTATTAATTCATTCCAAAGAAAGATGGTTTCATTAGTTATTATTTTTGATGGTAAAAATTAATAGGTAGTTCTGTGCATTTCTTAGCTAAATTTTAGATACTATTTTTCTTTGCTTCTCATTTTCTACCTGCCAAACATTTGAGTGTGTTATCCCAATAAAAAGATGGAGACTGTGATACTGGCTTATTAATTGTGGAAAAACAAGTAACTGTCAGTAACACTTTAAAAACTTGTTAGCCAGATACTTGTCTATATATGTGTGTTGCTTAGTTTTGTTGGCTTCAGCAGAAATTTACCATTCTCTTTGAAATGTGGAACATCTTAGAGGAAAGAAAGAAAGACTCTTAGCATTTGCAAACCCCATGATACCAGGAGAACTCGGTTTGCAATCATAAAGAGAAGCAGCCATGCCCAAGAGACATCACTACTGGACTGAGAAAAATGTTTGCCAATCAGCAATATATAATGAATAATGAACAATATTTGTCATCTCCCTGAAAGTGGGGCATTGCAATGCAAATGGTACAGCTGTTATTCTTTAATTGCAGCTGGATTAATAAAATGTAATTTTTACAGCCCATTTGCAATATACCACTGGGGAATACATTTTAGTACCACTTTGGGTGTCTTTTAGTTAATAAATTTGTGCCTTTTGAGCTTAAGTATTTGGCTTCAAATCCCAGATACAAGTTTATTAAAAATTGTAATAGTTCTTGGAGACTATAAAATGAAATGAAGTGCACAAAATGTGCATTTCCAGTGCTTGTGTTTAAAACCATTTTTTTTACTTGACTAATTTCAATGCTTCCAACACTAGAAAGTATTGAATTTAAATACTTACTAAATATTTAACCAACCAGACACATAACATTATTTTCAAGAGATGATTTATATTTGTTAGTAATTAAAGATTCAGAATGGCACTGAGAGGATGTGGTTATAATATCTAATTTTTAAAACTCGCACAATGTTTATGCAAAGCGGTGGCACTGCAGGGAAGCAGAACTAATATTTGAAGTCAGAAACAAGAGCAAGGCAGTAGTTAAATGATCTGATTTACAGAATGAGGCTGACCTGCTCAAAAATAGTTGAGAAGCCTCTTAAGGATAACTCGTGTCTTACTGCTCGTTGAATGGAATCTCCCATTGAAGTTGGGGCTAAATCAGCTGTTGGCTGATATTCCTGTTTTTTAATCACAGGCAAACTCTCTCAGCAACTGTCAGAGATGCAGGCCTACCTCTGGACAAAATTGCTTCCCAACAAACTCCATCAGAGAGCCGGGTAATTTTACAGTTACCTGTGGAAAGGAGCACTGCTTGAGATGCTGCTCTCCACATCCGTATCCTTGGATCTTTTTGCCATCTGTATTAAGCCGTTATTCCCATTCAGTTACTATGAAATGCAATGAAATTAATTGCTTTCCTAATTTTGGCACGTGAGATCCTTGCCCTCTACTTTCATCGTTTTCAAGTTTTAAGATGGTGGTGAAAAGGGGACCCACAGTGCAGGTGTTGCTCGTTGATGCTGTAAACCAGGCTAGCATTTCTCCCTTGCTCTTTCTGCTGTTCTCTAGGAAATCCGTCTTCGTAGATGTAAGTAAGTGTTGATATTTTAAGCTTACAAAAGCTGAAGGAACTCTGCTCGAACTGGGACAAGATTTATTGACTCTAATTTGGTTAGTTAAAGGCTGGTACCTGGTGATTCCAGTCTTGTTCCTTTTACAGTGTAGTATCATGACTCAGCTGGTTAAATTGAGCAAATGTTGCTAGAATGAAACTAACAAACAAAATCGGTTCTACTACTGGCATCTTAAGGGAACTTAGTAAAACCATGCTCACTGTCCTCTCTGTTCCAAAGGGGGGGAAAAGAAAAAAAGTTTTGTCAAACAAGATTCCCAGAACCCTTAATCCAAACCCTGTCAGCCTCAAGGAGAAGGCTGAAGAGGAGGCAGCCTAGAAAAGTTGGTACTCTGTGATGTTCAGAGAAACTCAATTTCAATATTAGATTTTTTTTTTTGACAAAAAAATTGATTCTATTCCTTATTAGATTGGTTCACTATTATTATGAGTGAACACAGGTGAGTTAAGTGTTTGCAGCAACCAGCCCCACTTTATGAAAGGTGCACTGAGATCTTGCAGCCAGCATCTAGCACTTGTACGTAATTACAAGCAACTAACTCTGCCTTTTCATAAGTGACAGTACTTAGTATGGCTATCATAGTAGTGACACTGAGAAACAGTTTTGCTATGGTATTTAGTTGCAGTTTTACTGTAGTGGCATAATTTAGATGGAATACATTCCTGTTATTCCTTCATCCTTTCAAGATTTTACTCTGAAAATTCAAGTTGGCCTGTGCGAAGGGAATCATCTCCAATCTTTAGTTTATTCCAGTCTTATCCAAAATAATGAGTCACGGGACAGGATTAATGCAGCCCTTTTATGGATGAATGTCCAGTTTAGAACAAGACTAAGGTGAGAAAAGAGAAAGTCGGAGAGCTTGCTCTGAGCGCGCACTGTATGTAATGCATCTTTGTTACCCTCTGATAAACCCTCTTATCTCTGAGCATTGTGTGGAAGGGAAGGGTAAAAGATGAACCTAGCCTGCAGATAAGGAGAAATCTGCGTAAAGGTGAGAGCAGAGTAAAAGGGACTACGTTAAATTTGAACTGTAATTACTGCATCTGTGTCAGTTTGCAGGATCGTACACTGCACAAAGCTTCTGTAGGAAGAGCAGTCTAGCTATAGTCCTGCTTTTTTTGTGCTTATTTTCCTTGCTGCATGACGAGTGAAAGTGACTGGGTTACCTTACAGGTGATGATTGTACTTGTGTGAAAAGACAACTTAAAAATTTTCTTCCTTCTTTTTTTTTTTTTCCCATTTACAGTCTTTAAGGAATTTGAGCTTGAAAACTCAAAATGAGCAATAGATACGAGCTTGCTGTACGTCTTGCCACATAAAGAATTTTCTCTGAATTTAAATTCAAAAGAGTCGGAGTGAAGCAAAGAATGATCTAACCTTGGGACATCACCACATGTCACACGGCTGTCAGTAAAACAAGATCTGTCTTGTATGGGCAGTTGTTACTACACCTTGACCATGGGAATCATGGCTGAAACCAGGCTTTCTGATGGACAGCTTGACATATGACTTGCTAGGTACTCAATAAAAAAAATCTATAATCTTTGATTTTTAATCACATGCAGCAGTACAGACAGACGCATGCTGTTTGTATTCAGTAATATGTCACTGGAAATGTAGCTGAAGCATCTCCTGTGAATTAATTTTTCCCAGTAATTAATTGTCTGAAAACTTGAGTGAGCGAGTTAGGAGAAATTCGTCATGAGTATTGCATCACCTGGAGGAGAAGGTTAAAATGTGGAAAGTCCATTAAGCTGCTAACTCATGTTTGTGCCTTCTGAAAATTCTCCCTTATCCTGTCTCTTCATTTTCACAGACACATTAAGATTGGGGGTACTGGTTTAAAGCACAGTAGTAATTTGGATTTGCTTGTGGTGTTAGCAGACAGTTTTGTATTTATTTATTATTTTGAGGCACTAAGGAAATTGCCTGTGAGCATTTATATTAAGTATTGTTCTGTCTCCACATTTTTTGGCGTGTTCACTGCTACAGTATTAGACACCCTTTGTGAATACAGAGTTGCTTATGAAATGTTAAGGCTGACTGTATTTAATTTCACCTCAAGAAAGACTCCTTGCCGTAGTGTTCAGCTGAGCCAACCTGAATAACCTTTAGTCTTGAACATTGGCGTAAAGGGCCTTTTTTTGTGTGTGATGTGAATGTTTTTGTGGATTTGAAACCTTTTTTAGTTTGGGTTTTTTTTCTTTTTTTTTGAATGCAAAAAAAAGTGGGCTTTTAGCCATTCAGAACTGGCAGAGCAGTTTTGTTTTGCTGCTGCTTGGGTCCGCTAAAGCGGCATGTGAAAATCTTGGTTGTGTGATTCACTTTGCGGGGGTGCGTATCTATGGACCTTAACAGTTCCATGAATGTTTTTTTTTAATTTATAAAAATACAAAATAAGTGTACATGTTTATTACAAAAGCATGTGCCTGACTTAAGTCATTGAGCTTTCTTATTAATTTCTTGTGTCACTGTCAATGTTGGACTACGTAGGAACAAGATTTCCATAATATCCTTTTAATAGTGTTTTGTAATAGTAAAGCCAGCAGGAAGATAAAATTCAGGAAACAATTTGGCCACAATTAAATGGGAGGCAAAAGTACAATTCTGACTATTAAATTGGATTCTTGTTTAAAACACATGCGGTAGAAGGATATGGCAGTCTTCAGGAAGCATAAAATGCAGTTAACCAGCACCAGCATTTAGTCACTTGCTAATACTGTATGTGATTTCTAATTACTTCTGTAGTTTGTCATTGTTTAACACAATCAAATCTAATTGGCCAGAAAATTTTTCTTGGATCGTCATAGTCTATGACTATGTTTTTACTGTTATTGTTCCAGCTTCTTTTTCATCGCCCCAACCTTTACTGCTTCATTAAGTCTTAAATTAGACTTTGACAATCAACCTATTTTATTAGAATTATCAAAAGAAAGAAATATACATGGCAAAGTCGAAGAGGAGGCTCCAGCATCATATTTTATTTCATGCTTAGCAGTTCCTTGAGAGTTATCAAAGGCAGGGATCCTTTATTTGTAATTAAATACTCCTCAGTTTAAAATCATGACTAATAAATGTCAAGTGCAAGAAGAGGCACTATTATTCAGTGAAAGTCCTTGGATGTGTTTTAGGGTGAAAACGTGTAGGCATGAAGGTTGCTAGTTTTTGAAATGTTGTAGGGTTGCTTTCATTACAAAATCCTAAAGTTAACCACTTCAGATAAAGCTCAAAAATCATTGAAACATTTGGGGAGCTCTTCTTACCCTACAGGAAGCTCTTGACATTTATGGTAATTAAAAGTGAAGGTATCTATTAAATACTTAAGTTGTTCAAATAAACACCAAACTGGCATGCAACTCTAAGAGTTGTATATATCTTAATTATAGCTGGTCAAAACTGTTCGGTGAAACTGTTTTCTGGGTTTGGTGATGGTTGGGTTTTTATGTTTTAATGAATCCAAAACCTTTGAGGAAACATTGAAATAAATGCTACGGGAGTGACCTGGCGTGAGGCTTGCTCTTCAAAAATATTCTTGGGAGTGGCAGATCCAGCCTGGTTGTTGCAGAGCAAGGATCTGCCATCCCTTCTCCTCCCTTGCTCTCGTGTATGTGACTTGGAGCACCTATTCCAAAACAAATTGTACCCCCTCTAGTTTTTCTGTTTTTTAATGAAGAATTGGAAGAAAGACCTTATTTTCATTGACTTCTCAAAATCCTGTATTTCTTTGTGGAGTAAAGCCTCGTTTCTCCAGTTGATCCTGGCTCCAGTGTCCCGGCTGCTTGTCCTGATCCTGATTTACCAGCACTAACTCAAGTATTTCAAGCTGTGGTTACGATTCAAGAGTACCCAAAGAGAATTGTGTTTGGGGCCAAATTTTGAAATGTCGCTTTCCTATTGGGCACCATTAGCAAAATGTTGTTAGTTCTTAGTACAATTTTAAGGGCTGCAGCAATTAGGTCTAACTTATAGAGAAAAACATTGTTGTTACCACTTATTTGACTGTAAGTCTGTTTGACTAAAAGTTGCAGAGTGCGCCCAAAACGGGTTTCCTATTCTGTTTATGCTTGCCTGTTACTATAACATTTGGGTGCTTTTCTGCCATACAGGGAGATAGTCTCTAGTTTTTTGTTTGATGTTTTTTTTTTTTTATGGGCTTTTATGCTTGCTTTTTTCTCCTCTTGAAGGAAGAATAGTGTGTGGATTTTGATGCATCAAAAATGTAGCTGGCTGAACTAACATGGAGCAGATGCTTTAACTATTGTGTCATATAGTAATAGCATGGTAATTGAAGCACGGCGATAGAAATAGCATTGTAATTGGAAAGGCATTTTAATTTCCAGTGATGAAAGGCTCCCCTGCAAAATGCTGAAGTTTCTTCTCAGTTTGTAGACTTTTTTTTTCCCCATTGGACATTCCATTTGGTGGTGATGGAAGCAACCAGAAGAAAGTACTGGTTACCAGAGGAAGTGATGGCACTTTATTTTATCATAACTTCTTTAAAACACCAAACCATCCAAACAAACAAAAAAAACCCAACGCAAAACAAACCCCCAGAAAATCCAAAAAAACCCCAAAAACCACTTTGGGTACCGTTTTAATTCAGCTTAGAAAGTTACTTCAAAGGATATTATGGAAACATGTTTTCAATGCATTTCATAAGAGATTTTGCAGCATATGATTTTCAAATTTGATAAATACAGCATTCTCCCTCCGCTGGTTGTAAATGCAAGTCTATTCAGTGTACTTTTCCATGCATTTGCTTTTTTGAATACTTACTTTTCCACAAGTGCCCTGGAGAAAAGCATGCAATCCACTGTTACTCTGAGGTAAACTGGATTTCAGTGTAGTCTGTTTTAAATTAAATGCAATTGTTTATTAGTTTTGCAGTTCTGGAGAGCAGAGGCACCCTTGGGTTTTTATTGAGCTGATGAGGGATATGTTAGCTTATACATCCAGAGAGGAATGATGCTAATTGGGCTTTTCACTTTGATAAAGTCCTTGGTTTCAATGATGATACGCAGGTCAGCCGCATCTTTTAATTAAAAAAAAAAAAAAAATTAAAATCCTATGCTGGAATTACCTAACTGTTGAGCGGTTTATGTATGCAAGTATGCTCTCTTGTGGTAAGCCATTTTATTGAATGCTCCACCAGGTCTAAATTTTGACAAATTTTATTTAAGTCTATTGGTTTTTGTGATACGTTTTTCTTTCATTGGGGGATGTATTTTGGCAGGGTTTACAGGGTGATGCAGTGGCAGAGCTCTGGATGTGGTATGTGCGGTTGTATGTATTTTGAAGTTGTATTTGGTACAGTGAGTGATGCTCAGTGCTTGAGCAGCACCTGACTTTTCTGGTAGCATCCAGCTTGCTGGGGAATTAGGTGCCATTTGACTAACGAGGATTATGTGATTTAGGCTGAGGTGCTTGCATAGCCGCTGAACATCAGGTAGTAAAGGAAGAGCAGTTCTCGCTCTTGAAGCATCTTTGTCAGATTTTAGTAACTGGGTGATTTGTGTTTGTTACAACAGCTAAGATGCTGATTAATTGAGCCTGAGCCTGAGAAATTTAGTCACTCTAGACTTGTCCAATGGGGGGGAGGGAAAGGACAAAACAATCCAGACTTTGCTCTGATGTGGGTACTCCTGGATGGCCTGAGCTGCAAAGGTGCGTTCCTTTGCTCAGCGTTGCAATAGGACTGTCACAAGTATACGTATAAATTCAAGAAGTGTAAAACCAAATGCATCTCAGCTGCCTCCTCTTAGAAGAAAATCAGCCAGACTGTTTTAATCTTCATGATTAGCCTACCATCCAGGAAGTGTACTTTCATAAATAGCTAAGATACCTGTAATCCTCTAAATATTTCTCATATTGCAGCTGGGGTTTCTACCCAGATTCTTCACCTACTGAATAGTTTGCATATAAATTTCCTTACTGTTTTGCCTGGAGGTAAGAATAGCCACATGTCAGTAAAAACGAGGTTATGTTCAAGTGATCTCAATCATGCAAGTCCTTGTATGTACTTCCCTTCAAGGGAAATAAGGTTCTAAAGAAGAATTTCAGAGAATGGTTCTTGAAGACCGTGAAATTCTGGAGTCAACATAAAACTGCCAACACCCAACACGTTTCATGTAAGCAGTACTGCCATTGACTTTTGTGGAAGTTTTGGCAGCCTGGCGACTCAAAGATCACATTCCCGTGGTCACAGAGATGATTTGATGTGTGCTGCTGTGCATGAACATTTAATGTCAAAACAATCAATTATTCAGCAGGTGTGGGCTATAGTAGAATGATCTCTTTTGGCACAGAAGTTGGATAATGTGTAGAAGAGTAGGAGATGGATGGGATAAGAGCATGCTGGAGTAATAACTTCCATTTGATAGAGGTAAATTTAGTTGAGATAAATGGCATTTTTAAAAGAACTTTTTGGTGCATACATGTTACTAATTTTGTTATTCTTTAATTGCAGTTACGTTTTCATTAATGAGAACTGAAAAGTGCAACCATCTCTTCCCGTTTTCTTCCACTTTTATGTAACCTGAAAGAAACAGGGAGTATAAAAGGTTGAGCATAAGACATGTTGACTCAGCTCCTCCTGACAACTTAATAGGACCGTGAGCAGAAACCTGTGCTAGAAGCTTAATATAAATATTTTATGGAGAAATTGAGTAATATTTAAGGGACAGAAGTTGGTTAAACAGCATCAGCAGTTTCAAACTGTAGAAGGCAGACAATAAATGGCACTGTTTACAGTGGTAACTTTGCATGAAAGTGTCACGTATGAATCTGGAGTTTTAAGATGATGCTGTATCACTGAACGTTCATACACAAGCATATGCTCGTGATGCTGTTTTACTACATCTTATCACACATAACATTCCTGTGCAGAGTCTGTTTTACCTGCAACACATGAGTGTTTTCAGTTGGAGACTTTTTCCTTGGGACTGGTTGCTGTATTTGGCTGTCATCTTCTCTTCTGTAGTGGATTTCAACTTTCAAGTTGTTCTTGTTCCCTACTGTCCTTCATACTTCTCTTTCCTCCTCCGTGTCCTCATCCATACTCCTCCCCTTCCTCTTCCAATACTTAAAAATCCCAAGAGTTTCAAAACAGAGACATGTTTTCATTTGAAGCTTCAAATACCAGCTACTCAAGTTCGAAACACTTCATCCATCTTTGATATTGATTCAACTTTCTGTAGTGTATGTGTGTATTAAATATAAGACGGTGTACTTTTTTCTTTGGGTTCCACATGCTCTCTTCAAGCTTTCATTCACGTGCTTTCCTGTTGAATCAAACTTTGTCTCTTCTTCCTCACCAGAGAGTACTGGCAAGAAAGCAACAGCAGCTTCCATTTTATCCCCAGTGACATCAATTTAGGGCACAGAATGATGCATGGATTAAATAATAATAAATATATCTGTGTTTGAAATTCCTAGCCGTTCAGTGCTTGACTTTGCAATATTAATGCATTTTTGTTACTGTTCAGTTTCCTAGGCAGGCTGAATAATTCTAATCAATCATGCGATGCAGAATTGTAGTAGCGCCCACAGAGTGGACCAGCATCTAGCAGCGTGCCTGGAAGCTACAGATCTGTAAGCAGACCCTTCTTCTTATCTTTGAAAGAGCAAGACCACTAGAAGTTTGTCATGTCGATATTAGCTAAGGATGAGGGATGCACAGCTTGTTAGTGTGGTTCACATATGCTTCTAGATGAGCAAAAGAAATTTATGGTTTGGAGTATTTTAGGCTCTGCAGTAAGGTTTTTGGAGAACATTGTTGACTATGAGGCTCACTGCTCTCTGTGTCCGTTTCTACTCTCTTCTTTGGCCTCTCCATGTTTGTTTCTGTCTCTTCTCCCCAACCTTTCTGGTCCCAGTCCACTTTTGTTGCGCTATGAACTCCATTTCCCTAAAAGCAGGCACGCTGTGGTAAGATTTCATGTTTGTTATCGGTCAATTCATGAAATCGCCTTTCAGAAACCTGTAGAAACATCTGCTCTTGGATTGGGTAATTCAGAATTTTAACCCACAGAATAAAAACCTGGCAGTTATAGGTGTGTGGAACCAGATGCTATGGAACGATAAGTTCGGCAATCCAACATACAGATAGTACTATCTAGTATGACTACTAGCCACGTAAGCTGTGTGAAAACTGTTACTTTTTTCCACTCTTTTCCACTCTCTCTGGTTGCCAGTGCTTCTTTTAGTGTCCAGTGCTCAGAACCTGCATTGCTTTGTCATTATTTTTCTGGTACGATTATGAGCGTGACTGTTTACTGTGCACTTTCTTCTATGTCTAGAAAAGTAACTAAGAGGATGGAGGGGGAACTTCTAACAGAAACTCCTTTCTGTCGTAGGTTAATGTATTGAATTAATAGTAAGGATCACTTAACTTTGGGCAGAAGGAGAATCATATGGGAGTTGTATTTGTGTTGCAACTGACAATGTTTTAAGGCCTGAAGACCTATTTTAAATGACTGATGTTTTGTCTTTTCTCTACATACTTATTTTTACCCTTCAAAAGACGGAAAGAATCAGGTATCCTCCTTTTCCACAATGAATAAAGTTATTTCTGTGTTGGAAATAAACAGCATGTCACCAAAGCTGGAGGCAGTCTTTCTTCTGAGCGGTTTTCAAGTAATTAATTAATTCAGTCATATGCAGAACAGTCTTGTTCTAAAAAGTGTTCTGATTTTTGTATGTCTGCTGGTGAGCTTTTCTGTATCTGAACCTTGAAACAAATTTCAAAGGTACCAATTTTCACAGCCATATTTATCGGTTTGGCAGCAGTTCACTCTGAGCTTGATGCTAAACATGATTATTGTAAGTTATTAACTATGCTTACTGTAAATAACACAAATTTGCCCAGCTCTGCTAGCAAAGTGGTGTGAGGCTCACAGGGTGGTTACTGGCACATAGATTTGTGTGACATATGCTACTGTTCAGGAATTAACTTTATTTTCATATTTTCAAGAAAAAGAATACTATTTGGTGGAGAGGGGAATTTTAAGCAGTATTCCTATCTTGTGAAGAAAATTATTGAGCATCTGGAGTGCCTAATATTTACTTTTTATTTTTCAAAAAGGAACCGTTTCTGTTTTCTGATCCTTAAAATCAAGCCCTCAGCTGAAAAACATGTAGAAATAACTGGTTACTCTTGGTATTCACAGTAACGTTTAGAGGCTCCAGCTGCAATCTGGCACCTCTTGCATTTGGTTGCTGCGTGCTAACAACCCCATCTCCCAACCCAACCTCTGCCCCAAAGAGCTTAAAGTGAGACGTAATGGCAGCGAGTGTAGCTGGAGGAGCACAAGCGAACAGCGAGATAGCCGTGCCTGGCACAGCGAGCTGGAGTCCCAGCTGCTTCTCTGTTGTCAAGTGTTTATTGGGCACTACAGCCCGCGTAGAGTCTTTTTGGGGCAAACTTCCATGCAGTTGTGTGCAGCTCCGTTCCCATACGTTAGCTAGCTTCTGCGAAGCCATGGGGTGAGGCAGAGGCACGCCGCTGGCTGAAAGGTGGTGCGTTAAAGTCAACAGGTTCCCAGTGTATCCCACTGAGGTGGGAAGGCTATGTGCAGATGTGTCAGTAGCAGAGCCGCTCCTGCCGGATGGAGTTGTAAATGTGAGTATGGTCCTAGAAATCTCCTGAAAACAGGGAGATGGGTGAAAAAAGAGATAGTTTATGATCCCATTAGAAAAAAGCCAAGGCTTGAACTGTAGTAGACACGAAAAAAATCCAACAGGGAGGGAGGAAGAAGGTGAGGTAGAGGAGGAGAGATGCCATGGGTGTACCACCCGAGGGAAGATGTTCAATCTGGGCTCAAACTGTACTGTGCAGCGGAAACCCGACCATGGAGCTGCAGGAAACCAGCTTTCATTGCTCGCTCGATGGGTCTGCAGAAGGTTAAATCGCACGTGCAGTGCATGTTAGTGGCCCCTGGAGACTTCTGTATTGATCTGTTTCTTAATAGTGCATAATAGGCAATCAGAGCTTTCCTGATCTTTTCACGGACATATTATCAGCGAGAGTCTTAAATCACAGTGCTGCTAGTAGTTGTGTCTGACCTGTCCTCCGCCAACACTAGAGTAGCTTGTATTTCCACTGGGACTACTTCTGACTTTATCCAGTGGAGAACCCAGTGGAGAATCAAGCTCTGTGTTTGGAATGATAAGTCACTTTTCTGTGGCCTTTCAGTCAGGCAAGATGATACAGAGTCATGGAATTTTCAGAGTTGGCAGGGACCTCTAGAGATCATCTAATCCAACTCCCCTGCTGACGCAGGAATGCCTGGAGCACATTACTCAGGACTGCATCCGGGTGGGTCTTGAAAATCTCC
Source organism: Burhinus bistriatus (assembly GCA_013397275.1). Lineage (NCBI taxonomy): Eukaryota > Metazoa > Chordata > Aves > Charadriiformes > Burhinidae > Burhinus > Burhinus bistriatus. The sequence continues at coordinate 253,611 of VYXH01006856.1, read as the reverse complement.
AGAGAAGGGGACTCCACAGCCTCCCTGGGCAGCCTGTTCCAGGGCTCTGTCACCCTCACCGTAAAGAAGTTTTTTCTTATGTTTGAATGGAACTTCCTATGTTCCAACTTGTGCCCGTTGCCCCTCGTCCTGTCACTGGGAACCACTGAAAAGAGTCTNGAACTTGCTGAGGATACACTCTGTCCCCTCATCCAGGTCACTGATGAATATGTTGAACAAGATCGGGCCAAGTATTGACCCCTGGGGGACACCACTGGTTACAGGCCTCCAACTTGACACTGCTTCATTAATCGCAACCCTCTGAGTTCAGTCACACAGCCAGCTCTCAGTCCACCTCACTGTCTCCTTATCTAGCCCACGCTTCCTCAGCTTCCTAATGAGGATTTTATGGGAGACAGTGTCAAAAGCCTTGCTGAAGTCAAGGTAGATGACATCTACTGCTCTCCCCTCATCCAGCCAACCAGTTATAACATCATAGAAGGCTATCAGATTGGTCAAGCATGATTTACCCTTGGTAAATCCGTGTTCACCACTTCCAATAACTTCCTGTTCTTCAATGTGTTTGGAGATGACATCCAGAACAAGTTGTTCCATTACCTTCCCAGGGACAGAGGTGAGACTAACCAGCCTGTAGTTTCCTGGGTCCTCCTTCTTGCCCTTTTTGAAGATTGGAGTGATGTTGGCCTTCCTCCAGTCCTCAGGCACCTCTCCTGTTCCCCATCTACCTTTTGTTAAAAAAATTATTTCAAAAATAACTTGGTACATGCCTTAGACTTTTTTTTTTAGTGTATTTTTTTTTCTTTCAGCATGAACAAGAATGTTGGGTTTGCATTATTAGCCAAGTTGGTGTGTTCTGCCTTGTTGCGTCTTTGCTCTTATTTATAAATCTTTTTTTGTGGAATGGTTTAGGATGGGAATTTTGGTTTGGATGCTGAACTAAGCAGAACTTTGCAATTCTGATGTCACCTCTGTGCCACCTATTGGAACACTGATTTTTAGCAATGTATGCTCTTAGATCAATATGATCTTTATTGGTACTTGCTGGTGACATAGTTAAGTTTGGCAGCAGCTAACCGCAAACATACATTGCAGTAGTTGCAATGGGTTTAATTAGAAACTCAGCAAACAAGATTTCAGAATTAGTTATTGCTGTTTGACACCATGTACAATACTTGTCTCCTGGACTACAAGAATTCATAATCGCTGCTGTAAAATAGGTATTTTATCCTTTGCCTTTGAGAGTATTTAACTGATTGCGTAGGCGTAATGGAAATTTATGTAATTGTGTTACGATGAGTGTTGTGTGTAAGTACTTGTTGTGCAAACCAGTTATCAGTTATCTGATTTTGCATTTGACAACATCACAAGTTGCTCTACCAAAATAATGCAACAGCAACAATAGCACAAAATCTTGGCTTATAGCACTAATACAAGTTTGGCTATCTGTATCATCTCCTGGCTATTCCTTTTTTTTTTTTTTTCCTAGTAAAGGCCTAGTTAGTCATGGCTTTTCCTTGTGTTGGTTCTTTAATAATAAAAAAAAAAGGAAAAGCCACTGGGGAGAAAACTCATTTAAATTTGCTCAGGAAGTAGGAGAATTGCAGGCTATTTTGGATATTTTGAGTAAAATGTTTAATGTTTTATTTATATCTAGCATAATAAATATGCTGACCAATAATAAGTCAGCAAAACTGAGTGTGGCTGAACTGTTCAAAATGAATCAGCTCCTATTTTTCCTCTAATCTTGGACAGATGGTAGGCTGCTAGCGCTGCAGTTCACCAGGTGGGTATCCCTGTGCCAGGGTTGTCCAACGAAGATAAAAACCAGAAGGTGACAATGGACTGAAGCTGAGCAGTCCAGAGCACGTATCTGGGTGAGAGGAGAGTAGATCTGAGATGTAGGTCTTGCATCCATGGCAAGAAACTGCAGGCAGAATCAGGTGGGAATCACAAATCTTCTCTCCTGTTGAATCAGGGGCATTGAGTGCTCCTGATCCTAATTAGTGAGGAAGAGGAGGGTGACCCCCCCATATTGGGGCTGCCTCTCTGGAGGGGTGCTTCACTGGTTGTAATGAAAGCAGGGAAGAAGAAGAGGCTCTTCTCCCTTCCCATCCCCTTTCTGAAAACATGGGACGACTTAAATGCGGCGTCTTCTGAAGGGTTAGATGAGGTAGCACAATTTAGGGCTGGGCAGAAATACCTAACATAATTCAGGATAAGCTAGCTTGAGCGCAGTCTGCTTTCATTAGTACACAGCTCTGAGTTACTGCAGTATATGTAACATGCCTGAACGAGCTCATCGATTACTACTTTGTGCGTCTCTACACCACAAAATATTTTGTTGTGTAAAAATGTATCGGAAACTATCTCCACGCTCTTTGTCAGCAGTGAGGCCGAATCACCTTTTCCTGGGCTCACAAGCCCTCTGTGGTTCCCTGGACACAGGAGGAGGTTTTAAGCGTGCTGAGTGCCCAAAGTCATCTTTGCTTGTAGGGCCCCCGCGGCTGCTGCCGAGGCCCCCGAGCTCTGCGTGTCCCAGCAGGGGGCAGAACTGGAGGATCAAGACTGAACATTTTGTAGTGATGGGCACATGTAAAATAGCAGCTCAGCCTTTCCAATGAGCCAAAAATTGTTTCCACTTTTAAAATTTGGCTGGCTATGTGCTGGGGCAAGATGGTTGGACTTGATGATCTTAAAGGTCTCTTCCAGCCTAGGTGATTCTGTGATTCCAGGATGGGGAGGTATGGTCTAGTTTTTAATCCTTAATTAAAAACAACCTGGGCCCCCAGTATGGTGTGTTTCTGTTGGAATTATTATTTTTTTTTTATTGCCGATTTATGAACTCTGCTGATAGAAGGAATTTAATAAAAAAATCTGACAATTATCTATAGTCATGCTATAATAAACCCTGTTTGGGTGAGGTTTATAACTTAGCAGTTGCAAAATACAACAAATTATTAGATGAAAATAGTTGTAAAAGCTGGAAATTGACTTTTTGCTTTTTTTATGATTTAATCTATTTATATAGAGACAGATATCTTCTTTTCACAACTGGAAGGAATCTTGATGAGAATACAAGTAAAAACATAATATATATCTGAATTTTTTTTTTGCTAAGGGAGAAAATACAAACCATTTTAAAGATGAATCTGTTGTCTTTGTTCTGTCACTGAGAAATCTGCTTTTCCTGTATTTCTTGTGTCTGAATATACTGAGTGTATGAACCTTCCTTCTCTTTAAAGGAGATAACCTTAAAGATAAAATATGGGGTGTGTGCCCACTAAACCTGATAAACTGATACTACTTTCTTGACATAATTTCAGAGGGCATAAAGGACGTCTTCCAAAACTTGTTAAAATTGGTAGAAATTCTGCAAACTTCAATGCATTTTGGACCAGGCTGGAAGTGAAATGTATCACTGAATATAGAATTGTAGGTTATTTTGTTCTCCTGCAGAATATTGTCCTACCTTGGTCGTCTTGTGTTACACATCCCAATCTTGCTGCTGCGTTTGCTGCTTTGAAATACTACAGTGGGCCTTAATTCTCAGTCTGTGGTGGACTAAACCAGCAAATACTTCTTTTATCTCAGTATCAAAGACTAGACTGTGGTGTTAACATTGACAAGAAGCACTCGGAGACAGCAACTGACCTTTTGAAATTGGTAAAAAAGAACCCCCAGGGACTCCCATTAGGAGCAGGGAAGGTAGATAACGGCTTCTTCCACCCAAGAAAGAGCATTCTGCTGCTTCTTATTGGGGGAGTTTGTAACTTAACCCAGTTTCTTTGGCCTTCTCTTTCAATTCAAAGCAGGCATCTTTGTCCTTTAATTTAAGTGGTAGATATTTAGTTATGTTTCTCTGAACACTTAAAGGCAAACTGTTGGAATTCTTATCTCAAAGACAAAGCATAATGCCATCGTAGGATCCCTGTTTCTTTCCATGTAGTGACTGGTACTGGCTGTTCCTTCTTCTGTTTCTTTGTTGAGGACCAAAGATGCAGAGTGGGGATCCATCAGGTGCTCCAAGGGTTGTTGGTAGCACTGAAATTGCTTGTTGATTCCCAGCTGCAACCTGGCACCAGCTGGAGCAGTGTATCCATCAAACTGTGTGTGCTGTTGAGATTTGAATTGCATGTATTGATTTTTTTTTTCCCCCCTCATACATAGACTATAAATATATGTTGCTTTACCCATAATATAAGAAAATGTAAGAAATATCATGACTAGATCCTTTCTGGAAGTTTTAGATGGAAGAAATTGGAGGGAGGAGATAGGCTGGGTTGTTTTAATACTGTTATTCCTCTACAGAAACTTCTAACGGTATTTTCAAAAAGCTTGATTCTTTCTTAATTGGCCAAATTTTCCTGACTCTGAGATGGAGGGATCCTTGGAGACGCTTGCTTCTTTTCCAGGCTTAATCTATTGTATCTTTAGGTCTTTGAACTTAACTTTGAAATGATGAAATAGGAAAATTGATGTCATCACCTGTAGGTATCAGCTGGTCATTTTCAGTAGCAAGACTGGAGATTAGTTGTATTTATTTTGCGAGACCTTATGAAAATTAAGATGATGCAATAATTTCTCTGTCATGCCATGGTCTGAGAACTTGATAGCGATCATAACATTCTCTTGTATTTTCTCAGGGTTTCTGATTTGAGAGCTTACAGATGCGGCAATTGTGAATCCACGGTTGAAGTTTCATAAGAAATATTGAATCTACGCCGAACTTTCAGTCTTCTAGTAAATAAAGAAATGACAGTACAAAGGAAGGAGAACCTTTCAGTGTTTACTATTTGATCTGATTGCAAGTCAGAGATCTTGCCATACATCTTCAATAGAGTACCAAGAATTAGAACACTGTTGAAATAGCATTATTTGGATAACATTTTAATTACTTCAAACCTTATGATAAAAAAATGGGTTTTCTTAGGTTTGGGGGTAGTAACTTTGGATTATTGGAGTGGTTCATAGAGCTGATGATGCTTTTCTTCACCAAGATGTGAAGAAAGAAAAGTGTCTTTTGTACAGTCAGTTTGCTTTCAGGTTCTGTGTTGATACTTGGGATTGAGAACACCAGTTCTTTTCAGAGGTTGAACAATTTTGTGGGAAAATTATGGTTTTCTTCAAATTTTTCTTTTTGACATCCAGGGGTATGGGTGCATATTATTGCCTACAGAGGATTGTGTAGAAATTGGAAAGATACATTTGGATGGAAGGTTTTTCTGAAATCCTTTTCACTGAGAGAGTAGGAGAAATCCATGGTAGTTATCAAAATTCACTGCAATCATGCTTCTGTGTTTTAAGTCTTTCAAAATCAGAAAAGTAAATGAAAGAAGTCAAAAAGGATGTTTCGAAACTGTTGAAAATCCGTGCTCACAATGATGCCTAGACTATTATTCTAATTTGCTTTATTTCTATGGTAGGTCATAACAGTGGGTGAGTAATTTAGATATGCAACAAAGCCATCCCATTACTTCTTGGAAATAACAGAATATTTTGAGCTTTTATACTTAGACAAAGACAATTTAATTGCAGTAAGCCCTCCTGTGAAACAGTAAAAAAAGTCAATCAAAAAAGAAAATGTTGCTTCTGGAGCCTTAAAGTGGAATGTAGCTCTATTTCTTACCTGCAACCGAATGTGCAAATTGGTTTTTTAATGAAAACTCTTTGAATGCTGATCGTAATAACAGGAAATATCGAGCAGAAGTGTTATACTTACCTGATCATGTTGATTTGTGAACTGTCTGCTTTTACAAAGGCCGGGGTGGCTGCACAGCTGCCTTGGGTTTATATTTTAGGCCATCGAAGGTGTTTTCTTGGCAGGGATGAGTGGCAGGAAATTATGTCTGCTGTTTTACTCCCAAGAGGGTTTTCCCATCAGACGCCACCTGCCTAACCACGTGGATGCAACTGTTCAGAGCAGTCTGACTGGGCAAAGAGCAAATTGGAGAAGAAAGTGAGAAAGCGATACCTCGTGATGATGTATTTGGAACATGGCTGTCACCAGTTGGAGCCTTTCTGTTGCGGGGAATGTGGGTTCCCGGAGAGCAGCTCAAGGTGATCCCAGCTGCTGCTGCTAAGTAGCTCTGCCATTAGCAGCTGCCTTTGAGCTTTACCCTAAACCTTCCCCTCAAACACCCTCTGCGTGTGTGTAACTCTTAACTAGCAGGGTAGACCCACTTGCTGGACTACTAAAAGGCTTGAAATGCCAATGCAGAAAGCTTAAAAAAATGAAAAAGGAGAAAAAAGGTAACTTGTTTGCTCTGGTACTCTCAAGTATTCACTACTGCATTCCTGTGACCGACAGATCCTGTGCTGGGACGTGGTTTGCTCTCCTCCCTTCAAGGGCAGAGAAGGGAGACACGCACACTGAAGAGGCGCGTGAACTGTCGCATGTTTGGGTGAGGTGCTGGTGGCAGGGGTTTACCAGAGGAGAAATCTTCAAGGTCTTGGGGCTACAAATGATGGTGTTGGTTTCAATTAGAACTTACTCTGTGCGTACCACTGTGTACTGGGTCTTGGACTAATACAATCTCTCTGCAGGAGGTAGAGCTGTGCATCTGGTAGTGGGGACTTTGCACTTGGAAGGCTTTGAGTTTGAATGTGCTACCACTTTCTGGCGATACAGGCAGCTGTGTTTGGGAGTCTACCTCTCTAAAGAACCAAGAATAAAAGCCTGTAGCTGTGTTGCTTAACCGTAGTCCCTTACCTCTGGTGCCCTTGCTTACTGCATAGCTCATTGATGTACTCCAGGCTCTGTTGACTTTGCAGTAGATGGTCTTCTCATGCTGCAGCAACTTCTCTGTCTCCGAGCTTATACGCAGTGGTCTCTTCCACGTGTGGGAATACCTCGCGCTCTCCTCTGCAGTGGTAGGATTGAAAGACCGCTCTAACCCCTCTTTCTTTTCGTCAGCCTTTCAGGGGAAACTCTTTTAGTTACTACTATTGTGTCCCCACATAACTTGTCAGGTGTCTCAAGTTTCTACACTAATGAAGTTTCTACACTAATACTGTGGTATACTTATTAGTATAAGACAGTGTGAGTAAATAAGTGTAAGATGATGAGAATAGAAGTAGTTTCTGTAGATTGCCCTTAAGAACGAACAGACCTACTGATACCTCAAGTACCATTAGTTCTTGATTGGGGCATGCCAATCTTATCAGAGGAACCATCTGCTGCTTTGTTCTGTGTGTATTTATTTATTAGTAAGGTGAATCCCGACATCTCACATGGAAGAACTGTAAGGCGAATGACGTTTTTTATTCAGCTTCCTGCAGAACATCTTACTGAGAAGGACGGTTTGGCTTTCATTGTTGATTACTTCTGCTGATACTCTGCATCATGGTGTGTTTCTTTTTATATTGTACTCGCTGTCTGTTTTCTGACTTAATATATCTTGATATTTGCTACTTGAAGTGGCGTACAAAGAAGCTGTCATCACCAGCTGTGTAGAAGATATCTGAGAAAACCATCAGTAAGTATTAAGAAGCAAATGAAAATGTCTCAGCTGCCCTACTGAATTTGACTTTTAGTACTGTTTTTTGTCGTCTTTCTCCCTTGGCTCAATGTGCTTAAATACTCTGAGAGGGAAACATTTTGCTGGCTGCGTCTTGCATGATCTCCAGGTGCATAGGCCTATGCCCAGTTTCCTGCGATGCAGAAATAAGTCACTTGATTTACATTTCTGTTGCCTTTCTGAAACATGTAATCTTCAGGCTCTACTAAGATTTAAGGCATACCAGGACAGGTTACTTCTGTGTGTCTAAATTGAAAGTGAGTGTTCAGCCCCTATCAAGAATAATTTACTGTTCTGTCGAGAAGGAAGAATAGGAAGTAAGCTATTACCACAGAAAATTTCACTGCAATTTTCTTTTGCATAAGCTTAAATTCTGGGTAGAGAGGTTGTCAATTAGTGTGCAGATTTTTTTTAATTGGCTATAATAAAAAGCTAATTGGTGTTTTGCTTAACGAGTGAATTAAGACAGTGTTGCTATAGAAACTTTGCATGTGTATAGTGCTGCTCTACATAACAGTGAATATAATAGCCTAATGACCTTTCTGAGCCAGCTGCATCGTCAAGGAAAAAGTGTTAAATTCAGGCTTGCTGAAGTGATCATTAAGGAGTTTGTGACTTCACCCATTTTTTTTGCCTGAAAATGTCTCTGCCTTTGTCTTGTTGAATGTTTCTCTTGACTCGTGTCAAACCATATAATAAATGCTGGTCCCGGAAGACCTGAACTTTTGTAAAATCCAAGTGCTCCAATTTTGAATGTGTAAACCAATCTGTAATCTGTCACGCATAAAATGTACTACTGGGAAAACTTCATTTTCATAATCTGAGAAAGTGTGGTGATGGATCAAAAGTGACAAGATCTAGATCTACTCCGTTAGCTGTTGTATTCTTCCCTTTGTACCACTGATTTCTGAGCCTCACGTGAAACACAGGAATTATGTTTTTAAGTCAAATGGGATTTCTGTTCTAATTTGCAGCATTCTCTCCTGGCAAAAATATTTATCTTCTCAAATATAAATTTTGCTGAGGAGAGAATAATTTCTTCAGGATTTCTGAACAGGAATTTTTTTCTTTGGGCTAATGCTTGCCTCTTACTTCAGTCATCATCTGTACTTTTGCTAGCTGCTTAAAAGTTAAAGATACAGATGGCATGGACAAAAATATACTGAAGTATATTATGAACATAGTCATTCCTGCACAGGAAGGTGGTCAGGAATGAAATGTGTCTCTATGTGGTAAAGGGGAAAACTAAAACGTGATTTTTTTTTTTTTTTCAGTTCCCTAATCCTGAATCTCATCATTACTGTGTAAATGGACAAATCACATTGTCTTCTTTTTAAACTGAATATCTAGAAGATGCAGGGGCAGATCTTGCAGTTAGTAGTCGTAGTGACAGAAAAACCTTAAAATATGCTGCATGTTCTAAGTAATTCTGCGACTGTCTAAATGCAAAAGACCGGACAAAACTATAACCTGTTGACTTTTTGACGAAAGAGTTCACTGTGTTCTTTTTTCCTCTGGTTTTCAATTTTTTTTTTAAAAAAAAAAAAAAAAAAGAAAATCATTCTATGTCTCCTAAATTTGTCCCTGCACTTGCTTTTCAAACTGGTAAAACACAAAAGTCTTTGAGTTTGATTAGATTATTATTTGACCTCCCCCCTCCACCTCCCCACCCCCCCTTTTTTTTGTTTTTCTTCTCAGTAGATGCTTAAAAGAAATCAAAGATTCTTCTAAGTGGGCGAATTCAGGAGAATCTCTCAGAATTCTGTAGAATTGTACAGTTGGCTTCTTTCTGTACTTCTGGTACTCGTGACTGTATAGTATCATACCTTAGCAGGTAGTTTTCCCTTGATACACATATGTAAGCCCTATTAGTGTTAATGCCTTTTTGAAACGCTTCCCTCATATATTCAGTATCTACTACTGATGTCCAAACCCTAAAGTCTTATGAGTTGCATGGCATGTGGCTATCTCTAGAGCTTAATAGAAAGTTGGATTTAATCTCATAGTTCATCGTTTGAGCAGTAAAAGTGTAGGACAGATAAAATGTTTTAACATGAAGCTTTTATCTGAGACCTGTGAGCAAATAAGTCTTTTTCTGGTCCAGGGAAAGGACTGTTTTTATTTTTTTTTCCTTTCCCCCTACCTGCTTTTTATCTTGCCCAGTAAGACCGTAACTGTAATGTGTGCTTACAAGGCCTTGTATAGTTTAAAGGTGGTGGTTTGCAGAAAAGTAGTACAATATTGTATTTATGGCTGTCAAGGAAATGTGCTTTTTGGAACTCAGTAAATCCATCCTTACTTCATTTTAAGTTTTTGCTGCTTTGCTGCAGTTCATTGTCAACTGTCTTTATGAAAAGGAGACCAGGTCTATGAAGGGCAAAACACGGATCTACTTTAGGACTGGTATTTTCCTCTTAGTTTTACTTGACTGTCCAAGGCTCTGAGCATCCTGATCGAATGTTGATGTTATTCCTGCTTTAAATGAGGGTGTTGAACCAGTTGACATTTTAGACTTCTCCCAACCCAACAAATTACTTTGTGTCTCTGACGGGGTTCAAATCTGCAGTGATAAAGAGACTGTCTTCCTGTTGTTCTTCAGTTTTTATGAACTGTGACTCTGCAGGGCTTCCTTGAAGGCAATTACAACAGCAACTGAAGTATGAATAGTTATAGTACCATCAGTTGTGGGGTTTTCTTATAGATAATTTGTCTCCAGATGACAAATTCAAACATATGTCTCTTAAAATCTTATTTTCCAGCTTTTATTCTCCCCATTACTCAAAGGATAAATTGAGTCAGACTTTTGAATGCACACCTAGGAAACGATGTAAAAGCCTGTTCATCCCCCACCCAAAGCCTATCCATCTCCCAGCCACTCTTTCCCGCCTGTACAAGGGGAAGGCATGTCTCAGCACGGCTGCTACAGCCGCTATGTTGGATCAGTAAAATCTATATGAAAACCTGGTGTCTGGGAGATGGAAACTGCACTCCTGCTAGTTCAGTGCATTACTTGTTTATTGGGATTAGTGCTGACGGCAGTCCTACCAAATGGAGTATTGGAGGAGCTCGCTGGGTTCTGCATTGTGGATGTTGACGGGACTGCAGCTGCAGTGCATTTCTCTCTTTTTTTTTTTTTTCTTTTAAGATTTCTTCTTTGTTACCCCGATATGATTGTGTTTACAGAAAATTACAACGGCACAATGTGGTTACTATTGATCCTTGTTTTGCTTTTGTTTTCTAATTTATGTAGTGCAGCGATAGAGGGTTATTAGTGGAGTTATCTGTAGAATCTTCATAATAAGATCTGATTAGTACTGAACTGCAGCGATATATGCAGAGACTGTTTAAATATAAACTGAGATACCTTGTTCTGCTTAGGGAAGGAACACATTGACACTTTTTGCATTCCATTAAAAGAAGGATGGAGATTTACATGGATGATAATGAGATTGCTAGTGGGAAATTGGTGAAAATTTGAAATGATCAGAATATCAGGGGTTTTTTTGCAATAAGAATACTTCTACTTTGCTGATGGATAAACAAGACGTTTGTTTGTTGCCCAGTGTTTTGTAGTGGAGCAGAAGAACCATATAAACCTGCATATGAACTTGCTGCTTCGGGAACCAGGCCCCGCTGCATGCGAGGGCATTGGTTTTGGCATTTTAGGCCGTCCCTTTGTTTCCTTAAATGGGAAAAATACTTCATAAGTACCAGCATGTTTAAAAACATGTTCTACTTTGCTGCTGTGTCAGGAAAATGCGTCTTCTATTTATATTTACAAGTTGCATCATTGCAAACAGTTAGATTTCTGTTACTATGAATGGTGTTACAAAATGTCACGTGTTCCTCTTTTGCAGAGAATTAATGTAGAGGCCAGACTGAAAATATGCCTTCGTGAAAAAATCTCTACCAAAGTGATCCTGTCCTGGCTTTAAGGTAAATGAAAAAAAAATGTATCAAACACCTGTTCTAAGATTTCTTCTCATCAGAATTGTTCTGTTTGAAAGAAATGTGTGGCTGTTCTGTACTCAGAAGAAAGAAAGTAAGTGTTTTAAGAAGTTAAGTTGCAAAGTTTAATATTTAGTCAAAATAAAGTGTAGGCATGAGCCAATAATCTAGGGTAGGCTTCAGTAATTAAGTAAAATGACAGTCAGTGGCATGAATGCTTATGTCTTACATACTGCCTTGGCAGGTGTCTGGTTTTGTCTAAAAATTGAATATGCATATGAAGGAGAGATCGCTATAATTGAATGGAAAATGTGAAATTACGAAGGCAGCAAAGTATAAATAATTGAAAATCTGGTTGCAACTCTAGCTTCTGTATTTCATGAGCTCAGTTGCAAACAAAACTGGTAGAATGAGAATTCACATTTTTGTTCCTCTTAATTTTACTTTCATGGTACCTTACTCATGGTATAGAGCAAGGCAGTGAAAACGAGGAAAGGGTAATTAAATATCTGTAGGAAATTAAGAACCAAACCAGAGACTAATTTTCAGCAGTCTACAGCTTTCATTATATATGTATACGCTTTGATTTCTCATGTATATGGAAAACGTATCCTCTAACACTGCATATTTTTAGTCTTTTTCCTCCAGAATTGTTTAACTTAGTGTTTCGTGGTAAGATGTCGGAAGGGTGTTTTGTTTGTGAAATCATTGCAAAAAATAATTATTTTAATAACTTGCTGAACAGTTAATTACTTGCGACTATAGCTAAGTATTCTTAGTTGCTACTAAATACTCCTTTATCATGGTCATACTTAATTTAACATTACTATGTCTTGTTCAGTTGTGGAAATGGCTCAAAATGGGTAATTTCCAGGGGCTGAAACTTTTTGGATCTGCTTGCTCTGCTGTGTCTGTGGATGAAGGGATTGTTGAGACTGCTGTTCTCAAAAAGCCTTGTCTTCAAGTGAATCTTTCTCCAAATTTAACCAATGCCATTAGACGTAATAGAAGCCATATGGGACTTCATATCCCTACTGTTAGAGGTTACGATACTGGCACATGCCATACAACCAAGTTCCAGACAGCACAATAAATTTGAAAAATTCGTTGTCAAAGTATGTTCAGTTGTCTGTCTGGTTTAAAGGCCCAGGTTTTGCCCTTAAGCGTCAGGTATTTCTACAACCAGATCAGATTCAATGGTTTTGCTTGTCAAAGGAGATCAAAGTAAAGCTGTCAGCGATGCTTTCAAAAAGAGTGCTGGACCTCCAGTGAGCCTGCCCAGCTGCTCACAGGGTAGGAGAGCAACCCATATAAGGATTTGGGTTTTTTTATAATTTTGTTCTACTTAATGACACTATTGTGGGCTTGGTTGTACCTCCTTTAGGGTGGGAATTGTGATCCTTCTCTGAGGACTTAATGAGAATTGGAAGTTTTCTTTAAGGACTATGGAGTTATTTAAATAATTTGCTGTTAATAATTTTCTGATTTGAACAGTATTTAAATGCAGATACTCCTATAGTAAGGCTCCAGATAAGTGTGTGTTAAAACTTAATATTTGGGATACTTGGCAAATATACCATAGTAATCCAGGACTCACAGATGGCTAGAATGTCTTATTCTTAACAAATATTGAACTCCTCTAAATTACCATTATGATACTGATACACTGTTAATAAACCGAAGCTTTAATAAGTTCTGTATCAAGACAGAAGGGCTTGCAATGATGAAATGATGTGACTCCAGTACTTGCAAAAATATGCTTGTAGAATTTAGCCAGTCACAATAAACAAAACCCAAAATGGCATTTCCCAGTAGATCAGAGCGGTAGCTCTGCATGGCCAGGATAGCCATTTCCACTCTATACGTCAAATATTTCCCATAAGCACAGTAAGCGGTTGCCTGGGCACACCAGATAGAGGTTTGGGCTTGTGGAGAGGCTGCTCTCCCTGAAGGTGGGAGAGCAGGGCCATATGGGCACACCAAGTACTGTTTCAGAATCTTGTGCTTTCTCTCTTCACCCTGTTTGGTGCTACCAAACAGATTTGACAATTTCCTTGGTTTGTACCACAATGGTTTCATGGTTTCAATAGTTTTAGTGTCTCCATTAGACCCTGCTATCAGAGAGAAATGTTTAAGAAATCTGGCAGTGTAGAGATTGATCAATATTGCATTTGTCTAATTAGCGAATAGGCATGACTATGCTTGTTATACTAAAGTAATTTTGATATAAAATGGACAGCATTGCATTTCTTGCACAGTATACTTTGGCTGCAAATTACAGAAGTTTCACCTGGAAATGAGAAGAGGATCTTCAATTTTGACCTGCGTGGACGCAACCAGAAGAAAATTCTGTGAAACAGGAGTCTATAAAAATGCTTTTGTGCTCTAAGGAGCAAACAGTGGTAGTCAGGATGTTTCCTTCCACACTGTAGAACTATCTCCATCATCTAGTTTTGTGACACCAGAGTTGTTTCTGCGCATTACATATGCTTCGCTCAGTTTCATTCATTTTGATGTCTTGCTCATGAAGTGTATAACAAAATACACGGGAGCCTTATTAAGGAATTCTGGGAGAGTAGTAGTCCTGGCTGATAGCACTGTACTGTCTCTTATCAATTTTTCATGTCAAATGTAAAGGTATTGTGGTGTGGTTTTTCTGCTCTGGCAGTTGCTATGTACAGACCACGGAATAATTTAAAGCTGGAGCAACCAATGTGGTTGTTCTGTCTGAAGCAACAGGGCTACCTTGCAATAATTGCTTCTGTGTGTTCAGTAGCTGTGCTTAACATAAAGCAAAAGCCTCCAATCCTGAAGATTCTGGTGATGGAAAAGCTCTCGTGGTTCCTGGAAAGCTGCCCAACAGATTACACCGTTGGAAGACATTTGCCGTGTTTATTTCTTGAATGTGTCTGAATTCAGCTTGAAACGTTGAAAATAGCGCTTCTTTTCCGCTCACCTGCACAACCTTAAGCTATCACGTTTCTGATCCTGGCTTAGTTATTCAGACTTCTTGTTAATCGTACCCAAACTTCCACCTAAATATCAATTTAAGCTCTTCTAGCCTTTTCTTCGGAATGATGTTTTCCAGTCTTGTTCACGGTCCCTGTCCTAATAGTCTGTAATCAAGCTTCTTCTCCAACGATGGTTAACAGATCTGAAAACCTGTTCATTTGGTGGTCTCAAGAATTAAAGAGAGCAGCAGCTTAGTTGTATGTTCGAGAGAGACCTCTGCAAAGCATCACACTGGAAAGGTAGTGTTTCTCTCTTGTAGAATTGTGGGTTTTGCAATGCACAACGTTTTTTAGTGCTTTGCAATAAGTTTTTCAATATTTTTCTTCACTTGAGGAGTTCTATTAAACTTCAGTCTTGTGGAAACTTAACAAGATAACAAGACACAGAAAAACCAAGAATGTATTAAAGGCTTATTCTGTGGTAGTACTAAAGTTGTACAAGAAAGAACTTCTGCTGAAAGAGCTGTATCTTCCCTCTGTCCTCTGCCGGGGTCCTACCGCTTCCCCTGTACCACCACAGATTCTTGGGCTGCAATGGGAGGAGCTGGGTGAGAGCTGCTCTGGCTGAACTGGCCTGGAGCTGGGGAGGAGGGAGAGTTTTCAACAACTTCATTGCGTTGTCTAGCTCAGTATATGGCTGCATAATTTACCTGCTCGGGCTGGCAAGTGGAAGTTAACCTGTCGCTTGAGGACGGGCAGGCAGGGAAACTGCCACTTGGGAGGCGGTGCGTGTTTGTGTTGATATCAAGGACAGCGGATCGGTACCTCTAGTGGTTGAAGTATTGCTTTGTTTCCACGGAATACATTAAAGATAACTCATTTCTACTTCTGAGATCAATTGGTATTTATTTATCTTGACAAAGTTTAGAATAATGTTTCCTCATGTTGAATGCCATTCTTCTGGAGTTAAAAAGCTGTCATCTGTTACTTTATTTTTTACAAATTCAAAGGGCACTTTAGTACTGTCAGCGTGAGATCATCACTGTCTAATAATAGGCATTTTAGAAGATTTCTATTAACGTCGACTTTCAGCAGAGCCCTCTCACTAGAAGAGCTGTACCTTATAATCATGCTGTATCTTTCACTACAAAGCAATTATATGAATTGTGCGAATTGGCTAAAATCTATTAGCTATTATAACTTGGAATGTTACTTTTGATCAGAAAGGAAGTCATCTTGTTTAACTTCCCCCTCCCCATCATCCGTCTATGAGGGCGGGAGCCTGCGTGCGGGAGGAAAGAAAAGGAGCCTGATGGTGGTTAATGGCTAATGAATACAGCTAAGGATACAGGGATGGTTGCCTGGCAACGCGGGGAGGATGGGCTGAGGTCCCTTGTCAGTGCATAGGAGTTGACAATTGGCTCATCTCTTGAGCTCATGAAGGCTGACTTCTGCATTTTTGCATATTTTATTCTCAACACGTATCATAGCTGGGTTAGATTTGTATATTACATGTTTTGTCTCTGTGTATTTTGTTCTTTTAAAAAGAAACACAAGAAGAATGGAAGCAAATAAAGTGTTTTAAAGGAACAAAAGGTGTTGTGAATTCCATCCCGGTGCTGCTGTTATGCTTTCAAGGCCAGCCACGTTTAGTAAGAGATTTGCCTAAAATTGCAAGCTCTTAGATCTAATTCCAGGTAAAGGTAATGTTTACTTAGTCTGAGAGCCCTCTGAAAATGACCATCAGTATGCTCAATGCTGAAAGATGTGTGTGTTACAATTGCAGCCTTGAGAAGATTGCCTTTTTTTTTTGTGGTTACGCCGTGACACGTCTGCTCTAGCCCCCTTCTTACAGTGGTATGATACCAAGCTGCGAGCAGAGTGTGTGCGCGGAGGAGCATGACAGACTTGACCTTGTACAAGCTGTTCTTACAACAATTCAAATGAATTTTGAATACGGGTGTCAGTATGAGCTGCACATCTATCTTTCTGCTGCAGTGTAATTGTACGTAGAGAGTGCTTCGTTAGGGAGATGAAGGGTGGCCTTCGTTAGCTTGGTCTGCTCTAGAAGGCCTTTATGGAAAAGTGGATGGACATTACCACATGAAGATGGTTATCATTAAATGAAGATTGAACTAGTAAGCTTTTTTCTTTTTTATGGAGATATTTATTAAGGAAATAGCTGCAACTGCCTTGCAGACCCAGGTTGCACAATCCAGTAGGCTGTGTAGTTTTGGTATTGCCACAGGAGTAATGTTCTTAGCCCTTTTGGCTCTCAGGAGCAACTTTGGTGCCTAATGATAAGGTCAAAGCTGTAGGAAACGGTTAGGTTCTTCTTTTGAGTTGTTGGACATGAGATCTGCCTAGCCATTTTGTGCCTGTTCCTTCCACCAGGCAAAAGAGATGTTAATGCCTATATATCTGCAGTTGTATTATCTTGGGAATTCTTAAAAGAAGAAAGAAAAAAAAAAATCAGTCTTCTGTTAGTAAGAGTAATTGGCATTTGCAAATCGCTTGCTTCCATTTTTTTGTTGTCAAGGTCAGTGTTTTTGTTAATGGTTGTTGTTAAGTCTGAAACTTTTTAGAGCATTTGGCACACTGTGAAATGTGACCAGCTGTCAAAATATAGTGTTGGTATAGAAATATTTTGACGGAAGCTGCAAAGAAATCCATTATGTTTACTGGACACTTTATAATTATCAGTCTTTGAATAATCTAGACAAAATTCAGTGTTTTCATCTAACTTTTTGCTGCAGTCTGTTCTCTGTCTCTCTGTCCCGATGCAAACAGAGGCAAGACGGTAGCAGCCAACTGTGTAGAATTACTTCTTTGTAACTGGAGATACTCAGAAAATCAGGTGGAAAGTTTCAAATGTTTCAATTTGTATAGCCAAAGCCTTAAGGCGATTGTCGTTAACAAAATGGTCTTTTTCCTTCGTTCTTCATGTTGTAAACTGTTGCTTCTGACTTACTATTTATCTTTTTAATGGTTTATACTTATAGTACAAGCCCTAAGTTTGCTACAGGGTATTGAGAAATGTTTTGTAGCTTATGATGATTCATGAGAAGGTTTGGGTAAACTGCTCTGGACTGTATTTCGTGGTAACTTGTATTCTTAAGGGCAACTTTGCTCTGTAGGTAAGATTGCTCTTTCCCATCATCTGCACGTTTAAGTGTCTGCTGATATAATTGTATTAACTTAAACATAACCGCCGTGCCTGAGGGAACTGCATAGTGCACTACTGTTACGGACTCTTTGGATCCAAGTGTTTGAAGTTGTGCTTTAATCTACTGTATCAATGAAGGAAAAGATTACAAATGTAAGATTTGTGAGTCTGTGTTCATGTGCAAATTGTTGGCTATTTACTCCCCTATAATAGATTTTAAGGCAGCAAAATACCTTAAAAATTAGTATAATTGAACCAAGAAAATAAGTAAGGATTAATAAGATTTTTTTTTAAAAAGATTTACTGTAGTTTCTCTGTCTATACAATGCAGCGCTGTTAAAAAAACTCAGGCCAACTCCTGTAATGTTGCCAGAAGTGTTATTTTATTTACAACCAAATTAAATAATTGTAAACTTTAAATAATTGTTGGCCAGCTTTTGTAAGGAATGAAAATGGAATGTATTAAATGTTTACAGCATTCTGTTGGAATACCTGCTGATGTCTTAAATTTCAGTACTAATAATCTGTTAACACATTGATTACATTGGAACATCGGATAAAAAAACTTAAACTATGTAAGTTATGCTTTAAAATGATGCTTTAAATCAGCCAGTTTTGACACTCTAAACATATTTTTGCATGGGTTTTCTTTGATTTTTTTTTTTCCTACTGCCTCAAACTGCAGTAATTTCTGTTGGGCTTTTGCTTTTCTTATGGGACTTACACGTAGAAAGTCATGGAAAGATCAACTCAGAGCAGACAAGAGTTAAAAGATTATTTTTTATTACTATTATTTTTATTATTTTTTGTGTACCATCAACACTGTTTGAAAGTGAGATTCTGATTCCTTTTCTTAATTATTGACACAAAATTAACCTCTCATCCTTCATTTTGGCTTCTATGCTGTTTTATTTGTCATACATAATACCCTGTCTGAGATACGGAGACAATTTATTTATTAAAGCATATGAAACAAGTGCATGGTGTGTAAGCAGGGAAAAAGGGGCCTGGGTAATGTATTTGAGATCTCATTTCCTATGTAGCTTCTGTAGTTAAAAAAAAAAAAAAAACTATGTGAAAATATATTAAGGAATGCAATAACTGTATACTAGTAAATACAAAGCCAACAGCTGTGTTTTGCAGGAGTGCAGTGCCGCAACTGGAATTGGGAAAAATAAAACTTTATAGCAGATTTGGGGAGAAATGGAAAACAATGCTAATCTAAAAATAATTTTTCTTTTTTTTTTTTCTTCTTTCCTCAGCTGGGGAGAATAAGGTTTTGCTGCCTTTACTCTCTCTGGAAAAATACAGCTCATTCTGTTGTTTAGGAGTATTGCACAGATAATTCAGAGATGCAAACAGCAAAGAAGAGTGTTATTCCATACTAGAAATGCTTTATATAGAGAGTTACCGATAGTACATAATCGAGCTAACTAGTTTGGGGAAAAAAGGAAGAATTTATTCAGTCTGAAGCACAGTTCAACTATTTTACATGAGCCCTGCTGCCAAAGGAGGTGTGCCAGGCCAGAACTGAGCCTTGGTTTGTCTAGTCCAAGTTGCCGTGTCACCTACCCGTCCGATTTTGCAGAGTAGTTGTTAAAAACTAATGGCATGTGCTTTGTCTGCAGAGGGTTGTAAGCAGATGTGATTTTGAAAGTATCTCGCTCCAGAGGAGGAGATGGTAAATTCCGGGTGTGCTGAACTTGAACTGTGTGGAAGAACTTGAGCTGGGTTGAAGAGCCTGAGCTCACCTGACAGCTTGTCAGCACCAAAAAAGAGCTGTCGTGCTCCCGTGTTCTGCGCTCCTTCGTCGGCTCATTAACATTTTTTTTTTTTTTTGACTAGCAGAAAACTTAAAGTGTTAGGAAAGTGAAGTGATAGGAAAAAGTAGGTAGCTTTCTGCTGCCGAAACAGTGGGATTAGTGGGAATCAGTTTATCCTAGCTTCAGAAGAAGACTGCACCTGACACAAGGAGGCAGCAAGTCTACTGGCAACAAAAGCAATAAATGGGTGTAGGAATATGATCTTAGTGACAGCTTGCTGTCCATATCCCCCCTCACTTGGCGATAGGTGTGTGTGTATCTAAAGCATTTGTCAGACTTCCTACGCAGAGACTCACCCTTCAGCCGGGCTGATGGTACGGCAAAGCTGAGTCTTGTTGGCTTGGTTCGGGAGGGGACTGTTTGCCAGCTCGTAGCGCTCGCAGGGACGTACGCATTGCAGCGCCTGGCGTTTCATGAAATGGCTCTCTTCCTGTGTGTGGCAGTCCCAGAAAGTCAGGTAATTTGTTAGCATAGTATTGCTTCTCTGTAAGATATACATACAGAGAGATATATATCTTTATATATACATTTTTTTTTTTTCCAGGTCTTCTGTTGGAACGATCTTTAGTGATTAAAGGTTCACACATAAGATTCTTCCTGGCTTTTCTGTATTTTCTGGGGTAGAAGATACTTCAGAGCCCAAGTCCTCATTGGCTCGAAGATCCATCTTCACGTTAAATCACTGTATTTTATACAGGATGTTTGTTACAAAAGCTTACATGTGTGGCTGGAATGCAAGCTGACCTACTTAAACCACAGCTCTTCCCAGCTGTGCTAAGATGTACGGGAGATGAGTGTTCATCTTGCTGAAGTCTAAATGCCAGGTTATCCATTTTAGTGTTTTGAAGAAGTGCTTTCTCTGAAAGGGTAGACTAAGGATAAAATGGTGACTTTTTTTTTTAAAGCAGATCAGCTTTTAATTCCCTGTATCAGATTTTTAGACTCTGCTTCCTAATGTGACCTTAAAGTAGTAAGATTTACTTCTTAGTTGTGCAAGATGGAGTTCAGTATTAGTTAGCATTTATAGCATTAGCTCGCTTGCCAACAAATATTAGAAAAACATTTTTCATTCCCTCACTCTTTTGCTCTCCTCTTCTTAAGCTGCTTACTTGTGTCATTCCATTTATCCTTTGATTTCAATTATAACTACAAGATTCGTCAAAAGTAGGGGTGGCAGAAATAAATCGTGCAGAGATTAAGGAAAAGAAACAACATGTTTAAAAAAAGCACTTGTTTAATTCCACTGCTTTTATAAATAATCCAGTGGATTGAAGGGCAGTGAAGTTGTTACCCTTTATGCTAGATCTTTTACGTGCTGCATTACTATTATATTGCAGGCCCAGATTATAAAGTGTCATCTTCCATGCATCTGTCCTTTATACTTGTCTACATAATTTGATTTTTTTTTTTAATACTCAAGAGACCAAATTAGAAGGAAAAAGGAGAAGCTAATTCTTCTTTTTTTCTGTCTTCTACAAACTGACTTCATCCTAATGCGTCTGTAGCTTTGGCTTCTGTGCACTCATCTTTCAGCTGCTGAAGTCAGCTTGAGTTGTTACTTATTTTCTACAGACTCGTCTATATTTTCATTAAGTAGGAAGTCTAAAAACGCTAGAAGTGAGTCAGGAGGCCATTGCTGATTTTGATTGCTAACATTTTTTTTTTGAGGTTTGGTTGCTAAAGCTGTGTGAATGAAAACTGAGGAGTGGGAACAGATTAGAAAAAGATATTTAAAGAAACTTCAGAAACGACATTTTGACAAAGCACCTGTTTTCTGTGGAGGGAAAAATACCTCTGTTGGGGAAAGCTGTCAAAGTGCTCTTGTTTCAGCTTTTCAAATCGGGACTTGGAGAGTGGGGAGAGACATTGCGTTGTTTTCTTATGGTCATAAAGCTATCAAACGGGGTCACAAATTGCACTGTAGTCTTAGATCCCCCTCTACTGTGTTACATTTGTCAGTCACGTCAGGACTGATAGGTCTCAGAGAGACAGAACAATTATCCATAATTCAGGTATTGTGAAAAGCAACGTATGCATTATTAACAAAACAACGAAAAATAATGAGAACTCCATGGATATTTTGAACTCTGTTTTCTTCTGCATACTAATAAATTCCTTTGGTGTGTGATTTCCTCACTGGGCAAGGGATCAGGGAAAGCTTGAGCTACATGTTAGTCATTTTGTTGGATGTGCTTTCGAAAAATAAGATTGCTCCTCTGCAACAGTCCTCCAACAAAGAGGCTAAGAGGGTAAAACACCTCCTGTTGGGTCTGGAAGACCTGAATCTTACTTCTCTCCAGTCCGTATCAGTACGATGCAAGTTAGAGTGGTGGTTTGGAGCCTTTTCTGGTCGCTTTAAAGAACCAAACCAACCAACCAAAAAAAGAAAAAAAAAAAACCCAAAGAAAAAAAAAAAACCCAACCAAAACTCATAAAGATTTTTGAACGTGTGATACTTTCTTAATAGAAGACTCATTAAAACAGGATCTTTTGACCATAAAATCAGTTGTTTCTACAAAGTGGTATTTTTCTGATGGCAAGTAGTTTTCTGACAAAAAGTTGTAATGAGCTGTAATTAGTGCTTAGAAATAAATGAGAACAAATATCCTTTGTTTCTCATTAAGCTCCAAAGCGGTGATGTTTTCGTCTGTATGAAGTTTTACACCACAGCCTCCTTGGAACTGGTGGAAAAACTGTTTGCAACAGCTAGACTTAGAAATAAAACTCAGACAAGCCAGAGGAATGTGGGATGAGAATCTCATCCATAATGGAGTAAGTCTTTCTTGGATTTTGCTCAGTAGTCAGACTTCTTTGTTGGAGGAAAGAAAGAAATTTAATTTCAAGTTGATGTGAACTCCACACTTCAGTAAGTCGGACTCAGCTCTGTCCATGGGCTGTCTCTGCCTGCAGGCACTCAGCCGCTCCTTTGTTACTGCATCATTTGCATAAGCACTGAAAACCTGTTTCATTGTGGTTTTTGAGACTGGTTATCCTTGCTTTTGTATTAAATCCATTTTAATTGTGGAAGAAAATATTTTTTTTCCCATCTCCTATTTTAATTGAGGTTGTAGGCTAAGCGACTGCTTGTAATTTGGAGGCTAACCAAATAATGCAGTTCCTTTTATTGTACCATTTTCCATGGGAAAATAAAATAATCATGTTGCTCTTTAAAACAAAAACATAACCAACAACAACAGCTAAAAAAAAAAAAAAAAAAAAAAACCAAAAAAACAAAACACCAGCAATATGAAAACCTGAACATCAGTTTGTGTTTTTGTGAGGGAGACGGGATTGGCACTGTCCCTTTTCCCCTAGCACTCCTACCATTGTTGAAGGTGAAATATTTGTTGTTTTTTCCTGTGAAAAATGTCCGTCTGCCACAAGTAGTCACTACAAGAAGCTTTGTGGACTGCTCCTCTCCTGTGGTAGACTTCAAAACACTTGGTTATCAGCTAGCATGCTTGCACAGAGACGGGATCAGAGAGACATCTTAGCAATTTGTGCAAAAGAACTCTGCATATTCACAGTGCTTACATTTCAGTACTGGATAGGATTGTATCATCTGTGCGTTTTCACATGTAATAAGTGTACCTCATTATTCACGTTTTGAAACACTGAGACTATATTCTTTAGGGAAAAAAAGCAAAACCCTGACACGTGTTTCTATTACATTTGTAGAGTATGTAGCATGATACACCTGGGAGTTTGAAACACGTCACCAATAAAGAATGACAGCAACTGTTAGGTGTTGATATTACTTCTTTGCATTAATTCTATAAAATATCTAGATTCTTGACTAGAAATGAGAGAGCCTTGAAAGCAATTTGGCCAGCACTTACAGGAAACTTTTGCTTTTCTGAAGGCTTTCAGTTGTGAGGGCCTTCCTCTAGGTTTGCAGGGCTACCCTAGAAAACCTGTGGTGATATTCATAACCTCTGGCAAGTCTTACCACTGTTGGTGAAGAGCACTCCGTTTCTAATGACATTGAACTTAGGCTTGTAGTCATCCGTGATATTTGCAGTATGATGCAGCGATCTGTTTGGCATGGCTCTATGCACAGCATAAGATGTAACTTTTTTCTCTTGTAGCCCCGATTGCTGTCATCATCAAATTATATTTCCATTCATTGTCTGTCAAATGCACTCCTTAGAATCAAGAAACATTGTAGTTGCTCTACTGTAAATACACAGAATAACTCTCTCTTTCCTTCTGGGAGCAGAGCAAAACCACTGCATTTTCACATTTGGGTCTTTCTAGAGAGAGTGAATGAATTAAGAGTTCCTCCTTTGGAAAGCACTCCATTTAAATCACTGCATGCGAGTGAGCACAACAAACGGTTTTAGGAGAACATAAAACCAAGCTAGCTATTTCGCGCCATCAGTCATTGTTGGAAGAGGGAGTGTGAAAAATCTTGAGTTTCAGTCCTTTTTGCGCTATTCCCACTTGCAGGCTTCATTTTAAAGGAAGAAGTATTTTCAGTACTATCACTCTCATCTCTTGAATTCTTAAAAATATTTAAGAGTTAACAGAAGGTGATGTGATAAAATGCTAGAACTTAAGCTACAAAATACTTTGGTAGGTGCTAAAAGCCTCAAATTGGAATCTTACTCTTTAAGGGAAGTGTTGGTACTCAGTAGCTGGGAAGAATAGGTTTTTTTGTTGCCTTAGACTTCTGTTTTCTTTGGAATTAGCAGCTCTCTTTATATGGGGGGGGACCTCACAGAATACAATATTGAATGTAAAAACTAATCATTATTATTTCTCCCATGTTTAGAAGTTATAATAACATTAGGATATTTAAGGATTTGTGTTTTTCAAGAGATGGACAGTTTGTCTTTGGAGAGGGCAGAAATGCTTTAGATGTTTCTGTCTCATCAGTTGATTACCAAATATATTTTGCTTAGTGCTGCAAAACTTCATTAATAAATAAACTTGTTTTTCTTAATTATATCTTTTAAATATAGAACAACTCAAGCTTGTTTGAATATAGAAACTCAGCACAATCTTTGGCTTCCCAAATCTGATGGTCAAGGAAGAGTTTCTGTACAGGCTCCGCCACTGTCCCCGGGAAGGGATTCGTGCAGCCTAGGTATCGGCTCCCAATTCAAAGTTACAGTAAATGGTGCACTTGGTGTAGTGGCCTTGTTTGAGAGCTGAGATAAAGAAAGATCAGTCCTCAGATTTTTTTTTAATTTTTTTTTTTTTTTTTTTTTCTTTTTTTTGGTGTATTTTTTCTNTTTTTTTTTAAATTTTTTTTTTATTTTTTTTTTTTTTTTTTTATCCTGTGTTTGGTGCATTTAGTCAGCTTTGAGCTTCAGGAAGATGGTGCAGATCTCCTTTTCGTATTAGGGACCTGCTTGAAAAGCAGCAATAGACATAGTCAGACCCTTTAATAAAGTCTCAATATCCGCTTTTGCGTGCTCATTTCATTACCTGTACTACTGGATGCTTTCGGGAAAAGCCACTTTGGTTTGTCACTCTTGAAGTAATCACAAAGCCAGTTCTTATTTATGCATTTCTCTGCACACAAAACCAACTTAATTTAGTCTCTGTCCTGAAGTAGAGGAAGCTGCATTAGAACTGAGCTGAAAAAGACCTCCATCCACTAAACAGATGTTTCAGTTGAACATTTCACTCTTACTTTCAAGTGGAAACTTAGTAAATTAACTCACGATGACGTTCAGCAGTGGAACTGGGAGTCGCTGGGTGTTTGCTGGAGTTTCACCGCCTGTGCTGGCTCTGAACTGGGCAGGGGCAGCTTCAGGTCACTGACGGTAAATTGGGATTCTAGGAGGGATGAGCCTGGTGAAATGTAGGAACACTGAATGCAAATTTTGGGCCATGAGCTGAGATTGAGGATTATGGCGGGGGGGGGAAACCTAGCAAAAGCTCAGCTAAATTAACAGAAATCAAATAATGAAGGGCTCTTTTTTCAAAGGTAAAAGTTGGTTTTGCTTTTCTCTTTGCTTTCTTGATAGAGTCTTTTCTGCCTCTGGAACGGTTGATTTAACCCAACTAGTTTGATTATCAGGCAAGAATAAAGCATGAGCTTTTTCTTGTAAACCCCTTCATTTTTGTGAGCCAAGTGAGAAGTTCTTTTGGAATTCCCTGTTAGGTGATTCAGGTTTGGGATGTCTCATTTACTGTCTTGAGCAAAACTCAGATGTTTAAGCGTGGCTAAAAGGTCGTTGTGTGTGTGGATGGGGAAGGCGCTTAGTGTGCATGGAAGAAGTTGACAGTGAATCACTACAGGACACAAATACTTTTTTACTTCTGCCTATGTGATGATTTGCTTGAGGAGTGTTACTGTCTGTGGGGGTAGCCTTATTCCCAAATAAGACTTTTGTTTGAATTCGCGTAGTTTGCTTCAGAAATTCTACCTTAAAAGGTACGCTTTACCTAGTCTGAATTATCTTGAAAAATTATCTTCAATTTCTGCCCCCCCGCCCCATGTTTCTGTTCTAATAAAGAATTATTTCAGTACTTTAAAAGAAAGGAAGAAAAAGACAACACAGTTTAGTTTTAAAAATAGGCTTACTTTCTAGTGGATTAAAAAAATTTCTAATGCTATTGATCGGACCGTTTGTACTGTAATCCAGATGGAGGTTAACATTGTGACTTAGCTCTTTTAATTTGTCATTGTTTGTTCCTTTAGAATAGTGCTGTGGCTTCTCTTTGATTTTTGTCTTTGGCAGTTGCAAATGTAAATGTTAAAATAAAACGAACTTTGTAGGCAGACAGGTGTACTTGTTCAACAAATTGATCACAAATGTATCGGACACCTGTTATTTGACTTCCACAGCAGAAAAGAGCAAATATTTTTCTTAGAACTCAACTTGAAGTCTGTCTGGATAAGGTTATCTTAATAGTTTGTGGTTTTGTGCTGAAGGAGGAGGGGAAGGGAAGAAAAATAACCTTTTGTTTTGTTTATAAACCCTCTCTGTTACACAGTCAAAACACTCTCAGAATTACAGTGTTCAAGTAAAGCATTTTCCTTGGAGGTGATCTTTGTGAAAGACGGGGGGAGGGGTAACGGTGGTTTTGGTTTTTTAGGTTTTGGGTTCTTTGCCAAGGTTTTGCCAAGGGGCACTGCATCTGCGGCTCATCATCCTGCTGCGCGGTGGAGAGCTGTGCCTGCAAAGTTCCTATCCCACAGAGACTGGCTTGATAGTTATCGTTTAGTTTTCTTATGAAATGCAAATTCAGAGGATCTTTAAAATCAGTTGCAAACTTTGTGTTGGCATTTTGACTAAAACACCTGCCGGGAAAGAGAAATATTCTTCAGATCGCTGTCGGCGTGAAAGTGAAAGGAAAGGGTGGGAGAGTCCAAGAGGAGACAAAGCAGCCTTGCCTGAAGCACATGTTAATCAAGGGAGATCAAAGGATATGATGTCAGTTTATGGAGAAACAGGTCAGGCAAGCCCAGGTAACTCAGGAAGCAGGATACTAATTATTCACAGAAGAAAGTCAGGTATACGGTTACCCTGCTACGGTTGAAAGTCAGGAGGTCAAAACTTGCACAGCAACCGAGTCAACTCGATAAAACGGCTTGGCTCTTTACGGGGAAGTTTATCGTTTTCTAGAAATGGGAGAGAATGGATCTAGTGTACCGAGTCCATCCCAACAAGGTAAGCACATGCAACCTGCAGAATGCTCGGCCGTTTGGAAGTTTGGGGCATTGTTAGTCTCTGCGTGTAGGAGCTTGTTTTGCTGTCGGCGGTTGCAGTGCGTGCTGTGTGTCCACACCAGGGGACGTGGGTTTGCATGTGTTTTGGGGAAAGGAGGAAATCCACATCCCTCATCTCTGCAGTACCTTGGGTTTTGTTTCGTTTTTTTTTTTTTCTTT
>VYXH01006856.1:182309-222927 GCA_013397275.1 Burhinus bistriatus | reverse complement strand
TGGTTTTTTTTTTTTTTTTTTTTTTTCGGTTGTTGTTGGGGTTTTTTGCTTTTGGAATCAAGATCCGTTCCATCACATGAATTGTATTTTGTCTTCCTGTGAATTAAGTACTGTTTACTGGAGAGTATGACAATATTAGCCCCAAAAGATGCAATTATCGTAGATTTTAATTTTATGATAACGTACATGAGTTGTAATTGATTTTACACTGTGTTGTGTTGCTAGATGATAATAGCAGTTTTTGCGTGCTTGCTAAGTGTGTGTAATACGTGCTTGCCTCTCTGGCCCACAGAGGACAGAGTTAAATTGACAAGTTCAAGTTAAAGCAGTTTATTCTTTCATTTCTTGGAAGGCACAGTAAGTGAGCAAGAATGAGAGGAGCATTATTAATGTGCCATCCTGAAAAATCTGTTTTTTTTCAGGACTCCTTTATGCGCTGTTTATTAGCATATCTAAGGCATTTTTATAAATGACTTCATTATATATATATCTCCTTAATATAAATATAAGACTAAATAAGTATCATATTTCTTAAAGTACTTTCCAGTAAGTTTAGATTCCATAATTAATCTGGGCTTTGGATCAGCTCCGAAGTGTATGTGTCCTTAGGATTTGTTCTTGTGTTCTGATGTTGAGTTTTAGATCAATGTATATGTAGTCACACGAAATGTTTACAGACCAGGCCTAAAAGAAGCAACTACTAATTTTTGCCGAGAAAGGTGATAGGAAAATATCAAGAACTTACATAAAGAACATGGCATGCTTGCATGGGACAGTGGTAATTAAAAAGGGAATGTCGCAGAAAGCAAATCTCAAAATGGTGTTTTCTCAGTCTCAAGCTTCCCTCTCTTAATGAGAGGGCTTCTCGGCCACCAGGTCTACCCTTCTTGCTAGGCCATATGAAGGAATGGTCTTGTTTCAGGTTTGTGTTTTTGAGCAGGGCTCTGAATAATGCTAATGAATGCTGTAATCAGTGGCAGTTATTAACTGGGGTTCTCTATCAAGAGGCGGTAACTCTGAAGTTCCATTGTAAAAGTGCTTCCTCCCCCGTTTGCGTTTGATGACCTCAGTCCCCAGAATTGAGTGCCTGTTTGCTCTCTGGACAATTATTAGCAGAACATCATTGGGTACCTTCTTGGGTCTTTTTGAATGATAATAGTGAGGGTTTCCTGTGACAGCTTTTCTTACACAGATTGGCTCTATTCACCAACCGGGTACAGTAACAATGGGTAATTTAAAATAATTCATTTTATTGCTGCCTCCTGTAGATTTTTGACTTTCATTTCAAAGTGGTGAATCTAGAGAGCTGGAGAAGTATGTTCTGATCACTGTCCTGGTGCTGTGAAAAATATGAGATTCAGATAGTCCTGCAGAGCCATCAGCAGCTGGATCAGCACAGAGCACTCTTTTGACTTCAGTGTAAGTCATTCCAACATTTTTTAGGTGCTTTTAACTCTTTTATCACAGGTATGCTTTTTTTTTTTTGCTTTCATTTCCCAGTTTCTATGTGCTCATCAATCAGGGCTTGGGATTTCAGTTCTACAGAAATATCCTCACTAACATAAGCATATTAAAACTGAGAAAACTGCATAAATTGAAGCATGATAACAGTGAATTTCTCTCCATTGGCGAGAATACATTGCAGAACTGGATATCCGGCCCAAGACTTCCAGCTCCCAATCTGCTTTGTATTAGTGTTGTTTTGCTGTTATAATCATTTCCAGTTCTTAGAGGTATGTTGCAGATGATTGCATCCTAATATATATGCCTGAAAATGAAACAAGATAGCAACATCTTGCTGCAATAAATAGAACCGAAATTGAAAATGTAGTAGATGTATGGTAAAAGGATGATGTTTGCAAAGTGTCCGAAAACTTTTCCTCATAATCTTGATCATAAAGCTACTTTAAACTTTGAAATTCTACCAAATGTAGAAATAAGCTCTTGTCGGCAGTTGGGTCTATTGGATTCAGTGTTTGCCGCTAAGGGAAATGATCCGGGGGAAGTTGTTGGTTTTTCCCCCGATACATCAATCTTCAGTGTGTGTGGTAAGCGTTGTATTTATTTTGGCTGCTCCCATACCTCTTTTCTCTGAAAATGTCACTTAACGGGAGAAAAGTAAAGAACCGAGCTTGACACAGAGGGAATATCAACGTGGTTTTAGCAGGTCAGGCAAAAGAAACCAAGGTTTATATAAACTTCTTATGCAGATATGATACTAGTTCATAATCTAAAGAGTGCTCTGCATTCGTAGCAGGTCCTGACAAGGTCTCTTTTTCCTCCTCCTTCAAGTACTGGAATTTTTCTGGAAGTGGCTGGAATTTTTTCTACCTCTATACAGGGATTGCATTCCATAGTCCTGGTGGAAAAGGTGGTGGTGATGGTGAGGGGGTTTATTTTATTTGTCTTTTTCCTTTGCTTGAAAAGGAGCATCTCCACTGATCTCCACCACAAACGAGGTATAATCCTGAGACAGTATCCTTAACAGCGTTCTGTCTTGCAGTGAGTTGTTGAGATATGCTTTATAAAGACAAGCAAGGTTGTTTTCTTGATTGCAGTATCATCATAATCAAGGTATTTAGAATTTTTTTGTGTATTGTTTTTGGGGAGGTTTTTTTGTTTGGTGTTTGTGGTCGCACACACTCGCCCCCCCCCAACTCAGCCTTGTTTCTTAATTAGTCCCTTCAAACTTATGATATTCCTAATATTCCACTAGATTTGTGAACATTGCCTGACTGTAATGGAATAACGTTACATTTTAATATACTACGTTCAAGTAATGATGAAAAAGTAGGATAAAGTAGATTTTACTGGAAGAATTCCTACTTTTCAGTGATCCATATGTGGGTATTTTTTTTTCTTGGGTTGTTTTTTCTATACCATTGTCATTGTTATTTAAGTTGGATTCAAGCCAATAGGACAAATAACAGTTACTTAGGACATCTAGGCCACATAAAAAGAGTACTGGCACAATACCTGTGCAATAATGCTGTCCAGTGTAGCATGGAGTGAATTTTGAAAAATTTGAAACAGGTCATTGCAGATTTATTTCAAATCTGGAGACTTAGTTTTCTTAGGTCTCTTGCTATTCTTAGTCATACAGCGTGACTCTCTGCATTTCCAGATAGTCATAATATATATGTTATTATGTATCATATATCCCAAGGTGTATGAAGCAACTCTGTATTAGCGGAAGGAAATTTTAATGAGCGTTTGAATAATTTTCCACGTCACTCACATGTTTCTAATTGTAAGGCTGAGCAGGCTGTTTGGGGGGAGAAGGCATACTGCTTGAATTTATTCTTCTGAAACTATTTATGAATCGTTAAACTAGGAGCACGCTGTGAAGGCATTCTAACAAAACACGATAGACACGGAAAGCGTTTTAGGTTGCATCGTGTGCATATGCCTTGAAAAGAGGTGGAGATGTGCACTACGTAAAGAATTTTACACTCTTAGTGATGTTGCTTTTGTCATATGGGTTTCAATAGTTATTGCGAGCTCTGGAGACATTCCAAACCTGCGTGGACACCACCCTGTGCAACCTGCTCGAGGTGACCCTGCTCTGGCAGGGGGGTTGGACTAGATGATCCCCAGAGGTCCCTTCCGACCCCGGTGATTCTGTGATTCCACAGTCATGACAAGCAGTTAAAATGTAGCACACATACAAAAGTTGTGGGGGTTTGACTATTGTAGCCTTAATTACTGAGGAGACGAGGCTTCTGTAGTTGTGTTGTCTCTGTCAGATGAACTTGAGAATGTTCAGGCAAATTTCAGGTATTTTGGATGTTCTTCTGGAAGCATGTTTTTCCAAAACATTTTATGAGAGATCAATTGGTTTATGCAGCAGTAAATGTAGCTGAAGATACATCTTAGGTGTAGAGCAGAGGCAGCAAACAAGTTTAATTGCTTTTCAATGACTTCAGATCTTCATATCCTAAGATTAGTTTTTAATTACACAGAAAGCTGTGCAACCCTGAGGAGGTGCGGACATGTCCACACTGACAGAACAAAATGCTGCCTGGTTTGCGAAAGAAGAGCACGTTTGTCAGAAATACTATGATTTCATTACCTGTTATGGTATTTTCTAGCGCTCATTATTTCAGAGAAAAAAAAAAAAAGAACTCTGTAAGGATGCAGTTCAGATGTATTTAATGTCTATATCATAGTTGTGACAATTTTTAGGAATCTCATGGTTGTGGAATATATGGAACTGGGAACAATGACTGCAAAACTGTTCCTTTTGCATTCACAGCAGTTAGAGAAGCAAAAAAGATTTCCTCGATCTACATCAGGAAAGTAGCTCAAAACTATCGGAAACCAATGGTTAGCTCTAAGGACACTTGTCATGGGTTATGGTTTAGCCCCAGCTGGCAACTAGGACCACGCAGCTGCTTGCTCACCCCCCAGTTTGGATAGGGGAGAGAATCGGAAGATTAAAAGTGAGAAAAACCTCGTGGGTTGACATACAGACAGTTTAATAAGTAAAGCAAAAACCGCGTACTCAAGTGAAGCAAAACAAGGAATTCATTCCCTGCTTCCCATGGGCAGACAGATGTTGAGCCGTTCCCAGGAGAGCAGGGCTCCATCACACTTAACGGTTACTTGGGAAGACAAACGCCACAACTCCAAAGGTCCCCCCCTTCCTTCTTCCCCCAGCTTTATATGCTGAGCATGACGTCACATGGTTTGGAATGTTCCTTTGGTCAGCTGGGGTCAGCTGTCCTGGCTGTGTCTCCTCCCAACTTCTTGTGCATTCCAAAGCCTACGTGGTGTGAGGAGCAGAAAAGGCCTTGAGTGCTTAGCAACAACCAAAACCATCAGTGTGCCATCAACACCATTTTCATCCCAGATCCAAAACACAGCACCATATCAGCTGCCAGCAAGGAGGTTAACTCCATCCCAGCTGAAACCATGACTCGTGTTCTCTCTCAAGAAAGATGTGCATGTTCTGTGTAGTAGTGCTGGAGCTTTTCGATCAAACTGTTAATTCCTGGTGGGTTTTTTTAGAGTTCACTGTCATGTCTACCTCAGGGTGGTATTTCAGTCGGTGCAGAGCCACGGGGCGCCTTTGGTCCTACATTGGTACTAGGGGGTCTGTGCTTTCAGAGTGGTGCTGCAGCTGCTTTGACCTTTTTCCAGTTTCATGTTTCTGGTTATATTTTGGTAATATACTGAAGACCTTCTCAGCATTCAGGGGGATAAAAAGCAAAACCTAAAATTAACTAAATTTATCCCTGTAGAAACAGTCATAGAAAGCGGAGCTGAGATTTCTAGCCTGAATGTTACTGTGAATCTGTAGTGCTACATGCATAGTTTTATAGTAGCTGGCTTTGTCAATTTGTATATATATTCATCTTTTTCTTCAAATAGTGCTTGTATAAAAGTGGCATTTCTGCTGTCTGTGTAAGCTCAACTTTATGTGCATTCATAACACAATTAAGTTTTCCGCATTTTATTCCTGCTAGCGCTGCAAAGAGGGGCTGAGTCAGACTGTATTTGTTCTTGTGCTTCATCAGCAGAAATGTTTCCCAACTTTCTAGTTATATTTTATTTGTGAAAACGCGATGAAAGTAATGGGGTTGCACTGGTATCAGAGGGTTTAATTTGGCCTGTGTTGTTATTAGCATTGATTGAGACATATGAGCAAGAAATAATCCAGTTAGACTTCCACCGCCCAAGGCTGAGTTTTTAGGGCTGACAGGAAACAAATATGCATCTTTTCACTTCTAAACTGAGTATATTTGACCTGAAAGTCTGAGAGTTACAGTAAACCCAATTCATGGCAATGTTGGTTGTGCAGCAGAATCATTTTTTCTCTTTCCCCGTAGAGGTGATGCGTAGATGTCCTCGTTCAACTGCACTCTCTTCTCCTTTGCTCTCCTTTCTCTCTTCACGTTGCTTCTCAGCATGCCTTAGGTGGAAGAAAGCATAGGTGGATCATTTAGGTTATAAATCTAAAGCCATTCCATTATTGCAGTAAATTAAATTACAGATACCGTATTACTCCAGCTTCTGGCAGTGTCGAGGGCGCTGGTGCCTTGCACGCCATCCCGGGGATGCTGCCTGCCTAGAACAACGGGTTCGTGGTGGTCGAGCTCTAAGGGACCGTAAATCCAGTTCTCTGTTAATTCACGGGCATTCTGGCCATCCACCTGTAAACTGTAGCGTAGCTGCTGGTTAACTAACAGCAAATTATATAAACCCAGGTCCTCTACGTACCTAAACAACAAAATGTTTATAACTGTTGCTTTGATATTGAGAATTTTTCCTATTTACTGTTTCTATACTTACCAGATTACATGTAAAAAACATAAAATCCTTTATATTATCCATAAACATAATAAAAAATGCTGCACTACATAACTTTGACTTAGTCAATAATTCTAGGCTTAGCCTGAGGGCTTGAAAAGAAAATTATTCCTGTTACAAATTTTAATTATGCCGTAAACTTTGGGAAATAGCTATTGATCTTCAGCATCTGGCATCAGAAATGTTGTCTGCTTTTTTTGGTTATGTAGTTTGTGAGTAGCATTGTCATATAGGATAAAAATAAAAAATGTCAGAGGAGACGAAGATGTACCATATGCAAATGAGAATATTTTGGTTTGTTTATGTACTAAAAATATTTCATTGCTGAAGAGTTTTTTGTTTCTTACCACATTTTTTGAGCTATCTCCAGAGAAATTTGCATTCGAGATGCAAGAAAGCAAATTCTAATTCTATCAAAAGCCCTTTCTCACCATGGGACACTGTAATGTTTACAGTATGTTTCGTGTCTTAGAGGTACATTTAAAGTTGCACTTGTGTTCAAGTGACTTTTCTCTGCTGTGAAAAAAATTACGATTCCAAGGGCCAGATGGAGACAGAGGCTGGAACCTTATTTCTGCACTTTTTGCCTTGAACCTGGGCTGTTAGACGATGGGTGTTAGTGTAAAAACTTCAAGTCCGGCTTAAAATAGTAAAATTGAAATTCTGATCTGACAGGAAATCAGTGGCAAAGCTAGCCTTGCTCTTCAGCACAGTGAGCTCTTACTCAGATGTTGCGGAGTAGGAGGAAGAGTTTTTTAATGTGTTTGAATTTCAGAACAGCATGTAATGAGTGCGGCATTAGAAATGCGGAATACCTTTCTAATCATAATAAGGCCTAGAGCCAAATGTGTTGTTTCATGGCATGTCTGCTTATGGTTCATGAGGTTTGACCGTAGGTGAAAGAAGAGGGAGAACTGAGGTGGTTCTCAAAAATAGTCATTTTAGGTGACTGGAAATAGAGGCTATACTCTCATCAAAACTTCAGTACAAGGGTCCTTGTAGGCAGAGTAGGATAAAACTCCCTTTCTTTTCCCCTGTCCAAAATGGTCTTTGAGGAGATGCTGCTTGGTGCCCTCCTTTTGAGGTAAATGGAGGAAGATAGCCCTTCCTATCCAAGAGAGCTTGAGCTATGTAGAGGAAAAAATGGGTTAGAGAGCTGTAAAGAACTGACCCTTGGAAGGACGATCGAGGGCAAATCACTACAAGGGCAAAGAGTGATGTAGACTCTCAGACTCCAGCGTAGGTGCCTGTGGGACCAAAAAGTGCTTGCTTTTTCTTCGAATGTTTACATCGTGTAAAGCAAGGAGGTAGTTTGTGTGGTCCTGAGAATTGTGCCAAATTAGTGCTATTTTAGTTGGCTCAGTACAAAGATGTAGTGAACTTAATCTTACTGCCGAATACTATGTCAATGCAGCCACATTAAAAGGAAGGATACTCGTAACGCTATAGCACGTGGGTAGGCTGCTCTGTAAAGGAAGCTCCTGGAACACCCTTGAAAAATACTGTCCTTTTCTCCCTATTTCAGCAAGGGGTGGATGCACCTCTGTCCCTTTCTGCTTGTTAGTTTTACTTAGATTCTCATCTTTTTGTCTTCATGCCTCCTGTGGTGAGCACTGGTACCAAATGGCATCTGAAGTTTCTCAAACTTTGTGCACGTTACAGCTATGCTGTGACCTCTTATTGAATAAGTAAACTAAGCAAACTAGGACAAAGATGACTTCAGAGAGGCAGCTTGTAGCGGCTGTTGCCAGCTCTTCGGCAGGAAATTGCTCCCTCGGAAGAGTATCTGCCGGTGGCGTATTGATGCTTGAACCCTTCTGGCTGACTTTACTCTGTCTGGCCTTGAAAAAAAGGGGCAGAAAAAATATCGTTGAGTCTTGCAGGCATTTGAGGTGGCCAAACTGACAGGTTGCACTCCAGCAGGTAAACGGGAGCCTATTAAGAGCACACAGAGACAAAATGTGTCGTTTGAGTGTCGAGTGTTTTGTTGGGATGAACCTCGGTGAGGAGGACAGCTGTGGCCGTTTCAAGGACACGGAGCAATGATGCAGTGTCTGAAGGCTTTCTGTAGCAAGTTCTGACTTAAATATTTTCGTGTAAGACTAAATGTCTAAATCGACACATGCATCTGCATTCTCTTTACAGAGCAGGACTAAGGTCTCTATCTGACTGCAGAGCCCTCTCTGTAAAATTAAAAACACTGCACCACCCCCAATATTGTCTTCTCTGAAGAACCCTCGTACTACTTGAATAATATTTTTTTGTCTGCTTTCATTTTTTGAGGAAAAAAAAAAAAAAAAAGACTGAAATGTATGCATTTTTCACAGGGGAAAAATCCATTGAAATGCTCAGTTCTCTCTCTAAAAATTTACAATGGTTTTTAGACCTGCCTTGATTTTTCGCTCCTCTGCAGTTACCCTTTAGCCATTTAATTTGGGCCTTGTGCTCCAGAAAAGTTCTGCCATCTATGTGTTGAGCCATTTATTTTGGTGACAAGGGAAGCTCAATACTTTGAAAAATGTAAGCTGTAGTTTTTATATACTCTACTTTTTTATGTATTGTTTCTGGCTGGCAGGTCAGATTTGTACCGCTGCCATATGCAGCAACTTAAAATTCATGTTGGTGTGTCACTGCAGTTACTACACTCAAGCTGCCACACCAAAAAACTGTTAAATGTTTTATAATAAACTGTGAAATAACCTAATCATCTGCAAAAGGTGTAAAGATTTTATATTAAAATGCAATTAACTTCTGCTTTTTTGGTCGTTTCTTTTGAACAAATTGGTTATGTAAGACATGCAATTAATTGGCTTTTGCTTTGGAGGGAATTTGTGTTTGCTCTAACATACAANGTCCTTCTTGAACTGGGGAGCCCAGAACTGGACACGGTACTCCCGATGTGGCCTCTCCAGGGCAGACATGGTGTTTGCTCTAACAATAGATGACTGCCACTAAATTTTCTGATGTTTACATGTGGGGAGATAGGCTCCTCTTTGGTAGGAAGAGAAAGAAGAAAGTGATAGCTTGCATCTGTTAAAGCGAGGTGCCGAGTTGTACTCTGAAGACTCAAGGCCATAGATGGGCTGAGACAGAAGAGGACTTGTTTCAGTTTTCGTTTGAATAACGGATTTTCTGTATGGACTTGGGTTGCCCCCTTCTCTTGCTTTGTGCAAATCACTTACTTCACTTTCTACCTTAGATGCTTGTTTGAGATAGGCAGATAGATTTGAGCTCTGCAGGCATTGTGGGGTTAAAATCTGTCAATAATTGTCAAGTGCCTTTATCTTAGCGAAGGTAAATACGATAGCGGCAAGGACTACTTACAAGTACCTTTGTGGTTTTAATTGGCTCATTTCTAACAGTAGAAGAGAGTGTTCAAATGAAATGGAAAAAACCAGTCTTCTATACAAAAGGAACCTTTCCCAAGACGTGAGTTTAGAACGTGCTGAGCTATTAAAAATCAAGAGGTAAAGTAAAACTCTTAGCATGAAGGACGGGAACGGAAAGGTTGGGAGAGAAAGGTAACAAAATGAAGAACGTGGTAATTTGCTCAGAAAGCACTTCTGCCGCAGTTGCGGTCAGGTATGAAGGCCGGCGGCACCAGCCACCTTCCTTTGCCCTCATGGGAACCTAAAATTAGGGAGTAAGTTTCCACCTTCCCGAGGACGTTTCTTGTTTCAAGACAGACTTCTCAAACAGCTAATTGGCTGTCCATCCAAAATGCTGTAGGCACTGTACTAGTAAGAGTGTTATAAACCAGGTTTAAACGTGAGTCTTGATGTAACTGTTCCCGCTACCTCCTTCCTATGTCACGCAGAAGACTCAGGACGGGTTTCTGGGTGAGAGAGGGATTAGTTACTTCAGTGTCCTGCGTACAGCACTTAGGTGGACACTTCTGCTTCTTTCTTGTGCTGTAAAGCTCAGTGTCAGACTGAGTGTCCCTAAGGACTCTCCAGAGGGGATCTGGGAGCGAACAGATCCTTGTATGTTACTTCAGTGTTGGCTTTAATCTGCTTTATGATATTTCCAACTCCTGTTGTAATGCAAAAATCTACTTGCCTACAGAAAAGAAATAGAATTTAAAAAAAAAAAAAAAGAAAAAAAAAGAAAATAGAAATTTATCTAGCACATGGTTTGATTTTTGGTTGATTAATGGAAATGCTAGGTATTTTAAGATGTGAAACACCTTGGAAAAATTCTGGCCCGCTAAACTTACATTAGCCAAATATTTTCGCAAATACAGTCTTTCTTACATGCAAAAGCTGAGATTTGGCCTGTAAATGTAGTGTATTGTTTTGTTTATTCTGATATCACTGCATTTTGTATTTTTAAGGGTAAACTGTATCCTCCAGTGCTGGCGTGGATGTCTTAGCATCAGGAAACAGCTGGTACTGATATTCTGGCTCGGCTGAAGGTGGCTCTCCATATCCTTGAGGGACGTCACAAGGGTCTATACACCAGTCTTTCTCTTACCATTGCACTCTTCAGCTGAAG
The DNA here is from genome assembly GCA_013397275.1 of Burhinus bistriatus. Classification (NCBI taxonomy): domain Eukaryota; kingdom Metazoa; phylum Chordata; class Aves; order Charadriiformes; family Burhinidae; genus Burhinus; species Burhinus bistriatus. The sequence goes on along the minus strand of VYXH01006856.1, from coordinate 212,121 downwards.
ATTAGAGATGACAGGTTACATCTCTGTAAATCATGTCCAAATGCTGCATGCTTTTACATGCGCAGGAGTGAATTGATCTGTGACTTGAAATCCATCGTCCTTGGAGGCCGTGGGGGGGGGGGTATGTGTGCGTGGGGTGTGTATATACACACAATACATGATCTTGTTCTGCCTACGGCCACTTTTCATAAATCAATAGCATGCAAAACCCATTGTCTGCCCACCTCGGATTTGTAATTTTCTTTTGTTAAATTTTGCCCTTCCCACAGAGCATGGTGGAGACAAATGGGTAGAGCAGCGAGGGAAGGTTGTGCACCACCTTGTTGTACGGGTTCTGTGGTTACACACAGAAGGGCAGTGGTTAAAGTTCACCACTGTTTACACACTTAGCTTATTGCTGAATTCAGCTTTAAAAAAAAAAATAGAGATTAGGTTTCTTGCCTTCTCAATATGTGATTGTACTCCTCAGCTGGGAAGTTAGTGATACATTCACAGGCAATAATCATATTATTTCTCCAGTCATCTAGCTTAGTCAAGAAACCATTCCTGAACAGAGTCTGTGGAGGTGGAAGAGGGGGGTTTTCTTCTTTAGATCTACTGAAAAGCAAGAGAAAAACCAAATTGATTCTAAAAAACAAAAGGAGTCATAGTGTCAGGATGTGCGTAGCCTTAGGATATTGTGTTCTCTGGTTTATTTTATTTACGTAATGAGGAGAGTCCATTGTAGCTTTATTTCTGTTTATTGCTTTGTCTTTAATGCAGACCAAAAGGAAACATTTTACTGAATTTAATGTCTGTGTCCTAGTTCTGCAGCGTGTACTGTTACTGCTGTGCTCCCACTAAATGAGGATAAGGTCCAATAAAACCTGGCTTTTGGGTTTAAGAAACTTGGATTGTTCTTTTTTTTTGTTTTTTTCTCCTAGAGTTTTGTGTCAGCTGCAGCTATTTGAACTGGATTGAATCTTTTATTGCAATTACAGAAAAACTCAGAGATGCAGGAAAGAAAAATCACCTCCATGTTTCTAAAGTGAATTTTTTTAAAAATAAGATGGTTTTTCTCTTGTCTTAGAAACAGATGTTTGTTTAAACCCAATCATGAACTCATACTCAGATTTAATTTATTGTTCAATTTTGTACGAGTCTTGTAAGCAAACTGCCTCGGGAGAGAATGAATAGGAATTTTCTGTATACTGAAGACTTGGAATGGAGCTTCTTTCAGCAGAGTTAGGCATCCCAGGAAAAGAAATAAAATTGCTGATGAAGCAGGCTCATGTATATAGATATTTGTCAGGGTTTAAAAGATGCAGTAACTTCAATTTGCAGCACATCTCCAGTTAAGTCTGAGGAATTGAGTTTGGTCCAAATCAGATCTCAGTCTGCAAAACTCAGACTTCTGAAAAGTGATTTTTGTGTTGATTTCTCCTTTTGGCTGTGGGAATCTGGGACCTTGGCTGTGTTCAGTAGTTTCACGTGCACTGCATCTGAGTGCAGACAGGTCCGAAGTGGAGGCGATGGGATACAGCTGGTATCTGTAAGGTATTTTTGACCAGATGTGAAATAGGCCCACTGAAATTTCAGGACAGTCATCTTGTTTTTCTGTATGGAAATTCTTACCTGATAAGCACACGCAAATGTTTGAGAATGAGGTTTTGAACCAAACCCAAGCTCTAAAACGGTTTCTGAATTGCAATCATATACTTTAGCAGATTATAGGCATAATAAGCACAAACATACACGCATCTTTACTAAATCTGCTTATCCAGTTTGTCCTACCTATTGTAGTTGATTTGAATTCTTCCTCTTAAAGACTGCAGAAAAGTCATCTGCATTTCATTTAATTCACTTTATCTTGTGTATTTTTCTCGTTCAGAATTGGAAGAGGGAGTATGCAGTCCATCCAGTGACCCGTGTCTGGCTTTTCGGGGAAACGAAATAAAAAATGAAATAAGTAACATTCTGACTATTTCAGTCCTAAAACTAAATACTAATTTTGGATCTGGAACATTCATTTGAAATGAGCAAATTACAGTTGATAGTATATGAAAAAAAAAGTTTAACATTTGTCCTGTTAGCATGCTTCTGTTTCACAGACTGTTTTTAGCAAACATTTTTTCTTGTTTTCTGTTTTTTATGGCGTTTATGGGCTAAGAAGTTATAATTGGCTACATTTTTCATTTTTTGTTAGTTTTATTTTTGTACTTGTTTTGGGAAGTCTTTGAATATGCACATCTGTTGTAAAGATGGAAAACTGATAGAGGCATGATTGCTTACGGCAATAGAAGAAAATTAAAATCCTATATTCCATGGAATAGAATGGGAGCAGAATGCTGAGATAGGGTGTTTGAAAAAGCAGCATTTTAAATGTTACTGGCTTGTTCACTTATCATTTGTAAACCCTGTAACCGTGAGGCATTTCAGCCATTTTAAATTACTAGTGTATAAATGTTTAAATTATGCCGAGATAACCATTTCTGTTATGCTTCAAAATTTGAAGATCATCGGTAACTTCCTATTCTTCATAAAGTTCAATTTCATGCAAGAGTAACTGATGTTTTCGGATGCAGTCAGTGATGCTGTGGCTTCTGCAGAGCTTTTAGTTGGTAAGGGAGAAGAAATCAAAGATAAATGATTTTGAATAGCGTATGGTTGATTTAGTAAGGCCATTGTGACAGTGTATCCCATATCGTATTATTAAACCCAAGCGTTATCATATTAGTCATTGTATGTATCATCATAATTGTATAATTATTGTATTTTATATACCCAAGTTTGTTCCCATTAGCTTTTAGTCTTAAATCATTAAAGGCAGATTTTAAATCCCGTGTGAATTAGAGTACTTTTTTGTTTCTTAACCAGGTCAGTCTTTGCAAAAAGCTCATGCAGATTTTTGACTTCACTCATTATTAAAGTTTTCCATTCTCAAATCAAAAGTCAATATTTCTAAATAGTTTGTTTGTCTTTTTATAATTAACTGAAATGAGTACATAGTGAAAATGTGTTTTTAACTATTTTAATAGTCCTATTTGAAATTATTTTCTTCTTTCCCATAATGAATCACATTTGTAATGATTCTTCCTGCTTACTAATTTGCATTGTTGTCTGACTGCCTTGCGTTTAATCAGCAAGAGTGAACTGTTAATATATCACCCGGAATCTGTCAGGAGTATCTACGTAGTGCTGCGACTGCTTACAGGGTATGGAAATGCGCTGGAAGTGACGGGCTCGGTCCGCTGGGGATTTCACCTCTTGTCAGAAACACAATGACTGGCATCTCAAAATCTTCAAGTAGAAGATGCAGTAACCCAGCTCCGGTATGGGGCATTGTGCTTATCTAGCAAACCACCTGCTTTCTGGCGGGATTAGTATGCTGTTCTTATTTTGCTGTCTAGCGCTAACCAGCAGAACTATGTTTATTTTGGTAGTAACTGTTTTCAGACAATTCTGGGTTTATGTTGGTGTTGGTTTACATTTGCTCTATTAACAGAAGGCTGTGAGTTGTGTCAAACTCTACTTTGCGTGGTTAACTGCAAAATAGAAGTTTTTGGCTCGTTCTGAAAAGAAAGCCCTGAATGGTGATCGGACACTTATTTCCTTTGGTAGGAACCTGCTACTTAAAAAAATTTTACAGCTCTTTGGTGTTATGTCTTAAGCAAAACATCAATGGTGGTATTTTATACTCCCAATTTCCTTGCTGTGCTTATATTGCCAAAGATACTTAAACATTAATAATGATTCATGCATTGAAAAAACCATAATAATGTATGTCAAGATTTTTTCGGTAGAAGCCCAGAGATTATTTGGGTGCTGAAGTTAGAGGGATGGTTCAGTCTTCGTTTGGTCTCAGTAATTAAATCCAAATTTAAAACAATAATTGATCATTAATCTCAGAAAAACTAATTACAAAGTTCTAAGAGAAACAACAATAAAATGATTTTTTCCTAAAGTTTCCCACCCTCTGTATGCATTTCTGATGAAGGATGGAAGACTTAATGAATGTGGAAAAAGAGAGCAAATAAGTCTTACTCGTAATTCGTTCTTTGCAGCTTAAAATGATGGTAACTGTGATCTCTGTGTGATTGCATGTCATTTGCTGTCCACTTGGGCTCATATATCTGTGAACTATGCTAAATAATAAATATTTGGAATAGTCTGAAGTTTGAGTTGTGCAATACTACAAGAAGGAAGAATTATTAAGAGCTGCTAATACTTGTCTGTTTGGGGTGGGTTTTTTTTTTTGCTTTTAACAAGTTCTAATCCCAAACCAAATCTTTAATTTTCATTTGGAAAATGGAATACCTGGGGGGGGAGATTGTAGTGTTCAAATGATACGATAAACTCTGTCCCTGTTTGCCTGTACCAGGTCTCTTGCCTATCACACCACCAATAAAGAAATTTGAGTGTTTTCACCCATCTGGTTATACCTTCTTAACTCATTTTTAGACAATGGTAGCATAGGAAGAAAAATAACTCCTTTGGTATTTCCAGTGTTGTACATATTCCAAAAATAATTAAGCCTTAGCTTGTCATTATTTCTTGCAGTTTAATTTTGCTGTTGGCAGTATCAGGCCGTAAAAAATATGAAAGCGTATTGCAGTTTTACTCTTGAATATTTTTTTTTTGCATTTGTTAGTAGCAGATCCTTAACATTATTTGGTGTTTGAAATACGTTTATTAAATTTATGTGATAGGGATCTTGCTGTGCCCTTTCTTTCCGAACTTGTCAGCCGGGGTAGCTGTGGGTTGTGTTAGAGGGGAGGGAGGAGAGGGGGGCCCTTGTCAAGGAGGAGCCAGAAACTTCATAACCCAATTATATAAATGATTATTGTACACTGCCCGCATTAGGAAAGTGTTGCACGCTCATTAGGGCTCTGAAGTGTTAGCCATTATGAACCTGGCTGCAGCTGGCATACGACTTTCATCTTGCATGTTTTGCTTTGATGCAGTAATAAAAGTGTAAATTAGAAATGGGAAGATCGTAACAGCAAAAATAAAAATTAAAAAAAAAAAAAAAACAAAAACAAAACAAAAAACCAGTACTTATAGTCCTCTGCCAGAGCAAAATATTTTGTTTGTCTCTTCCTGTTAAGAAACAGAAAGCTAATACTACCCAAGACACTTTAAGTGCTCATGGAAGAAACGATAGCATAGGGACTCAACCTGCAGTTACCGCTGGGAGCTGCTGTGATACCATGTCCTAAAGCGGTGAAGCGACACTGAATCGCAGCTGAGTGGCACGTGTCTGTGGGACGGACAGGTACGTGAGCTAAAGGATTTGTTTTCTAAACCCGGAGCCTGAAGTGACATACCTGGGTCCTCACTGGGATCTGCTCTCATGTTAGTAATTCATCAGTGCGTTACGAGCCCGAAACTGTGCTCCGCCAGGTGCGTGTAGAAATCCAGCAGTCGCCTCGTCTTGCAGGTTGTTGCACGTCTGCAACTCGGTATCGAAACCATTCCTGTCTGTGAAAGTGAAATCCCTTTTTTCACCCTCCTCTGATTTTATTTCTCGAGTTGTATTTTCAGTGAGAATGTAGATGAATACAACTTCTGGAAGTACACTGATAAATAGTGAACCATCTTACGACACTTTAACAATGCGGTAATCGATAGAGACTCCTAAAACGTAGTCAGTGCTGAGCTGCATGTTGCAAATGTGAAGTTACCCCAAACTCCAGCATCTCTGGACTGTTCCCCTTCTGATGCCTGTCCGACTGTTCAAAGGTCATTATGGGTTGTTCCTCTCCTGAGAAATGCACTGTGTGCTGGGTACACAACATTACACCCAGTTTTATTCAGGAGGTGCTGATAACAGACTTGATTTGCCAGTTTGCTTGATGCTACATCATGTTTCCTGCTTTGCAGGCTGTTCAGTGTAGAAATTGGTCTAATTTACTTCAATTTAAATGTTAATGATCCTCTTTTTCTCGAAGCAAAGGGAAACATGCACAATCACTCTGAAAATAAAGATTTATTCTCCTGACAATCCTAGTCATAACTTTATGTCTAAGAATCTCCTTTAAATACTTGTTTTGCTGTTTGGCATTAAACTATTTCTTATGTAGACGACTCTTCAAAGGTGTGGATCGGAGGTCAAAATTTCAGACACAATCTGACAATATGTGCGCTTATTTGAAGCCAGTAAAATGAACAAACGTTGTTTACTTTTGCTGTTGTCAGGTTTTTACTAGCTCAATGGTTGTGGAAGCTTCCAAGCGCTGTAGGGATTTTGGGGGTAGGAATGTCTGTTTTACCAAACTTGCAGTGAGGTTTTATCATATGCTTTATTTTGGACACTTTGGCCATCTGCGTTTATAGAATAGCAGGTTTTAGAACCCTTACTTAAATTATGTGCTGAGTCTGCTTAAAACCCACTCTAATAGGAGGGAATCCTTGCCGTGGCGAGCTTCCTTTCTAAATAAGTGTTTATTAGAATGAAGCAGAATTGGGTATAGGTGGTATATAATAAATACGTATTTATTTGGAAGAAAGCAGAATGGAGTATAGGTGGTATATAATAAATATGTATGTATTTAGAAGAGAGCAGAATCATGGTACAAGCTACTGGGTGTAGAAGAAGCAGGCGGTAGGTGTGGCTGGCCAGGGGGGGTGGCCCTGGACGTGGTGGCTGGCTCCCCAGGTGACGGCAGCGCAGGGCTCTACAGCGGTGCCGCTTGGGAGCCCCGTGGGGTTGAAACCAACGCGAGCACACTGCCAGCGTGAAAACATGACAGGGGCCTGCGGATTACTATGTTCTGTCGCGCTGTGAGCAAGGGAGATAGATTTTGACTGTTTTTCTGAATTGTTGTGATTACCAGGCTCTGTCTAGTGCACTATAACAAAATACCGTTGGAAAGCTGGGGCTGGAAGGGAATGCTAATGAGCACCAGTGATGTTTTAAAATCCTGAGATCAGGCCCAACTTGCTATTTCCGTTAAAGGACTTGTTGAGAATTTAACTATTCTGTTCTTTAAAACATTTACAAAAGTACTAACTTTATATTTCAAATGCTTGTTGGTGCCTCCTCTCTTTCTTGCTTTTTTCCTCTCCATCCTGGCTCCCTGGGAAAAGGGGTGAGGGTCAGCTTGCTGTCTTCAGAAGTACATTCCCAGCATCCATCTCCGCTTGTCACATTCGTGCAATGAAGAACAGGAAAGCCATATCCTACACATCCAGGAACCATGCTGGATATAATTAGATAAATGTAAATACGAACTCAAGTAATTTACCCTGTCAGGGTGCTCCTGGCGCTTTCAGGTGTTTCCACGTGAAGATGGAGAATCTCTCACGATTTATGTTGAAACTTTGTGTTTACTTTGCAAGGCAGAGGGGAGTTTTTCCCTCTGATCTTCAGTCTGTTGAAGTGTCCTAGTGGTTTGTGAAGTTCGGTCATTTGAAGTCGCTTTCTAGTTCTTCATTAAACAGGTAGATGTCTACCATCTCATATACAGTAGCGTAAAGAAAGTCACTTGCTCTAAATAAAGTGAATGTGGGTATTACAGAAAATGCTACGTGCATTCTGAACCTAAGAAAATACATCTGCTTTCTTTTAAAATGAGCATACTGATTCTGTTTATGATAACAGCTGGGGCTGCCATTAATTTTTATTTTGTTGTTCAAATATTCTTTATAGGCAAAGGTGCTAAAAGTTATAATTACATCACCACATTTGCAGCTTGGAATATCATTTATTGGCTTTGGATTAGGTGTCTTAATTACTTAATTGCTCTATTTTGGATTTGGGTAAATGTCTCTTCGTTTTTGTGGCATTGCAAGTATGATTAATACCAGCAAAAAATCCTGAAGTCATTAGCCTTCAGTGTTCAATATTTTTCTCTTTTTTGTCAAGATGGAAGAATGCGTCAATAAGAAAACAATTTTCATTTTAAAAGAGTGCTCATAAATATGTAGAAATTAAAAAGCAATGAATTGTTTTTATGAATTTTAATGGATGATATGGTGCAGCATTATGCAAAGGAAATGAATGGCATAAATTACAGTAGTATATTAATTCATATTGCTTTCCTGTAACTCATTTCATATGTGTTAGTCGCATCTGTGTACAACCTAGACAAGTTGTTGTCGCACACATTGTGAATCTTTTCCCACAACACTGAAACTCTTCCATTACTAACCTGGAATATGGTAGCATTTTCAATAGCGCTAATCAAAGCTATGGCACTGTTTCGGAGAGGTTGAGGCGGGGAGGTTTGCTCTGTCTGCTAGAGACAAGGTAAGAGAAAGGATGCAACAAGAAATGCTGAGGCATTTTAATGCTGTGGTGGCATTACTGTGGTTTCCTACTACCTTTTAACTGCATTAAATTTTTGAGTAAGTTAAATAAATGTTAATATAGAAAGTAACCCAGTAACTGCATATGTTTCATTCTGCATCTCCCTTGTTGAAAGGGACCTAAGTAAAGGATTATTTGACAAAGTGGTATTATTGCTTTATATAGTTAGTTATTTTACATCGGTGGTAGGGGTAGATCATTGTGAGTGGTCACAGAGTGAATTCATGGGTGATGATAGAAAGCGTGTTACACAATTTGTAATAGAGATCAGTGGACAGGAAATTTGTTTCTTCCTCTAAAATCTATGATCATAGTGAACTGTGGTGTTCAAGGACAGAATAGGACAGTGGGCATAGCCAGGCATGTATTTAAGATGGAAAGGTCACTCATATCTGTTAAAATAATAATAAACCATCATTCATGTGTCACGGTGGTTTCAGAAATAGTCAGAAGGCTACAGAAAGACCTACGTGCTGAACTGCGGAGGTAATTATTGCTGGTCAGCTTCAGTGACTTTCTTTAGCAGTACAGAAAAAACCAGGTTCAAAGGGGAGTCATGCTGAGCTTCAGCTAGATAGGTGCTCGTAGGGGAGAAACGAGAAAGGAATATAAGTAGAAATGAGGAATGAGGCAGTGACTTAAAGCTAGCAGAGGTGTTTTCAACCTGGCAGCTGCAGACTCAAAAGAGTCAGCGGACTCTTCTAAAGATCCGTAAGGGCGATGAAGAAAACCCAAACTTGTGTCAGCTGGCCTAAATTTGCTATAAAGGAGTCTGAAGTGGCAGGAGAAAACTTCAAGGGTCAATAAACTGGAAGACACCTGGGTTAGAGCTGAAGTGCCCAGAACCATCCCCAGTTAGATCTGCTGGAAGATTAGTTACTCATAGCTGGATTGAATACCAGATTACTTCCCTACCAACACTTTAATTAGCTGCAATTAAAATTTTAAGTTTGGATTACACTTTGTACTGGTGGCTTCCTACAAAGTTTTGTTGCTTTTAAAAGATGCTGTGCTTTTGTGATTAAAAATTTAACTTTCTGTTAAAAAGAAAGACAGACCAGAAAAATTCTCTGTCCAGCTACTTACTTTAGCCATATTAATGGGAAAATTAGCCTTTGAAAGGTATCTAAATTTTGCAAAAAGCAGAACCTAGATTCTCTAGTGTATTCAAATATGCACAAACGGGCACCGTAGAGCAGGTAGCTGCAAATCAAACATCGTGTCACAGCTATAAAAGGATATCACACAGATGTTGTACAAGACATTTTCAGAAGTTATTTCATTAAAGTATTAACTCAAGACAGTGTTTGAGATCATTCCTAATTTCAAAGGTAGTTAAAATAATTTATTAGAAATTGAGTCTAAGCACTGATCTATGGATTTAAGTCAGTAACTTGCTGAAATCAGAAGACTCATCAAGTTCACTAACTTTAGTCATCCCTGAAGATAAACCTTTATAATTTTTCACAGCTCTGAGAAAATACCAATCTGTGATTTTCTGTTGATTGAAGTAAAATGAAAATATGTCCCCAAACGTATTCCTCTTGAAGAAAAAACTAGTCATTTCCCTCCCATCCACCCTGTGCAATGCAGTATTAGGTATCAACACATGAACCTTTCAAGAAATGGAAGCCCCGTCTAGATCTGGGGTCGGTTCATCTCGCAGCAGGCAGTGTGAAGATACCAGGTTACTCAGTGTTTGTTTACATGTCTCCGCATCATTTCACATCACATGTTGTCAACATGCCTTTCAAAACAAATTTATTTCAATTGAACGCAAATTTACGTAGTGCAGGAGGCAGTGGCGCCAAGAGCAATGCTGATACATAACCAACTGCAGATATTTTCCAAGTTTAATTATTCTTTCTTCTAAATATGTTCATAGAGGAAGATGTCTTTCACTTTAGAAAAACTTTCAGTATTCTGTTGATTTGCCATTTAAAAATAGCTATGTTTTCATTCTAGATGTCCATTGAGCAAGGACGCTTTGAAGTCAGTGGCCTAAAGGAATTTGATTCTTGCAGGATTTTCAGATATTTCCTTGATTCCTCACTTTTTTTTTCCTTTTTTTGAGATGCGCATTCTCTAACCTATCTTCTACCCAGATTCTGGCTAGCTCCTTATATCAAAACCAGTCGTCTTCCTTGTCCTCTTAATTTCCTGTATGGAAATTGTAACCTGTAGAAGAATAACAAACATAAAGAAGAGTCAAATAAAACAAATCTACAAAGAAAATCTGTTCATAAATGGAAAACTTAAATAGACTTTAGAAAAGAGACTCTTATTTTCATTACACTTGTGCCTATTTTTGTGTTTCCTGAAATGGCTAGAACTAATATCAAAGATTACATGCAGTATCAGTAGGCTTGTGGGGTTTGTTTTTAGAAAAGAAAAAGCTCTGCAGCTTGGAGATAAAATGTAATGTAGTAGTTGCTAAGGTAACTGCATGTTTTTGTGAATAGTGGAACAAATTAGGTGAGCAAAACATCTGTAAATTGTCAATACGTAGGTTAGAGCTGCCCTTAAGCTGCAGAAATTAACCTCTTCAGACCTACTAGCGAAGGCAAGGAACGTGGAGGAGGAATGGTCGTGCCGAGCTCTCTGTAAAGCTCGTACTCCAGTGAATGCTGTTGCCTCTCCCCGGGGAGCGGAGGTCAGCTGTGGCAGTGGTGGGTCTTCCAAGGGCCTGCGAGCAGGGATGAATCCAGCTTGTGGGTGAGCATGAAAACCAGCTGCCTTTGCTTTGTCCAGAGCCATAGAATGGGTATGTTTGCCTGCTGCGGTCAATGTGCTTAGTCTTACCTTCTGCCCCTTGTGACGACTGGTCTGTGGCTCCAGGGATAGTTCTGGAGAAAGACGAGCCAAGTGGTCCTGCTTCAAAGGATGGGACCCCACGTCTTTGCCACGTGAGGACTGGTGCGTGCCCAGAGTCCTGTGCCAGGGGTGTCCAGTTCTCATTTTCAGCTTATACGGGAGGTGGTTCTTGGTAAGTATGCTCCTAAAAAAAGAAATACAGACTTGGACCCCTGGAGAGACACCGGTAGAGGCTGAGCATCTCCCACCTCCATACATCCAGTACTCTTCTGAGAACACACAGTAGCTGAGTTGCCTGTACAATTACCTTGGCTTAACCTCATGCTTTGACAGCTTTAAGCAGATGAAGCTTTTTTCTGGACATAACCAGCTTTTTGCCAACTGCTTGTGACCAATACGACATGTTTTGAAAAGGTCTGAAACATAAATTTTACAGGATGAAAGCCTGATGCTGTTATATGATTGCTTTAAAGAGTGATGGCTTGGGACTCCAGTCAAAATCTGGCCTGTATCTACAAAGAGGTAGATATGATTTTATTTGGGAGGAGAAGCTTATTGAATTTCTTCTGGCACACCAGAGGCTAGAGACTGAAAATGAGAGCAGTAAGGAATAGCAAATAGCTTAATGGTTCTAAATCCTTTAACAATAAAAATGAATGGCCTCATTGCTATTCAGAGAAGGGATCATTTTCCAGAAGAAAGTCAAAAAGTCCAGTTATGTCTAGATCTTGGTGATTCTTATGTGCCCTTATTTCTGAGCATCCAGCTCTGGGCTTAAAAAGATCTTTGTTTTCTAGTCTTGACACGTCTGCCTTGACTTCTGCAAATTGAACCGAAGGTGTGTCGATAAGCACGTAAGCTGCAGTCATTTGACTTTTGCTGAATGCAGAGAACCAGCGGTTCGTAAGTAGATAATTAGTACAGGGATGAGGCCTTTTTCCGTCCCAGTCTCTTGTGGTTAGTTGTCCAAACTGCAAAATCATCTGAGCTTGGCATGCCGTAGCAGGATTAGCAGTTTCTCTGTAAGACAGGAGCAGAGACCTTACGGGGTCAGGGTAATTTGAAATGGGAAGGCAAAGTTCTGTGTGATCAGTTTCCAATGCCAGTCCTATACAGGAGTAAATTCCATGTTTACCTTGACTAACGCAAGGCTTTTGACACTGTCTCCCATAACATCCTCATAGGTAAGCTTAGGAAGCGTGGATTAGGTGAGTGGACAGTGAGGTGGATTGAGAATTGGCTGAATGGCAGAGCTCAGAGGGTGGTTGTGGTCAGTGGTGCAGAGGTCCATTTGGAGGCCTGTGACCAGTGGTGTTCCACAGGGGTCAGTACTGGGTCCAGTTGTGTTCAACTTATTCATCAACTATGAGGGGACAGAGTGTACCATCAGCAAGTTTGCTGATGACACAAAACTGGGAGGGGTGGCTGACACACCGGAAGGCTGTGCCGCCATTCAGCGAGGCCTGGACAGGCTGGAGAGTTGGGCAGAGAGAAACCTCATGGAGTTCAACAAGGGCAAGTGTAGGGTCCTGCACCTGGGGAGGAATAACCCATGAACCAGTACAGGTTAGGAGCTGACCTGCAGGAAAGCAGCTCTGCAGAGAGGGACCTGGGAGTCCTGGTGGATGACAAGTTGACTATGAGGCAGCAACGTGCCCTTGTGGCCAAGAAGGCCGATGGTCTTCTGGCATGCATTAAAAAGAACATGGCCAGTAGGTTGAGGCAGATCATCCTCCCCCTCTACTCTGCCCTGGTGAGGCCACATCTGGAGTACTGTGTCCAAATCTGGGCTCCCCAGTTCAAGAAAGACCAGGAACTACTGGAGAGAGTCCAGTGGACGGCTGTAAAGATGATCAAAGGAGTGGAGCACCTCCCTTATGAGGAAAGGCTGAGAGAGCCTGCAGAAGAGAAGACTGAGAGGGCATTTTGTCAGTACTTATACATATCTAAAGGGCATGTGTCAAGAGGATGGGGCCAAACTTTTCAGTGGTGCCCAGTGACAGGACAAGGAGCAACAGGCACAAACCGGAACACAGGAAATTCCAACTGACTATGAGGGAAAATCTTTCCTTTGAGGGTGGCAGAGCGCTAGAACAGGCTGCCCAGAAAGGTGGTGGAGTCTCCTTCTCTGGAGATAATCAAAACCCACCTAGATGCGTTCCTGTCCAACCTGCTCTAGGTGAACCTGCTTTGACAGGGGAGGTTGGACTAGATGATCTCTGAAGGTCCCTTCCAGCCCCTACCATTCTGTGATTCATTATCGTTTTCTGTTTAGACTGTCCGGATGAAAGAAATCTATTTGTCCCAGCTCATAAATCTTCTCCATTTTATTCCTTCTAGCTCAGTGATTACTAGAATCTCATTTTGGAGGCACTTTCAGATTCAACCACCTGTGCTCTGAATTGGACCATGGGATTCTTAAAGATTTTCTAAAAGCAACAATTACGTTTGTCTGACATTGCTTGCATCCATTCCCATGGTGTTTTCCACTTCACCTAACCAACTTTATGTCTCTTCAAGCTAGTTGCAATCAGATTTTCTTTTTACAGTGAATTTTGAGACCATATAAGAAGGAATAAGTTACCAGTGTGGGGCCTTATGCAGCCCCATCAATTTTCATCCTCACTTTCTCAAAAGTGAGAAGAGGAGATGCTGAGAGCTCTGCCATGGAGGGCAGGATTTTGGGCACTATTTTAAAAATACAGGCAGATAAAGAAACAAACCCATTTCCTGCGGCTCTCAGGCTTTTTTATTTTAGGTGGTAAATGCTTATTATGTACACTTCAGAGTTATGCATCCCATATCTCTGTGCTTTCTAGCATACACTTCTAAACAGCATTATCAGAGTGGGGAGATAAACATATTCATAAAATATGGATCTTTATAAATATATTATTGTTTGCTTTCTCTTTTTAAACACATTTATCTGGAGAATTTACTTTCATGACGTCCCTCTTCTCCCTGTGAGAACACTGATTTCTCCTCTGTAGGCCTCCTTTAACAGCAATGGTTTTCTTACTTTTCAGTCCCTACTTCACTTACCCCAGTTGTTTTGCTGTTAAGAATTCCTCAGTTTCCTTCTCGAGATCTCTTAGTTAAAAGCCAGGGGCCTTTAATTATTCTACAATTCCAGCAAGGTCTCTTGAGAGGATAAATCCTGTCAGTTCATGGCAAATGTTGACACCTGCATAATTGCTGCCGTTTTTTGGATGAACAGTGATTATTTCTCAGAAGAACAATCCGCAAGCTTTCTTGGAAAACTGTTCTTGTGACTGGCCTCTAACAGGAAGATCCAGACTGTTAATAGCTGTCAATCTGAAATGCATTTGGAGCCAATCCAGAAAATGCACCTTTGGCCTGCAGAATGTATGATTTTACATATAAACAAACCCCTCTCTGTAGAAGGCAAAATTTATTCAGCAGAGTCAGACCTAAAAGGTAAAACTAAATTAAGAATTTCATTTTGTTCTTCTAAGAACTTTCTTTTCTCCTTTTTTACTATGAAGTAAAGTCTGTTTGTGATCTGTCAGTGGGAGAAGTAGGGTAGTCGACCAAACATTGGAGTTTAGACACGATAGCTAAAAACAGTATTCTGTTTTTCATGTACTTTATTGGTATTTCAGTAGTCTACTGGATCAAAGAAAAGACAGGTAGGGCAAACCCACTGACACTGAAAGTGTGACACAACGGTCTTACACTGTGCTGATAAATATAAAATATGTGGGTGTAGGATGGATGGAAAGGGAATGTGTTTCCGTGCCTGATGACAAGGGACTGCGATAGCAAAGAGGAGAAGAAAGAGTGCCAGAGGTACGTATCTCTCCACGTTGTAGGTGGTTCCTTAAACTGCAAGAAAGTGTTGGCTCTCTGTGTGGTTTCTTTTTCCCTTGTAGGCAGATCATAACTGCTGAACTACCTTGAGGCTCTTTGGATCAGGCAGATTTTTTTGCTTGTAGACAGTAAAAAAGAAAAAGGGGAAAAAAAAAAGAAAAAAAGCAGCCTGATAACCAGAGACATGATAATTGTAGTGGCAAATGGAAAAAATATCAATTAGAAGAGAATTCGGACAAGTAGTTGTGGATTTAAAACACAATGAGAATCATGGCTGGTTTTGACAAACAGGAAAAATAAATTCAAGAGAGTTTGTGTTGCCAACAAATGGAACAAATTCTGGAGGAAAAAAAACCCAAACAATGCATTACTTTTGTTTCTAAAATTCATAACAATGATTATATTTATAAGGAGTTTTGCTGCAGTGATAAATGTACGGTGGATCTTTTACGTTTGTCCAGGGCATTCATCTGGTTGAATATTGCAAATGTCACTTAAATGTGCTTCTAATGTGTATTACTTTGTTACAACGAGAAAGTGAAGTTTTCGTTCTGTACAAAAAGCAGTGTGGTATATCGTGTGGGTGTTACAATTAAGAATGCAATACGGGAGGAAGAAGTGCTTTATGATATGGGAGGTGGGCAGGATTTGAGAGGATTTAACGGTAACTATGTCATTTCATACTTAACTATAAAAGTAACATTTTCTAACAGAAAAAACAGTGAAGCATGAGGAAAGTTGAATTTGTGNTAAAAGTAACATTTTCTAACAGAATTACTATTTTAGATGGCGCCGTAGTGTTTTGAAGGGTGAAGCGTGAGGAAAGTTGAATTTGTATTTGAATATAATGTGCTGCAAAAGGGAAGCTCTTGATGGCCGAATTGGCGGCTAGTTAGTTTTCGATTAAAGTGCATAAGCTCCTTCTCTTTCCTCTTCACAAGGAAGTTCACAGGCATTAAAAGCAAGGACATGTTCTGTTTCTGGAGTGATATTAATAAGTACAATGCATTCCCTGGAATAATCAGAAAATAGGAATCATTTGGTAGTACTGATCTATTTACAGACTGCTATTCTCAGTCAGAGATACATTTCTGAGATACACTTAAAAATAGCCAAATAACTTGTGCTAATAATAACTGCCATAACTGCAATAGTTTTCCAGAAGATGTAAATGTTTGAAAACAGAGGTTAGCTTTCTTGCTTACCGTACCTTACAAATTTGGAACCAAGAATCTGAAGCGGGTTTCAGGTTAATGTGTGCTGTGAATGCGAGTCAAGTGTTTGAGAATAAGCTCTTGTAGATTAATCGTTATTGTGGGCATGTGTTGAAGATTTGTGATGCAGGTATGTGGAGCGTGGGGCTGAGATTAGAATCAAACTGATGAGTAAAAGGCCAAAAGCTGCGATAACATAGATCTAAGGGTTATGAACCTACAGTCTTATAGGGCATTTTTTGTGTATAGTCCTGGGATAGGTGAGACCCTGCCTGGAGTACTGTGTCCGGCTCTGGGGCCCCCAACATAAGAAGGATATGGAGTTGTTGGGGCAAGTCTGGAGGAGGCTATGAAGATGATCGGAGCGTGGAGCACCTCTGCTATGATGACAGGCTGAGACAGTTGGCGTTGTTCAGCCTGGAGAAGAGAAGGCTCTGGGAAGACCTTATAGCTCTTTGCAGTATGTAAAGGGGGCCTACAGGAAAGCTGGGCAGGGACTCTTTATCAAGAAGTGTAGTGATAGGACGAGGCGTAATGGTTTTAAACTGTAAGAGGGGAGATTTAGATTAGATATTAGGAAGAAATTCTGTACTCTTGACTGTGGTGAGACTGGAACAAATTGCCCAGGGAAGTTGTGGCTGCCCCATCCCTGGAGGTGTTCAGGCCCCCAGGTTGGATGGGGCTTGGAGCAACCAGGTCTAGTGGGAGGTGTCCTTGCCTATGGCAGAGGGGTTGGAACTAGATGATCTTTAAGGTCCCTTCCAACCCAACCCATTCTATGTTCCTATGATCTTAAAACTGTTCTCATACCACTGAATCACTAGCTGAAAAGCTAAAAACATAGAGCTAAATGTAGAGCAGAATAGGTCTGCAAGGCCTTTGAGGGGATGGGATGACAGCTTTCAGATGTAACTGTGGTGCTACTTGTGTTAATGTCGGTATATTGCTGATACTGAGGGGTATGTGCCAAGTTCAGAGAGGTTTTGATTGAATAGAGGCCCAAGAAATTTGATGGGCAGAGAGTATTAACTTCTAGGATATCTAGCACATCCATTTAATAAACTATCAATTTGGTTTTACAAAGAGAATAGCTTTTCTAAAGAAAAATTACCATGGCTGATAATTTAAAGGTGAAAAATTTTAGTATGAAATGATGTAGCGCTATTTAAAATGCCAAAATGCTTTATTAAATTTAGGATCTCCCCTTATTTTAACTGCTGAAAATTCAGAGAAGCCCTTTTGACCTTCCACTGTTTAACAGCTGTCAGTGGCTGAGCCATTATATTCATAAGCGGTTTTACAGTACAGCTTACAGTACATCACCTATTTATAATAATACCTTCATACCACAACCTGAAGCACAGCTCCTTTTTAATCAAACATGCAGGTGGCCTACTGAAAAGATTAATGAAATACAGACTTTATTAGCCACAGAGGAACATGTAATTTGACTATTGAAGTAACTACGACCGCTCACCTAAAACCCACACCTTTGACCACAGGAATTGAATGTGTTTGATCTCTGAGAGTGCTTAAGGAGGATAATTGCCTGATGCAGAGGACGGGAGCATCCCGAGTTAGGTGGCACCGTGTGTCCCAGGAGCAGAGTGGGAGGAGTACTTGCCTGATGACACACGTTCTTTCCCTCTTTCTGCTGTGGTCCTCTGGACCAGGTTACAGGTGAAAACTCACGTCAAAAAGCATTACTGTGCTGATGCGCAGCGGGGCTGCACACTCAGCAAATGTCTGCCTTGCGGCACGCAGTTATTTGTTGGTCAGGTGAACCCATGTGCTGCAAAAGAGAATTTAAAAAGGCCTGGAGGAAAAGCAAAGTCAGGCTGGTTTAGTTTTTCCCCTACAAAATTTATAAGAGTAATCTGAATATGGCCTTCTGGTAGGAAGAGCAATTCATTGTTTAAATACTGATCCAAGTAAGAAATAGTTGCATTGTAGCATAGGTTTGTTTTGGTTTTTTTTATTATTATTATTCTCTAGACAACACAGATCTCCTTCAAAGATGCACGTAAGCCTGTGTGGCAGTCCTTGCTCATTTGTCTTTTATACTTCTAGATCCCAATGGAAAGAGACTTAAGAAGTAAATCAGTGTTCTGTCTCCTTCTGACTTGCCTTCAGATTTGTGCCTTTTTAGTCCAGACTTCTTAATAAAATGGATTTATGTGTTTAGGCTGTCGATAGGTGCATGGTTTTGTGTTTAGCATTAGCGATAGAGAGCGTGTGGTTTGTAGAGGAAAAGGAGCCCAACAGCAGGTGGAGCAATGAGCTATTTACATCGCTGTATTGTGGTATTGCCTCTGCTTTTTTATTTTCTACTTTCTCCATCTCCTTTTCCTCAGGCTGTTCAGATCAATTGTCNAAAAAAGGTTGCCTTTCTATTTGGAAGATTAATTGGGTTATTTCAGTCGCAGGAAAGTTGCCAGCTCTTGTAAAAATGGGAGGAGAAGGGACACAAATTGTAACAGCTATTGATTAATAACAGATGTATGTTCAATGGGATGGAAGATAAACTGCTCTTTCCAGGGATTTGATAGATAGGGTGCTTGCCTTCCCAGTTTCCTGGGGAATGCCGCAGGGCACCTCTGTTAGGCTGCAGAGGGTGTTGCCTAATGAATTTCCATTGATTACACGATAGCGAGCATTGATCAGGTCTCTGTTACCACTCGAGTCTCTACTCCTGCTGCTGCTTCTGCCCAGCTTCCTCCAGTAGCAAATAAAAGTTTCAAAAAAGCTGTTTTCCCCTGTTTCTTTTCTTTTATGTTATTTCTTTGTGCTATTAAGACTGATTCGAAATGTTATACATTCCTAGAAAAGATCAAATCCCAGAAAAATCAGCCCAAGAAGCACGCTGTCTTTATCAATTACTTTGTTTAATGTGTAAAGTGTCCAGCAGAGTGTATAATCCAGTGTTTTGGTCAATTAGTAAATCAATATAATCCAAAGCAGATTTATAAACTGCACACAGACAACCCGGGGAACAGGATCTTTAAAGCCGATAGTATCAGCCAGCATGTCTGAAGTTATAATGACAAAAGTACTGGTAAGAGAGTAACTAAATGCCAGATTGCTTTGTAATGCCACTGTGAATAAAAGGGACTCTGCTTTTATACACAACATGAGGAAAAAGTATTGTTGGCCTACCGTAGTGCTTTTGTGATTTTGTGTGCATTAGCTGTATGTGGATAGATAGCTACCTCTACTAGAAAGAATTGGGGGTGGGGGGGTGGAAAAAGCAGCAAAAGTAGAGATTGATAGCAGAACTAGTAGGGAAGTTCACAAAACAGTAATTCCTAATCCACTTGCAGAGGAATCCTGAAGTGTTTCAGATGCTCTCTGCACATCATACCCAGTAGGTTCAGGTTTTTGTTCTCATCTGTCATTGGTATTGTGCTTGTTTGTCTTGTAAAATTAATTGTTGAAATTTTTTTGCCTGTATTTGAGCTGTGTTGTTCTTTGAATGAAATCTGGATTTATTTTTAAAGATTACCTGTCACCTTTTATTCCTATAAATGTCCTGGTATTTCTCTTGAATGTCACGCTGAGGGCTCATACGTGACTATATCTTAGTACTACTGCAGGCTTCCTCATAGGAACGCCACATCACTTGCAGATCATTGAATATCAAGGACTGTGTAGGATCGACTAGCTGGATATTAACTTTTTGGTGGATTGACAGGCGTTTTCCTGGTTGTTAGCGATAGAGGCCAAACTAACATCCAAGTCGCTTTCTATCCACAGCAAGTACTGTGCTGCTTTGGTTTGGTCTTGTGTTGTGCTGAGAACCACCACCAATATCCACTGGCCCACCATTTTAATTTGAAAGAAAAAAACCGTGAAGGACAAATTTAATCCAGATGGCAAGTAGCTATTTGAAATCTGGCTCTTTATGATTTGGTATGGGTTGTGTGTGGCACTTTTTGTTCATCCCTTTGGGGTTTTTTGCTGTTACATGCATGCAAACTATCTAAGATGGTTGACTCTGCTGGGTCGCTGCACCCCAGAAGACAGACATTAAAAAGAGCGTCTGTTCAATCTCTGACTCAATTTTTGATACAATCCCACCAGCATCGTTTCTGGCAGCTGTGCCTCACCAGGTATCGCTGCAGCAGCTCCAAGTAAGGTGGCCGAATTACAATGCTCCTTAACCAAAGGGTGGTGGGATGAAGGGAGGAGAATAGACCACGTGACTGTGTGAAAGAAAATCTGTTGCATGATAAATTGTACTTTTTTTCTTTCATCGCATCAGTCAATTTAAAATTGCATAAGCGTTGGTATTAGTTTCTAAATTTCAGTGACTGCACAGCTGAAAGAAATGCCTGTAAGCAGAGAGAAGATAATTTAATGAAGTATTTAAATGTTCTACTTAATGTCCTGATGTTGCCCATTAGAAGTGCGCACTTGTTGCTGGGGATGGACTGCAGTTTTGCTGCCAGAGGAAAGTTGACTGGAGTATCAAGAACCATCAAATTCCTGAGAACCTTCTCTTAGTGAAAGACAAGAACTTCTCCTTAAATGGGAAAACGGTATATGGAAGTACGTACAACAATTTGTTTTAATTTATGACACATCACAGCCTGTGTGGGATCTTTTTTCCGAGCGTGGTACTGTTTGGAAGAATTTGCTTTGTAACTAGCAGCTGAGGAAATGACAATTGTTGTCAGTGTTTTGACACAGAGATAAATATTAATGAAATACTTCATATAAGCTATGGTAAAGCCTCCTTGGAAATTCAGTCAGATCATTTCCCTCGTTAGCTGAGAACTCCTTTTCATTCATGCAGTAGCTTGCTCTTCTGGAGGAATGTAACTGTTTTTCAATGAAAATTTCAAGAAGTCTGTGTTGTGTGTCACGTGACCTTCTCTAAATAATTTTACAAGAATAACTCAACCAATTCCCAAATTCTAAAATGACTTTAAAATGTATGTATTGGTCACAAACATTCATAACGTTTTAGAAAACACTTCAGATGATAGTCTGACACTTATGGGTATTTTCCAGGTGTGTACAGAGAAGTAGCGTTATTCGTGTGAGAAACTAATTTGATTAATCACCTTGTGTTTTGGGGGCTTAACTGTCTTTCAGTGCCTGCTGAGAGCTTTCCCGTAATAGCATCCTCCTGGCTGATGACTCCAGCCTCTTGTCGTTTGCAGGGTGCTGCTGTATTTGCTGTCAGTCATTGAGGTTCTCCACACTGTTTTTCCTCCTCAGCGTAGCCGTACCTGTACTTTGAAGTTACACTGCGTTAACTTGGGACATTGTCTTCTGATCTCTTACAAAGAAATAATAATGAAAATACAAAGGTCTTCCTGATTTCAGCTCCTCGGGCTAAACCACCTGCTAGCTGCGATTACCTGAGGCTTTCCATCACTAGTATTTTCCCGTACCACCAAACTTCAAAGGAAATATATTAAATGTTACTCTGTATTAATGATTAATTGTAATGTTGTATAATGTAGTTTCTGACTTTTCTTGTCTTGTTAGAGATTCATGTAACTTTGCCTGTTAATTCATTTAGAAGTTTTGATTTGAGTTTTTCAGGAAAAGCCTAGGTGAGAAAGGCCAAGTAAGTGTTTTCATCTGGTTTGATCAAAAATCTGTCCAAAATTTGAGGGTTTTCTAAAGGGAGGTGTCTTGTGTATGTAATAAATAATGCGTAATATTTCTTCTGGTTTTTGGCGAATTTGAGCAGAATTCATATGCTCACAGTTCAAACCGTCTGTCAATGTGCTTAACCAAAATGCACTTTCTTTGTGGGCTGTTTCTGGTTGTATTCTTGACTCTTTGCTTCTCTGTTTTTGATTTGGCTTGCTTCCCCCCTGCCCCCCTTTCCGTTCTCCTCCCCTCTTCCTTGAGCACACGTCCCTCAAATAGAGCCTTTTTGTTCACCCAGTTAATGCTATTCACAAGCGTGTGTTTGGGGTGGAGATGTGTCCCCTGTACTTGGAGAGTGCTGTCATTTCAGCTATCTCCTTCCAAGAAGAGACTAACCACTGCCTTATATACATCTTCAGTAAAGTATGGTGGTTAAAAATCTCACTGTTCAGCTCCAGTGGAATTTAATGCAAAATACAACAGTATTCTTGGTTGGTTTATTTATGCATGTTGAGAGACGACAGCTAGTCTTAGAAAAGTCAGGGTTTTTATTTTTCGCTTTGGAACATCTGAAATAACGTTAACGGAAGGTATAAAACTATGTGGTTTGATCAGTATACGTAAACATGAAATAAATAAAACCCAAAAAGTCTGATAATAACAATATAGAGGAAAAGCAGCAGAAAAAATACAGGTTCAAAGAACCTATCAATGTTATCAAATAAAAACCCCTCTTCAAAAACTTTGTGGTGTTTGTACATCATCAGATCTCATTCTAAGGGGCTTGAGGAGAGATAAGATCAGCCGTACTGTAACTGCATGCAGACCTGAATCCAGTTCACTGCGTTTGTATCTTTCATTCACTCATCACCAAGAAATTGGTCCAACTTCCACATAGTTGTAGCAAATTCAGGTTTTAGAGATGATTTTTCTGCCATTTGAGAGACAAGATTGACTGGTGAAATGCAACAGGAGCTCCAGACTTAGATTATAAATCACCTTGCCACTGAATGTCATAAGTATTTGGACAAATAATAAACATCCAGTTTTTATAAATTTGCAGTGGAGCTTTATCTCAAAAATAAAATAAACGTGGAAGCTGAGTAGCAGAGAACTGAAAAGTTGTTTGGTTTATTTTTCTTCTGGTACTCATATTTTCACTTTAATTCTTCTTTGAAAAGACCCCCCCAACTCAAATTTTAATTCTTATGATGAAAGCTTTTTTGATTTAATAGATGCTTTTGTTGAGCAACATTTCCAAGTAATTTGTAGAGATTCTAGTCATATTTTGGAAAGTTTGACTTTAAAAAAAAAAAAACAACAAACATTCAGGATGTCTTTTGTAGCTCTAAAGTAGTGGGTTTTGTTGTTTGGGTTTTTTTTTTGTGTTTTTTTTTTGTTTGTTTTTTAATTCAATTTAAAAAAACCTCCAGAAACATAAAGGTAGAACTTTTTTTGGAGTGACATATAGATGGTTTTCATTTGCCTCTAGATTTCAGTACTAACTTTGAGAGCAGAAAACTAGACCCAAATTTTTCTACGTAATGTATTGAATCCACTTACACCAAAAGGCTGCCTCTGTTAGAGTTTTTCAGCCTTACAACGTTCAGTTCTACCACTGTCCGTTACAGCAACACTTTGCAGCACACAAGGCTTTTAGTGTAAAGAAGCATTTTCCTAATATTGATGTGAAGTATAGCGTTTCGGGATGCTGTGTTGAGCTTGTGCTTTCTGATATTTATATTCTGCTTCAGTCTCCCAGATGACAGAGATTATCATCTTTATGAGATGATGGTAAGGCTTATGTGGATATAGTCAGTTTTCTGTAGCAGTCACAACTTTTAGAGAATATCTTATTTGTACCTTACTTCTAGAAAGTTGGTTTTGTGGTATTCAGGAGAAATTTTTTTGTGTGTATGTATAAGTAATCTTAAACATCCTGGCCCCACCTGATGGTTCGAAACCCACATAATTTCTCTTAGAAATAGTTTATGGTATTACAGCTTGGCACTGCTGTTCTGGATTTATCCGGTGTTGCAGAGGAGCAGCCTAGAAGCAATACACCCCAAACCAGACAGTAATTAAGTCAGATTTGCAATTTCTTCCCAACCTGGTGATATGTAGTAGCCTTAAAATATTGCAAGAGTGACACAGTGAATCTGAGCTGCCTGAGCAGTTCTCACTGAGCGTCTTCTCATTGTTGGGTGTTTTGCGTGAGCTTTTGGTACTTAGTCTGTGACTTGACGAGCTTTTGCTTTTCCCTCTGTTTTTGTCAGTGCTGAGAGCCTTTCTTATTCCAGTATGTTCATTACTCTCTTTGTGACAAATTAAATTAAGAATTTTTGCTAAGGCCAGGCTTCTAATGGTGTCTAAAAATAATTTCAAGACCAACAGCGTAATGTCTTTCGGGAATTGTTAAATATGAGTGAAGTGACTAGGCTAAAATAAGAATCAGGCCAATTAAACTTCTCTTTGAGGACAGTGGTGCTTGTAATAAGAGATGCTCAGGAAATGTTTCTCTTTCCCTCCCTGCCACTCCCCACCTTCTTTCTCCCACAAGATGATGGAAAGTGAAGGGAGAGGGCGCCCACCTGAAGAGCGGAATGCTGGAGCATTTATAGTGCTCGCATGGGAAACTTCAGGAGCTTCCCCAGAATGTGAGACCTTATAGTGAGGTTTCGAAAATGCATTTCTATGAAACTTCCTGGTTGTTTGTTTTTGGTTGTTTTGTGTTTTTTTTTTTGTTTTTTTTCCTGTTTGTTTATTTTTTTAAGAACCAGTGCTTTCTGAGGGGAAAACAGTTTTTCTTAGAAAATCTCAATAATCCATTACTTGTGGTGATGGAGAGGGGATGTTAAATGCCCTAGTCAGTGTTTTGAAGACCGATGGTTAGAAAGCGTGGCTGTAACGATGCAGC
This sequence comes from Burhinus bistriatus, assembly GCA_013397275.1. Classification (NCBI taxonomy): domain Eukaryota; kingdom Metazoa; phylum Chordata; class Aves; order Charadriiformes; family Burhinidae; genus Burhinus; species Burhinus bistriatus. The sequence continues at coordinate 187,448 of VYXH01006856.1, read as the reverse complement.
AGGACTTCTACTGTATTGTATCAGCAGTCTGTGGAAGCCTTACTTTAAAGATAAGAGTGATTTACCTCTTTTGATCAATTTTTATGCCTCATTAACTAGGTGAGAAATTACATTATGAACTACGTTGCGGGTGTACCATAATCTTCCCCTGCAGCTGAAGGTGGAACACACAATCTAATCACAAGTCATGAGGCCACTTCTGTAAGTAGAGAACCTGGAGAGAGCTGTGCGTGGGGAGGGGGAGATGCCTGAAGTAGGGAAGTTTTGCGTCTACGTGAACCTCAGTTTGCCAACACTTTCTAATAGGTAAAAACCTATTAGATGCCATAAGGTGATTTTTTAAAAAGGTATTTATTATTCTTTTAGAATATATTGTATTAATCTATAATCTAGTTTCTCAAGAGAGCAGTCTCATTTTGAGGGAGGCTTAAAATGAATGTGTCTAAGAAACAGCTCCCTTCGCACAAGGAATGGCACACGGCCTTATAAAACGTGGGTCACAGGCACCAACCTGAAGATGATACTTCTTGTTCTTTACTAGGCCTTTTAATCTGGCACTACTCGCACCCTTTATCTAACCAATTTCGATCTTAAGGATTGTAATTTTACTAGTAGCATCTCTGCATGGAGAATTGCGAATCTTGTCCATTTGAAGGATCTTTGGGTTTTGTCTGTTTTGGTGTTACCTCCTTTTGTCCTGACTTAGGGATAGCTACGTAGCAGTAACGTGCCTGTTCTAAAACTGTAAGACTGAATGTGATGTTGAACGTAGGAAACAGTATGAGGAAACTCCCTCTTCAAAAATAAATTCATATTTGTGAAGTGATGAAGCTTGCAGAAGCACTGAGCATTTGTCAGTTCTCATTGTTCAGCAGTAGACACATGGTACAGTTGTATAATGTAAATTTAGTATTACGATATTTTTTTAAAAAAAGAAACTTTACACTGACTTTTCTCAGTGCTAACAGATTCTAAATTCTTCAAGGTTTTATTGGTCCTAGACTTTGTATGTCACAGCAGTTTCTGGTGTCTTGAGTGTGGCTTAACTGGCTCCCAGATGTGAGGACAAAATGGACTCTTTTTTTCAGCGATCTGTAGAAAACATGGACATATGCAATTACATCATTTTGGTGTACTGGTTGGGAGCTCTATAGGCTGTCTTTGAGGTTTTTTTATATCAGGGCTTCCTTTTTACAATCAGTGAGAATTTCTTATGGAAGGCTTTGGGAATCCGGTGTGGCTATGCATTTCCAATCCATGTAGAGGTCTAAAACCCAGCATGACTTTGGCTTTGTAGTAAGTTGTATTTTCCATGGATTCTTTGCATTACAGACTGAGGAGTCAGATCAAAAACTGGTGCTAACAGTAGCAACGTGTGTATGATATATAGTTGTCTGTTGATAATATTTTTTTAGCGCGGCACCTAAATAAGGACAATCCCTTACAAAAAATTGCAAAATAAAAAGAAAGGGGTTCTGGTATTACTAAATTAATAACTGTAAAGTGTATTCATCTAAATGGGCTTCCCAGGTTGTGTATTTTTTTTTTTTTAAAAACCCTCCTATTCCAAATCCCCTTGATTTAATTATTAATGTGAAATTTAGCTCTTGGGACATTATTTAGCAGCCACCGTTATCAAGAATGTCATTCCAAAAGTCGTACGTGCTACTACTGTCTTCTCACGGTGTCGTTAATACAACAGTCCTAATGGGGCAAACATACTTCTAATTCAAGATCACCTTCACTTAATCATCTACTACTAAAACTCTCCTTACATGTTTAAATGTTCTTCTCTTAATGAAAATTCATGGTAACAGAAGAGTGGTGAGTAGTGGTGATATAAAATATATACCATCAGGCACAAATATGTTTTATGAACTTGTGTCACATGAAGCCTTGGGAAATCTTATACACATGAATGCTTTCACAAATTATGTTTATCTTGTACGTGCACAGAAGCAAATTACAATTTTTTTAGTCTTCAGGGTATCTGCAAGTGGGTTTATTCTTGCCAATTCAGTCTGAGCTAAGAAATATATCAGTAAGGCTCTAGACTTTCCAAGGTCACTTCAGATGGATAGAGTTGTATGAAATTTCTTGTTGCGACTTGAAAGCAGATGAAATTCAGGTACTTTTATTCTTCAGTATGATGTGAATCTCTTACTAGTGCAGGAAAAGTAAGTGAAAGAACTAGTTTGAAGTGTCACAGAAAAGATTAAAATGTTCTTCTAGGTTTTGCTGTTAAAGAAAGGGAAGAAAACCATAGTTCTGGAAAGAGGAAAGTAAGCCCAATTACCTCTAGGTAAAAGTGGCAATTTCCTTTTTACTTCTTTCCCCATAGAAAAGGTGTTTAGAGTTGCGTTCTGTAGAAGGAATCAGTCAAAAAAAGAGAGTTAAATATTTAAGTCAGTTACATGAGGCTTAATTACAGCATTACATATTAGATGTTTTCCAGCATTAGCATCAGTGACCCCTATGCCCCCCTCCCACTGCTGCAACTCAGGAACCTGCAAACCAAAATATCATGTCATTTTTCATTGTAGTTATATTTTCTAGTTATGGGGATAGTGCAGTTCTTTCACTTGTCATCTTCACATTTCATCGCACAGAGGGGTGATCACAGTGCAGTAGTGGCTGGGATGCATTTGGTAAGTTTTTTCAAGTATCAAAAGTATTTTTGAGATTTTTCAGGTTAGTTGCAAGCTCTAGGCAACGACAACAGAAGCAAAACCATGCAGCTATGAGTAATTTGCCATTTCCCAATAATGTTCCAAATTGAATCGAGTAGGTTTTGCGTAGCTTTCATAATTGCTTTGAAGAGCATTCAAATGTACCTCTTATGTTGAAACAATCTTGTACTGAGGTTTCCCACACACCAGCCAGTAGTGTGTCCTAAGTAGTCCTCTGCAGGGCATTCCCAGACTGATGTGTGAGAACTTAGTGGTTGAACCACTCCTGTTTCTTCCGTGCAGCTGCCAAACCAGTTGTTTTAGCTATCGACTTTCCCTTTTAATCTTTGCTGTCTTGGTTATTCACGTGTACTAAAGAATGAATGTTATTAACTCGGATGATGACAGAAGTACTGAACACAGACTTGTTTAAACTGGGTATGTAATTTGAAATTTATAAGAGGAATCTTCAAGTGGAAGCAAGTTCTCCACCAAGAGTGTTGTAGGTTTTGTTAGCTTTTCAATCCATATTTGGAAGTAGGACTCTTGTATTTTCTTCTCAATCCTGTGTCGGAGAGAGGCTTCTCTAAATTCAAAGACTGTTGCATTTAACTTATTACGAATAGGGAAACAGGACCTGCAGGGGACCACAAAATACGTGGCATCTACCTTGGGACAATGGTATAGAGGAATGCAGTAGGTGACTAGTCCAGGAGGATCTGCTGAGTGCATCATAGCCCACAAAAATCTCCCAATAGAAATATGAGACCTATAGTAGAACACCAAATGCCACAACTGTATTGCACATTATAATGCCATAAGAAAAGTGCAAGAGAAATAAAATCTGTGGCCATTACGCTGGTTATTTACACTGGAAGCACATTGTCACTTAATAACTCAAGCGGTCCTAGAAACGGGCCGTGATGAGGAAGGACAAAACAGAAATGTCAGTGGTCTTTGCCGCTCTTGAGACAGATACTTCTTCCCTATGGCATTGACCATATCAATATAGTTTGAAGTCTAATTCTTAATGAGAAATCCCGTAGGCTCCCTGCAAGGCTCAATTTTCCATGCCGGGCTGTTTGTGTTTTTAGTTCAAGGGAAAAAAATAGAAGTGTTACCGATGAGTGATGCTGGAGAAGAAAGACTGCTGGGGAAGATACACTGAGCAAGAGCTATCAATCCTTGTTTAGAAGAATAGACATGAAAGTTTCAGTGTGTCTTAGATGGCAAAGGAAACTGCCATTCATTTGAATATTATTGAAGGTCTTTCTTCTCCTCTTAACCGATATCACGGTGTCTTGATGCTGGGGGAGCGTATCGTCTTCCTCTTTGGAAATCGATGTAGTCAATGTGATCCTTACTAGATGCCTTGCATTCAAGAGGTGGGAGAAGCTTTTTTAGGGTTTGATGGTAAGGGCGAGGGAAGATCTTATTTTCAGCTGCTTTGCTTTAATCACGTTTGTGCGTTGGTTTTGGCTCAGACTTTGCAACAGTCTTCAGTCACTGTTGGGTAAAACTGCAGATCTAGAAATCCAAATCTAAGGGCATTAGAACTGAAAATAGGTGATAATTCCTTTGCGGGCTTGATAAGACTCTCCTTTATAATCTCTCATTTGCTAACTATATCATTAACTTAGCTTGTGTGATCAGCTTGCTTCAATATTCTTTAAAAATCACTGCAAAATAACAGACATTGGAGTACTAATCACAGAAGTAATCGAGAACTGTAATTCCAGTAAGTATTTTAGCTGTTACATGTCTTAATTTGTCAGTAAATCTTTGAAGTGTTAGCCGTGCTTTACAAACCTCAGGTATTAAATGGAGAACTTGCCCCTTAAAGATAAGTATTGGTGAATAGCAGGAGTAGTACTACAAAAACCCATATATAGTACGTGCTCCAGAAGCAGTGAGAAAAACTAAGGCCGAGGTAGTCAGCTCTTGAAGATCCATTTCTGCAGGATTAAAATAAGTAGGAGACTAAGTTTTAGTGCAATTTAAAAATAAGTAATCTCAAATACATAGTGGCAGCATAATCGACGCAAATCTATGTAAATAGGTAGTTATGGTGAATAAGAATGTAGTATTACTTGAATGGACTGCTCAAGATTCCATTAACAACTAAAAACACTGAAGACCCTGTTTCCCAAGAAAAATATCCTTGATTCTATACCAGTTGCTTTAGGTTGTTAATTTGAGAAGCTGATCATTTTGGACCATTAATCATAATAATTAGAGGCAGATGTAGCGAGCTTTAGTGCAGTTCTCACCCAGATTAATAGTTGTGTAATCCAGTGTTTATTAATATAAATGAAGTAAATTAGAAGCATGGCATTATAGAAAGGAGGAATAAACTTCAGGAACTTTCCTGGATCCTCCCGAAACTCTAATAATTTACAATGACATGTTGTTCTTCAGTAGTTTGCTTTGTTTTGTTTCAGTCTTTCCTCCCCCCCCCTCCCCCCCCTTC
>VYXH01006856.1:144738-182264 GCA_013397275.1 Burhinus bistriatus | reverse complement strand
TTTCTTTCGGTCTTCCCTCCCCCCCCCTCCCCCCCCTTCCCCCTCCTGCACTACTAGTGCTGCAGTTCAGCCCGCATAAGCAGCCTAGGAGAAGAATGCGTGCAATGATCTCTAGTCATGTTTACAGTTACTTAATATTCGTCAATTTTGATATTTGGGTGGAGAAAGGAGTAGAGAACTTACCAGCCATGGGAAGTTGTACGTTTTTATTTTACACATATTCTTATCAGTAAGATCGTGTTCTTCATTCATCTGGAGGCTCTGAGCCAGGATTGCCGGTACACGCAAGATTTCAGGTGTATGGAGACTCCCACCCCAATGTGCTGCAACAGTTTGTCTATGAGCATTGCCATGCAGAAGTCCAAATAAGAAATACTGCGTACAGCCATGTCTCCTTGCTTCTTCTCACAGGTAGGGGGGAGTGAATTTTCAGTCTGCTAAAGATGCGACAACTGCATCTATCTCTGTCTTGCTTCATCCGGAGTGTAGTGGAGAGGCGAGAGTTTTTCCCCAGCTCTGAATTGTTCATATCTGTCCTTTCCTGAGGCCAATCACCTTTGGGAGTCTGGGTTTTCCCACTCTGGGGTTCGCATGGGCAGATTAATGCTTGCTTGTAATAAATGTTCCTGTGTCTGGACTTCTGTTGACGTTTCCCTGAGGTTCTGGCACGAGGTTTGTGGGTCTGTGTATGCTCCGTGCGTGGGAAAGGGAAATTTCCAGGGGCTTCACTGGACTTGTGTGCTGAAGCACCTTCTTTTTGAGCTGTGTGTGTAGTTAAGGGGAAAACCTCAGATGTCTTTAGGATTAGCATCAGTTTCTCATTATAAACTTAAAGTTTCAGCACTTCCAGAAAGGCGAGGTTTTCCTGATGGCCTGCTTGAGCCTCGTGGATTCGAATTCTAGCTTTTCTCTTTCAAAACTTTTTAAAAGCTAGGAAGAAAATAATGCGAGTTTCACAAGATTAAAAGACTCCTGATACCTGAAGAGTCAAAACGTCTGTAAATTAAAAATCTCCATGTGCATTTAGCAGCTGGAGGAAATCTACGTGCATGTGCATGTCTTTTCCTACTTCCTCCACCAAAACCCCCTAACCAAACTGATCCACGGATCCCCAAGATCTGTCAGCAATTTCTACCTCAGAGAGTTTTTTCCTTTGAAAAGTAAGCCCCCCTTCCCCCTGAAATGGAAGGCTTGTTTTTTAACAGAGTGGTTCTTAACCTCCTTTCACCTTTTTATTTTGGATACACAGGCATAGCTCTGTATTCTAAATCACACTGCAAATACCAACAGAAAACTTCAGAGCTCACTTTAGAAAAAGGGTGCAAGGAAGGCAGCAATTGCCGTATTCATGTATTTTGAATAGCAATTCCTTCTAATGCAAAATAATAGACGGCGGTTGTAAAGATAATTTCCTATCCAATCCAGGCTCCTGCTTACAAATCACCTGACAAAAATATCATTAAGAAGCAGTTGTGTGACATGTGCTTGTCTGTCGCTCCGGTTATTCCACAGCAGCTTTCCAGCGAGCAAGTTGGGAAATAAGACTGGCTTTCCAGTGGAAGCTCCTTAGGGTAGGTGGTTTCAGTTTTGTCTCCCTTGATTTGAGTAAGACGAGCCTGTTTGCAGTTGTGAATTCTTTTGGAGCGTGCCTTCGCATGCAACTTTTCATACCTTTTTTGGCTCACCTTAAAAGAAATCCATACCTGTAGTTGACCTACTTAATCTGTGCAATTATTCTACCCTGCTAGGGTGTATGCACATCTTGTTCTTGTCTGTATTTTCCACCCGCCCTTCCCAGTTTGACAGTCATTTAATTCCTGGTTAAAAATAGCATATGGTTGGTAATGGGAACTTGAGTTCAGTATTTCTATTGTTACAATTACTGGCCCAAAGAATGGAGGTGGAAATCAGACTACTGCTTTGCAAAATCGCAGATCATTCACTGCTTTCTCAGAAATCCTCTTGGATTAATTTACGTGTTCTTAATAGCTATGAGTAAGGCAAATGGAGTCCTGCTGAAAGAAGTGAAATGTCAGGGATTGTTTGTTCTACTTAAAAATGCACACGTTTCTCACCAGAGCTTGATGCCGCACCATCTCTTTATCTGTGAATCTACGAAGAAATTTCCAAAACCCGATGAGTGTCTTGTGCCTAGTTGTTACCTTTTGTGTAATGCCACATTTACTCATACATTTCTTCCTTCCTGGCTATAAAGCTACAATATTCTTTAAAGCTCCAGAGTCTGCAATCTACATAAACTGAGCGTTTCTGGATCAAATTGCATCTCAGTGGGGTGTATGGAGAGAGGATTCAGCCCTGTAAAAGCCTGTATACTCTGTGATCCAGAAGAACTTATTAACAAACTGAAATTGAAGGATGTAAGTCGTTTTCCTGAAGACCCCGGTTCATTTGCTGTTTGTTACTGGCTTAGTAGTGGTACTCTTAACATGTTGTATTATCTGTCCTTAAATAAATATAATTAAAAATCAGCAAATCTCTTCAACTGCTAAATACAACACTTTTTTGTTGTTGTTGTTGTTGTTAAAATTTACTCTTTTCAGTTGTGGTTAAATGCTTACTAGTATAGGAAAGAGCGACACTTTACTTGCCTCTTGTTAAGTATATACAGGTTATTATGCATTTTTATAGAACACCGAGAAGGGATTATAGATTAAATTAAACACAAAAGTTTTTAACCTTGATATAGTAAATTATTGGCAGTATTAACATATGCAGAGGGAGGATGAATAACTAGTAATGACTATACAGTATCTAATACTATCTAGTAATTTGGTTATAGCACTTTTGACCCTGATGTTTTGCTTCACATTTTTCTTGTAAATGTTGCTTTCATAAAGTTGCCCTAATAAATTCTTTCCTGTGTTTTCCAAATCGTTGCTTTGCCCCTTGGCTATCATAGGGAAACAGCTGTGATTTAAGACATCAGCTTTGCTATTAACATCAAGTGGCTGCATAACAACTGTGAATCATCTTTATGAATGTGTTCTGACTAAATCATAGGACTCATTAGGTGTGGATGGATGGATATCTGAGAAAGTGATATAGGTAACAGGATGTCTTCTGAGATAATGAAAAAGTTTTCACCTTCACTTTTCTTTATATGCTTGCCTTGGAGATGGTGGCTTCCTAATACTTGCAAATATGCAGCTGAAAATTAGTCTGTCACTGTAAATCCGGTCATATGCACAAGACTGATTCGTATGATTGGTAATTATTCACAATTGAGACTTCTGTAACAGAGTATTTTATCAGACCAAATTAAGGTGTGGTTTTTTTTTTCCAAGTTGGAAGTTCTCTGGCACCTGATGGCCAAGAAAGAACGGTCCCTGGTGTTCTCTGAGGAAGGCATGGGGATTTGTTGTAATGAATCGCACAGGAATCTGCAGAAAACAAATTTCCTGAATTTGTTTTTCCAAAATAGCCATTTAAATAGCATGCATTCCTTCTACACATGGTCTGTATGGGAGACTATTTAATCTCTTCGATCTTTTCTGTATAATTTATTTATTTCAAGGAAATTATTTTATTCTTCTACAGAAGAACCGAAAGATATAAGCTAATTGCCTCTTGGCCAAGCCATGTCTCTTATCCCAGTAAATGCAATTCGCCCCCCAAACGAGCTAGGTTAATCTGCTCTTCTTGATAATTTTTTGCTATAATCAGATTTTTCATAGTTGCTCTCTAAATACTAATTTTGGTTTGATAAACCTTTCAATTTATTTGCTGCAAAGAATGGTTATTTAACAACAAAAAAGCCCCAAAAAATCAGACTGAACATTAACTGCCTCAAGACACAAACTCATTAGAAGCACATACTCAGATTGATTGGGTTGATACTGATGGTGATGATAATAATAATTGCATTACAGTACTGCCTTGGGATCCTAGCTGTAAATGAGTTTCTCATTCTTGTAGGCACAAAACTAAGATCCGCTCCAGCCCTGAAAAGCTTCAAAACTAGAAGTAAAATGAGAAACAATGAGAGCTTGAATACAAATCCTCCCTTCTTTTTTTTTTTTTTAATTAAAAAAAAAGAAAAAATACTTATTTGGCTCCCAACCAGATATGCCAAATTCTGTTCTTCAGCACCTTCAAAAGAAGCAAAATATCTGTCAAGATGATAAAACACTTAAAATAATTTAAGCAGAGCACTCATGAAGCTCTGTCATGCAAGAATACGGCAAGTTCTGCCCTCTGATTTGTGGTAAGCAGTTAATAAAGAAACGAAATAATGAATGATGCGGGTTTCAACTGTAGTAATGCACACAGTGCTAGTAATAAGCAGGGAGCACATACGCCTGTTTGAAGGATGAATTGAGGTTTATACCAAGCTATTGCTTTTACAGTCAAGCAGATGTCAGTGGGCTTGCTTTACAGGATATTATGATATATGAAACTGAAGACTTTTGAGTATTAAAAATTACTCCTGTCAATTCGTCTTTGTGTATGGCACTTTGATATATCATTCACAGCTTAATTATATTGTCATAGTTGAGAGATTAAAACAAAAGTCAGGTTGACTCTTGGTTAAACCTCTCTCTAAAATAATGCTGGTAGGTGAAGGGGGAAGACATCCATAAGATCTATATAAAATTCCATTATAATGTATTGTGCCATCAATAACAGGTTCCTTCCATGATGCAGTTTCACCTAGTGCAGTTAGGGAGATATTCATCAGCTATCACTCACTACACAGGAGCACAAACAACTAATACCAGACATACCAGGAAAGAAGCGGGAGAGCGGGAATTGTCCTTTGTGCAAGCCTTGGATTGGTTGGGGTGTGGGTTGGGCCAAAATCCACTGCAATGAGGGCAGCTGAACAAAACCACAAATCCATCGGTGCAGGTTTACGGGCCTGACTGTAAAAAGTGCTTGAGAGCCCCATCCGGGAAGTCTTTGCTGTCACCTCCGCCCAGACGGAGATGGTTACCTGTCTCCAGAAGGTGATTGGTGGCGGTGGGAGCTAAGGCCCCTTCAGCTGCTGTCCCTGGTCGGAGGGGACAGGAGGGGACACCCCTTCCCATCGGGGGCTCAGAAACGAGCTGGGCTCAGTTTGTTACCACGGGGATGTGTGATTTTTGTCTTTGCCTATTAAATGGTGAGGTACAAATGACAAAACAAACCCTGTAATCAGAATAAATTGCAGTATGTCATTCAGGCATGCAGTTTTGAGGCTTAACTATTATCAACTACACTGATTAAAGCAAAACCAATCAAAACCCAAAAGAGAATTTTCTGTATTCTCAGACTCTCCATTAGTCTTTGTGCTTGGGTGTTTTATCTGCATCAAGTAAGTTGCTCTTAGTATGAAGCTGTTTGAAGTGAATTGCGTATGGGTACCTAATAAAGGTCTGTGTGGCATCCAAAAAATCAGTGTGGTGAAATTAATGTTGAAATTTTTCAAGATGTTCTATTTGGCATATTACTCCTGCGCCTTGTGTTTCTGGTATTGATGATTACTGCCAGGTGCTGCAAAAAATGCAATTTAAACACCAGACAAATAAAAGTAAGTTAGAATAAAGCCGTTAATACGGGTCATTGTATTATTTGTTGCACGTTTTATATACCTTGATTCAGATGATGGGTTAAGGCATGCATTTCATTCATTTAACAACTTCCTGTTGTAGCTGTAATTTTGCCCACGGGTGGCTTTCCGAGTGACAGCCTTGAGGGCAGAGAAAGGTTGTTTGTCTCCGAACGCCAGGATGAGAAGGTAAAGGTGTGTACAGGCAGAGGTGCTGGCAATGATGCCAGCTCATGTATGCTTGGTAAAAATGGCTATTGAGGGATTTTTTTTCATTGAACGAGATCACTTTGGGTCACAGTAACCCTATGCNGGGGAGATCTTATTGCTCCCTTCAACTACCTGAGAGGAGGTTGTAGAGAGGTGGGGCCTGATCTCTTCTCCCAAGTGACACGCAATAGGACAAGAGGAAATAGCCTCAACTTGCGCCAGTGGAGATTTAGGATGGGTATTAGGAAAAATTTCTTCACTGAAAGAGTTATCAAGCATTGGAACAGGCTGCCCAGGGAAGTGGTGGAATGGCCATCCCTGGAGGTATTTAAAAGGCGGATAGAGGTGGTGCTGAGGGACATGGTTTAGTGGTGGTTTTGGCAGTGTTATGTTGATGGTTGGACTCGATGATCTTAAAGGTCCCTTCCAACCTAGATGATTCTACGATTCTGTGATTTAAACGCTGTGGAACTGCTTCTGTGGATGCAAAGGCAGAGCTGCTCCATATTCACCTGCCTGGGGATGCAGCATACGCTGACAGTACACTTTACATATACGCAAGCAAGTAGATTAATGAGACAGCGGTAAAAAGTTCAGACAAGCAATCTTCTTTACTTGCTTTACCACTAAAAGATTGGCTGTCATAAATTATTAATCTGAGCCTTCTAACTGTACCAACTTGGTGCCTCTGACTTTCTTTTCTGTAGTTTAGTTTAATGAAATTTTTATTGCTTCCTTCGCGTATTAAAGAATCTATGTAATAAAACAATACATGATTCCATGGCTACCTGAATGTAATGAAATGGGTTTGAATCTAGTGTTTTCAGATATTTGCTTTGCTAAAACAAATTCTTTTCATGTATGCAAAGTACTTGTACAATTTAGGTTAATACCTTTTTACCCATTTTACATGTTTGGAAAAACAAAAGTCATTTCGCATGCTATAATTTTGAAAGAATGCTGTAATGAACAGGTAGATTGCTACAAATTGCTTGTAGAGTGCATGGCATGTGTATAGGTGAGAAAACTTTCGGAAAGCTTCTGATCAAAGTCAGAAAACAAACCTTCAGCATTTAAGAAACAAAATTTCAGCATTCTAGGAAAATAACTGAGTTTCCCCCCCGCCCCTGACGCTGAGACCTCAGAATGAAGGTAGGTCTGTGATGTGATACTTAATATATAATTTGAGGACCTTGCCCTGGGTAGAAATCTCTTTGTTGTTATTTAGAAGTAACCTGCTCTGCCTAAAGGCACAGTGCAAATTCATGTAAAATGTTTTTAGTGCTGTGATTTGGGTGCATTAAAATAAGAATTTGATTTCCCCCCCCCCCATTAAAAGTAAAGACTTCTTGAGAATAGCTGTCTTTATGAAGAGTTTTTCATATCTGTTCTCACCTTACTATTTTTATTGTCAAGTGCTTTATCTGTGTGCAAAGATTCCTTTTTCTTTTCTGTGACAAGTTCACGTAGGATGCTGCTGAATGCTGTTGTTAATGTGGAATTGCCTGGCTTGACTTGGTCATACTAATGCCTTTTGGGTGAGGTTTGTCTATCTGACTGAGGCATAATAAAATCAGTAAATGTTTCTTTTGTGGTGTGTAGGTAATCCGTTTTTTAAAAAAGGAAGAGGTGGAGTCCAATGTTGTGTAGTGATGGTTGGCATAGTAATATTTTTGTTCCTTTAGAAAAGCTTTCACTGGGCGGGAGACCAGATGCAACAGTTTACCTACTATTAATCTCTCTGTGGAATATTTAATTTTCTCTTTTTGGAGGGATTTGCTAATAGAGTGGTTCGTCTGAGTAACCAATGTCTTCTGAAGGAAAAATAAACAGATTTGTTTATCTATAGCAGGTTGTTGAGATTTTTCACTTTCTCTCTCCGTATGTATTTATTATATTTTATACGTGATGTAATAATATCGATATCTTAGAGAATAATTTTTGCAGATAAATATTTCTAATGTAGTTGACGTCTGTGTCAATTTTCTGGTCGAATGATATTTTACTGTTTAGCAGACATCCTCTTAGTTTCCTTTTGAATTCTAAGCAAACATCATAGATGCAATTTAAAAAATATTTTTTGCAAGAGGGTACGGATATTGTATTCTTAAAGCAATGCAAGAAACCTGGACCTTTCATAGATGTTGAAAATGCAAGCGTAGCTCTTGCAGGTATCAATGGAGTTAATGCTCCAGAGATCCGCTGTGTCAGAAAGTCCCACAGACAGCTAATCCGCAAGAAGGGGGGGTTCTTCAGGGTGCTGATTTCAGTACTTGGTCCTTTGTTTTTTCCTTGTGTACCCCGGTGAATGCTAATACCATCTGCCCTCTTGAGGCATAACTCATATCACACCGTTGGCCAGCTTTGCCTGTCCTCCTTGTGCGCCCATTGGGGAAGTGAGGAGGTTTGCATCCATGTGGATCTGCTTGACCTTTGTCTCAGCTGTTTCCAGGGTTGAATGGTTGAAGGTTGGAAGGATTTGGGATTTGTGGGGCATTTTAAATTACTTTATCTTCATATACGTAAGTTATTAATTAAACAATTCTCTAACGTGTTTCCATTCTGATACAATGTTGAAGATTTTTATTAATTGTTGGGTTTTAATTTCATTCCTTAGTTGTACTTTCTGAAGGTTCATGTTTAGTTACTTACTGAAAGTCTTACTGATTTTCTTAAAGTTCCTACTCATTCTAAATCTTAGTTTTTATAACATTTTTGATGGTAGGAGTTCCTTGCTCTGCACCCCCATAGTTTTCTTTTTTAGGTGACTATAAGATAGATAACTTTTAAGTAATGAGATGAGTTCGTGCATTAGTTTATAAGTTAACGTATTTGATTTTGGCGATGAATAAAGTATTTCTTCTAGTGTACATGACTTCAGCAGAAAATTTTAGAACTGGACTGAAGTATAAGCCAGTTCGATTAAACGTTTCTGTGGAGATATTGCAGGTTCTTGACTTGCTGGCTTACTTGATAGGGAATCTGGGCTCATTCCTGAGTTTGCCCCAAAAGCTTCCTGTGGGCAAATAGTCTCTCACGATTTGCCTGGTATAGGGGCGAGGGAAGTAATAATCTCCTTTCAGATCAAACCTGATATTTAGCAATATTTTCAGATATTGAGAAGAAAAATAGATTTTTGTTGTCTGCATACACTTGTAAATTACTGTGCTTGTAAATTACTGTGGAATTGCTACAGTAAATTACTGCACTGTAAAATACTTCTCGGTGGTTTGGGAAGGTTTTTTATGTACATGCCTCGCTTAAAGGATACTGTAACATTAATCAGATTTATTTGAAAGGTATTATTAGATTTTGTGTACTCTGTACTGAATAGTAGCGCATCCTTAGCCATGATTACTCATAAATCCTGCAATTATTCAAAGAATAGCCTCATGATTAGTAGCATTGACTGTGTTATCCTGTGTTATTACAACAGTATGGAAGCGTTTTCATAATAACAAGGGATTTAATTGGTATGAAGACTTATTTGCAGAATACTAAACACATTGGTAAGCAAGGCATTTGAATCGTGTGTTACAGGCACCCGGAGTATTATCAGCTAATTAGGTACTGGAAGGGCATATGTAGTGTTAGCGAAGGCTGTTCAACTTCTGAGCGCAGTTGTTTTTCAGTATTAAAATCGGCTGGAACAATGATTATAAGTTTTATGTGATTTTAAGTATGTTTCATTACCTTCTGTGAACGGTTTCTAAAGCATACTTTTAAGCAGTTTTCAGGGAACAGTGCATGATTAAGTTTTGCAATGAAGCTGCTGATCTATATCTAGAAAATTGTGTAGGAGAAGTGTTTACATCAGTAATAGAACAGCATAAATATTTAATCTGTTTCCAGGAAAAGCTGTTTTTTTACCAGCAGATGTATTTTGTCAGGTGGTGGGAAAGTATGAATGTAGGTTGATTGGCCCAGGTAAAGGAGGAGACGCATTAACGTGAGTCTGATACCCTGGGGAGTTCTTGATTATTAACCTGCCAGTTTTAAATTCCATCTGTAATGTACTAATCAAACGCTTGTGACAATTTAAGCTTTATTGTCACCCTTAAACCTCTACAGAAGGAGGTTTTCTTCTGAAATCTGCTCCGTTTCTTACACAGCTGTTAATTATGCCTAGTGATACGTTTTGTTAGTTTTTCCTTCTTTCCAGGCCAGTGTCTTATGCAGACTTATTTTGCTTCAAGTCTGTGGTATTTTATACTCTTTCCTTTGCTGTTTCTCACTTTTCACTGAATTTCTTGGCAGAAATGGGAGCCCACACAAGTATTTTATCTTTTATTGAAACCTTTGATTGTTTATGACCAGTCAGCTGTCAAAACCCTACATCTGCTTGTACGCTACAGAAGTTATCCTCGCTAGAGGGAGAGTTTATTTTTCAAAGGAATTAAACATTTTGTTATATAGGCGTGGTGTTGAAAGTGGATAAAACTATATTATTAATGCTTCACAGAGAAGGAAAACTATTGCTAAGCAGGACAGGATGGATTGGCATTTTGTGAATAAATGCCTTTTTCGTTGCAAGTGTTTGTGCAAGGCAAAAAAGTGACTCTCCTTGCCCAGGGCAGCACAGGGTGACACCGAGTCCTTGTCCTTGCCCTTTCTGGGGTGCAGAAGGGACACTGGGTGAATGTACGGGCTGGAGAGATGTGGTCCCCTCTTCTTCCTGCTGATGACTTGATGGAGCTGGCTACCTACAATGAGGGCCGGCTGAGGAACCAGCTGCACCAAAGCCACGCTGTGTCCTAAGGGGATGGTTGTTGGAGGTGGTGGGTGCTGGCAGCAGAGGAGTGATGGTGAGAGAGGGGAGAGCACATCCCTTTTCCTTGCTGCATAAACCAGACTCAGCTGGGCCTGGTGTGGGGTAGTGCTGGGAGGAGGGAAAGTCCCCAAAAAGCTGTCCCTGTCCAAAAAGCTGCGGTACTGCATCAGCACTGATAGCGGGGGTCGAAATTCAGGACTGTTTTGGTTTTTCCATGAAGGGCTTCTTCCGACAGAGCTTGTGCAATAGTGGTGCCTCAGTACCTGTGGCGGTACTTGAGCCTCGTCGTCTCATTAAAATGCTACAGCTTACACTGTGTACTTACTCTAAATTAAGTAGATATATGGATGTAACAGACCAATTTTGTCCTCCAGTATGTTTATTATACCTGTACACCAAAATAATCTCAAAATGGCAGAGTTCACTCTTTGTTGTGCTGCTGGCGGGTCATTTACTCGCTTGTCTGAACGCAGTGTCAGGAACCTCTTAATTCCCCCTGCCCACCCCAAAAAGTCTTTTTCACCTATTAGACCGAGTTGTAATGCATAAAGTGCTTGTGAGGAGATGTATTTCACAAGTACAGCTGAAGGTAAATGACTGACAAAGTGTTATGTTGTGAAATCGTGCTGCAGGCAGACCTGGTGGAGAAAGGATCTCACCGATTTAATGGTTTTATGCTCTTGCAGCAGTTGGTGTGCCAGCCTTTCAGGGCGTCGAGATACAATTTACTTATCTAATATCTGTAATTAATGTGTAAGCGCAGTATCATTTTTAAAGATAGAAGGTGATGAATGGCAATAAGGAATTTTATTTCTGTTATGTATAGCCCTCTTCAGCCAGATTATTGTTAAACCCAGATGTTTTATGGCTTTCTGATAATAGCGCAGGGTGTTTTGTTCTTGGTATTAATTGGAGTTACATTTTATAAAGTAGAAATTCATTCTGTCCTTTGGTAAATAAGTTAAAATCACACTATTGGCAGTTTATGATTCTAACAGTTCTTTCTTTTTAAAGGGTTGTGTAGAGGGAAACTCAAATTTATGTCCTATATGTTGCTAGTCTGGGACAGGCAGAATTAGAGGGGAGAAACATCGCACGCTCACAGCTCAGCTTATAGCTAGAAAATAAACCCAACACCAGTGTGTTTCTACTGTTTTGGTTGAAGAAGCTATTAACTGGTAGTACATGACAGAGTTTTAAAAGAAATTGATTTGCTTACTAACAATGTTTTCTTGCCTGAATAAGAGTTTAATCATATTGGTGGGAAACAAAATTGATGAACGTTTAACATCAGATGGTACAGAAATAGTGATTAGAAACCATTTGCCTACAGTTTAGAAGACAGAAATTTAGATTAAGCACAACTGAAACATTAATTTAATCTAATTCTGTTGAAGTCATGGGGAAAATCTGCTGCTGTAAAATTAATCTTACTCCTCATTTGCGGTTATGAGAAGGGTAAAATAATGTCAGTATAATTCTAGTGTAAAAGCCATCAATATACTTTTTTCTCCTTCGCACCTGATGCAACCGTGCTTCTCATTTATGAAATGTCCTCCTCCTCCTGTCACATTGCTTGCTTTCTGCCGTTCCCTATCAACAAAACAGTCTACATTTAGCTTTCCAAAGCCAAGGAAGTGAGATCCCAGCAATCAGAAGCCTGCTTGGAACAGAATTTCACAAAAAAAAAAAAACAAAAAAACCCCTCTCTCCAGCTGGTCTACAAGCTTGAGCAGGAAAGACAGAGCAACTGTGGTCTGGGAGCTGTTTCCTGAAAGAAATACAAAAAAGCTCAAATCGTGCATGGTCATTTTCCTCTCTTGCCAGGATTCTGGTCTGGGCGTTCAAATTGTTCGGACTTGAACTCAGGTTGTCTTTTCCCCTTGGTCTCTTTTCCACTGGTTTCTGTAAACCATGGCTAAAGGAATCACATGGGGAGTCTGTCTCTTCTGTACACTCTCTTGTGTGTTGTACAAATACTTCAATGTACAAATACTACACTGTTTAAAGAAGTTTTGGGGTTTTGTTTTGGGTTTGGGCTTTTCTTTTTCTTTTTCAGAAAGACTCTTGCCTATTGAATCAAGCTCTTACTTGACTGGATGGGCACTCTCCTTTAATAAAGAATTCATTTCTGAGTCATAGAAAAATGTTTCTGGCTGCCAAAACCAACAAATTCATTAGTTCAGTCTCTGAACTAAAAATATGTTGCTACCTTCTTCATTGTGCAATACCAAAATGGGAACTGTTGGCTCACAGATTTCAACACCGTCCTTCCCAAACCTCTGCCAGTGGGTTTGTTAGAGGAACCCTAACAAAGTCCGGCCACGATTTTTTAGCAGAAGTCCCAAGAGAGGTGTGGTGTCTGACAAAGCTCATGAAACTGAGTTTGTATTTCCTACTCCCAGCAAGATCAAATGTTGTCTAATGTACAGTTAAATCTTTCCACTTACTGTGCCCCTCTCTTCTCCTTTTGTCAGGACCGGGACGTCAGCCTGGTTGGTTGGTCCCTGTTCCAGCTTGTAGTTAGTGGGCAATAAACCGCTTCCATTTAGGCCAGACTCACTAAGGTAGGCAGGTTTTTCTCTTCTGTTTAAACTCCCTGCTCCCAGTCCCAATTCAGCAGCTACTCTGAAGATGGTCACTGACATGCTTATGTGCACCTGGGCTGAGCTTCCCGCATTCATTACAAGAATTGCTGATTTGCTGAGGAAAAATAGCATCTACTGGGGTGTTAGAAGCTTTATCATCTAACTACAGTGGTATGTCATCCTTCTGACACCTAATTTATGTTCAGTTATGAGCTTGTTCTGGGTTTTTTTTTTTTGTATGCTGAAATATTTCCATGATGGCTTAAAAATGAAGCGGTCCGATATTGCGATGGGTTTGCGAGAGATGTGGTGAGAGCTGTCGTACCACTGCTAGGTTAGCGAACAGGCAAATAAGTCTTGGTGTAGTCTCTCAAAGGACTGGCCAAGGCCTGTGCAAGACACTTCTGGTACCCTAGGGAGGATATACTGACTTGTTTACTTTAGGGTACGTGTGGAGCAATGCCTGAGATGGCAGCGGTGTATCGACACACCAAGACCTGTTGAGTTACTGTGGGGTGACAGGGATGCAGTAACTGGCCGTGTCTGCACAAACGCAAACTTACTTGACTTGGCTTAACCTGAAGTGAAAGAGGGCTTTGCTAACGCATGTTACCTTGCATTTTATGAGCTAAGACCAGGTGACTGGAGAGTTACCATGGCTCAGTTGATGTGGGTAATCTATTAGTCTGTGACAGCTTTATCATATGTCTAACTAGGCTAAGTATCTTCATTAGTGTTTGCAGTGTACTGTACATACTTGCATAAAAGTGCGTGACTCCTGAAGGTCACGTTTGTGAAAGATTGTCATGACTATGTACATAGAGAATGGTACAAGTCAAAGCTAAGCAACATGAGCAGTTTTAACAATGCTCGCTTTTTAGAAACTAAATGCTTTTGTGTTTATGTGGAAGTTGTAGTACAGTAGAAATTGTGCACAGGCAATAATCCTGAACAGAGATGTGCTAGCTCACTAATGCTGAGGCTTTCTCTTGACGACATCTGTCGTCTTGTTAAATAGGGGACCTTTATTGTGTATCTGCGTTGGTGATTTAAATCCATGAAGGACTTGCTGTCTGAAAAAAACTGTGCTGCATAATGCTTTCAGATAACTTACCCAAATGGATGGGTTTGTTTTATGTTTAAAAATGTATCTCCAAAAATAAGGTATATTGCTGTGATAAAACAGTGCAGTTATTAATCTGTGGATTGCATTTATTACAGAATTCCTTTAAAGGGAAACAAATTATTTCGTTGCTCTCATCTACCAAAAATATCAATTAGCATGCCAGACTAATTAATCTTATAAAAACTAACAATCAAATACAATGCATTTCCTCCCAGAGGAACACACAGTACTTCTAAAGGTCACCATTTAGCTATGCACCTCCTTTTATTACACTTTCTCAAAAAAATAATAAAAAAAAATTAAAAAGGAAAAAAGTAGTGGTTGAGTGATGAGAACTCAGATCCTTCTAATGCTTAATAAACTTAACCTTTATCATGGTATTGAACTTGATGATCCCGCATGAAAGAAGAGTTCATGCTGCTCTAGAGGCATTTGTGCTGACTGTTAGTTAATCATTTTTATTTGCTTTATGGATACCACATGGAATATTTATTAAAATTCTTCAGAGCATAGTAAATATGAAGAGAGATTAAAGCAGCAGAGTAGGAAGGATAGCTCCTCTGCAAGGAGGATGTCTGTGGATACAAGTGACCGTAGAGGGGGCATGTTGACTCCAAAAAGATTTCTTCATGAGCAGTCACCCTGGCGTCTGATTCTGGATGTACTTAAATTCTTAAGGTGTAGAGAGAGCTAGGTATGTTATTTATACAGTATTTTTATCCAGGGTTCTGCACTGTAATAAATGGTTAAAATGTGACATAACTGAAAAGAAATACTGAAATTTTTCTGCTTGTATCCTCATATTAGAAAGTCTGTGGAAAAACAATCATTTTGAAAAGAAAAAAGGAGTATAAAATATAATACTTTACGTAGGGGTATTCTCAAAGCCCATCAAACTCAGAGCTTTCAAATTTCATCTCCGATCAGGCATCTTTTATTGCTGCATTGTAAGGAGTTAAGTATCTTCTCTCAAGTAGACTATAATTCTTCATCATATATGGTATGCTAAGTTGCTTCAGGAGGTAACTAGAGAATGAATTTTTTTTTTATTACTGATCCCGAAGTAGTGCCCAGAAACTCATAGGTTCCATAAGCATTTCTAATGATCCATTAAAATCATGCTAAGCATGATAGATTGTAGGATGCTATGTTTTACGTCATGATCCTCATCTGTACTTAAATTAAGTTCTTGTTTCCTTAATTGAATATTAAGTTTATTCTATTCTTTGGTGGACTAGATCCTTAGCAAGTAGAAATCTGACTGTTATTTGCAGCAGGTGCTAACCTTGCCCAAAATACACATCCTTACCATGGCTCTTTTCCCAAGAAATTCAAGTTATTCTGCCACATTGTGCTGACTGTGCAATAAATGGGCTCTACCTCTAGATTGAACTGAAATGTTGTGTGGAAAACCTGAGTTCCTACTGGCAGGTTAGCTGTGGGACGGTGCTGTCTGTACCACATTAGGGATGAGGGTTCTTCAGATGACTTCTCAAGCACTGTTGGACCATCACTCAGAATTGAGGGGAACGTAAAAGCTATCAAATATTTTTTTCTTCATCTCTTGTTTGTGTGTTTTCCCCTGAGAAGACAAAGCCAAGCATTGCTGAGAAAATGGAGAAAAGGCACGGGAGATGACAAGTGTGCATTTACCAGGCAGTAGTGGAAATGGGGCATGAGAAAGATAACGAGTCCTCTGCAGGTTGATGATTTCTGTGTTCTGCCTCTGGTTTCACATCGATTTTTGTCCTTTGCCAACTTGTTTTTCTTTTCCGTAACACTGGTATATGTAGTGAGGAACATCCCAGATCAAGAAAGTCTGTTTGTTACCTCGGGGATCCCAGCATAACTGTTTTTGGTTTCTTTGGGCTGAGAAGCGATGGCAGGGCTGGTGCCAGCACTGAAGAAGACTGGGTGAAGAAACAGTTGTCCTCTCAGCTGCGTGCAGCGAAACCAGTCAGTGCAACAAGGGTTAAAAAAAAAAATAATAAATCCTACCAGCAGCAGTAGCGGTTGCTCTTTGAAAGCACTCCACCTCCGTATTTGTTTTAGGGATGTCAGTCATTCCTAATTTTTGACTTGCTTGTCAGTCAGTACCAGCCTTCCCAGATGCGTGAAGAGGGACTGGAAAGGCTCCTTCAAGTTAAAGCCTCTTTTGTCACTGTCAGTTTTGGTACAGAAAACATCCATCAGCGTCACTAGTGGGAGGAAGTTGTGCTGTCTCTGTCAAAATCCAGTGCTCCTGGTTAGTGGATTTTTGTTGTCGTCGTCTTATACTCCCCCAGGAAACCCACAGGATCACTTGTCTGACACTGTGTTGGCTTCCAGGGACATAATGTGTAGCTTCCTCCGAAAGCTGTAAAGCCTGATGTTTGCTCTCCATGAGCAGTAAGTGTCTTCAGAAGTCAGAAAGCTGCTTTCTGGCTGAGTTTATTTCTCTGAGAAACATATGTACAAAACTTTCTGCTACCTTGCGTGCCTTTACAGATGAAGTAAAATGTCTGGCAATTGCTGCTTTAATTTTTGTGTGGGCAGCTGTTTCATTTATGTAAGTATTACTCCTTTTGAGAAATTGCTAGAAGATATAAAAGTTTAAGTTCTCTGCTGGAACATAATTCTGGCGTACATAAAAGGCTTGAATCTCCCAGCCCCTGTCAGCATGCTATGCCTGTCACATGCTTGTACATGTCTTGCTGCTCTTCTTACAGATCTAACTCTTCTGCAGGCACCAGTTGACAGCAAGGAGTCAATTACTAACAAAATAAATTTAATAAAAAATAAAATAAAAATGCAAAGCCTCCACCAGTCAAGCGCTTTCCTAGAAACCAGGGAGAATAAACTGCAGTGGCTGTGTCCTCAATGAAGTCATCTGTCAAATGCCAAACAACCAGTTAAATGGACTTAATATTACTAGCGAGAGGGGGGCGGAAAGGAAACATGGTAATATCTCAATTTGGGTTATTTGAATGTGAGCAAGACTGCCAGCCCTGCAGAGTGCACGGTGTCTTTGAAGGACTGCTCGAGGTAGCTACCAACTCTCCTCCTCAACACACAACTGCCTTTTTTATAGTTTGGAACCCATTTGATGGGCTAAAACGTGCCTGTTGCTCTGTGCCCATCCCACCCTCTGCAGGCGCTGGGAGGGGGGTTTCTCCCCAAAGACAGCTCGGGGCTGTTGACCTGCAAGGTAGGTCTTGATTGCCAGTAGCAGATCTGCTAGGAGCTGCTCCAGTTCACGCCGAGTTCCTCGTCCTGGCCAGTGCTGTCTTTTCCATGAGCCGTGGTCTCGCTTGCGGAGTCGGTTGCCCTGCGCCTCAGTCTGCCGCTCCCTTGCCGGGGGGCTGTGCACTCCCTGCAGGCACACCTTCTTCTGAAGGACCTGAAACGTGCTCCTCAGGCTTCCTCAGCTCCATTGACGCGAAGGAGTCATTTACTGAATATTTCCTTTGCTTATTAAAACAAAACAAAAGAAACAAACAAACAAACAAAACCAACAAAAAAACCTAGAGCAAACCCACCATCTTCCAACCAAGCCAATGGAAGCCCTTTTCAGAATCCCGTTTTCCACCATTTCTTTATATACCACATCTCCGTGGCAGCCTTTGCTCACTCCTGTTTCCTGCACAACACTGCAATAGCACTGCTCGCCTTCCTTGGCCATTTTGGGCACTTCCCAGATAATTTACTAAGTGTAAATGCAAATAAACCCATTTGGGCCTGATCCAACTGTATAAATTTCTGTTCTCTGGTGTCCTCAAAGGGAGACTACTGTCTTCTTCACGGCCCAGACCGCAAGGTCTGTGCAAACTGTGTTTCTGTTGTGGTGGCTAAAAGCAACTTTGGTCAAATCTTCTGAATGGCAAAAGCATGTGACTTCTTGCCGGCGTGTTAAGTTGAGGTTCCCTTCATTTAACTACTGGTGATGTTAACTATTATCATTAACTATTGGTGATGTTACTGAACGTGAGAAAGAATTAGACCGGTAGTTGTGATGCTTGAAAGGTCTTTTGCCTATTGGATATTTGGATATTCAGTTAAGTGGCTGTTAGTATAGTAAATATTTCAGGGATGTTGTTAAACAAGCCTTAACTCACTGCGTCCAGGCTTTCTATAAAAGGACTTATTTTTTTTTTTGCTGGAAAAGGGACATATTTATCAGAGTGAAAACTCTCTAAAATGTGGAGAATTTCTTTGTGACTTTGTAATGAGGAAAGGTGAGGCTGTTTGCTTGCAGGGTATCCTTTTTCATCTGCTGCAAATATTTTATACAACTCTGGCTGTAAGACATCAACAATACTTTTCCATGGCTTACTACTTAGGTGAATCATCAGCTAACAGTCTCTTTTGCAGTGGGTTTGATTTCATAAAATTTGGTACTGGAATGGTATTACGGCTCGCAAATATTTCAGAGTCGGCTTTAATATAAATTTTTATACTATGCTAGAGTGAAGCCACATTCTGAAATAATTTTACATCGTAAGTGGTTCTAAATGAAAGTACTTGCAGATTATTTCCATCACATTTGTGGAAGAAAGAATCTGTTTCCGCCTAAATAATCTTTAAGTCCATTACCTTGTGTGAAAACAGTCATTTCAAGTTTTAGCACCTCAGTGGTGCTGAACGTCAGTGGTAGCACTAGGCAGGTAAAAGTGCAGCAGAATAAAATCGCTGCCTTCTCTGAACAAAGCTTGGGAGCCCGACTGATAGGTCCTGGATAGGCAGAGTCCAGGGCACTGAAGCCTGATGATGCAGTATCTTGGCCTACCTAATTTTTGGAAGTGTATATAAAATTCTGTAATTTTTTTATATTTTTATATATATATGCACACACACATATATTTATGACCTATACTTATAAAATTTGTACACACAGACACATGTACGTGCATATGTAATATCCATTCTTACAAAGGTGACCACTGTGGTTCCGTGCTTCCAAAATCATGATAGGCTGACCCAAATCTCACTGCCTTGGAAGAATTGGAAATCTGGGAGATTTGCTCCTCTGCACGCTGCTCCTGTGCAGAAAACAGCCCGGTTTGGAATGGCTTTCCTATGCATCGTCTGGCAGATGTGACATGTTTTGTTTTCAGAGCTCGGACAATTCACGGAGAAGAGAAGGGCTGGGCAGCAAACAGTCCTTTAAATGTCGTGGGACATTGGCTGTGCACCTGCCGATGCTCCCAGGAAGCTAACGGAATCATGATTATAGTCATTGGAAATATGACCAAACAATGCGGCCCCAGTTATAAATTTGATTATCTGAGATCACGTGGACATGGCTGAGTATATGTGGGAGAAGATAATATTTGTGTGTGTGCTTAACTCTTTATTGCTATGGCATTAAATGAAGTTTTTGGCCTCAGGATCTCAGGTTCGTATTGAGCCACGCACCACTGAATTTTGAGACTGGGGTTTTTGCTTGAGTTGATCAAGGAAGATAAAAATCTGTTTACATTTATAAGTTTTCAAATGTCATTTGATTTATGTAACAATTACTGGGAGAAAAACAATACTTGTTTCTTGAGGTTTTTTGGTTTTGTTTTCTTTTGTGGAAACTGAGTGATTCACATGATACTACAAGGTATGTCTGTAGCTCTCTGTAATGCCAGTATTAGGGTGGAGAGGGAACTAACTCATCATGTGCGTTAGCATTTGGGAAATCCTGTATCTTGCAGTGCATTGCTTATATAGCACTTAGGATTTGACTGAACTACAGTATTTAGTATTAGGAGGTTTTTTGTGGCAGTTTTAGAAAATTCCAAGCAATATATGCCAGTCATTTTCTGTGGTGGGCAAGGCTGCCTGTTGCTGGTCTTCGGGCATGGTGGAGACTGAGCCTTTGGTGTCTTCCTTAATGCCTATGTGTTCTTTATCCTCCTCGTGAGATTTTTCCCTTCAATTTTTTTTAGGTCGTACAAATATGTATGTGCTCTCCTGTATTTTCTGTTGAGGGCCAGGCTGTTCTGAATGGCGGCTGTGGCTTTCTAGGAAGTTTCTGAAGAGTCATAGTGTTCAAGAGTCACTTTGTTCATTTACAGCGTAGATGTAGTTGCAATGTATGTTGGAAGAGGGCTTTGTGCTAGTAAACCAAAGAGGTAGCTTTACGGTTAAGCAGAGTTTTAAGCCATCTCAATTTTTATTTTGATAAACCAGAATACAAAAGCAATAGCGATTAATAAGAATATTCTAATTCAGGTAAGGAAAGTCATGGTTCTGCGTATGATGGGTGAAACAAAAGCTCTCTCAGATACTCTTCTGAACTTTAAAGTCTTGACTATCTCACGAGATGAAAGTATGCGTAGAAAAAAGGTGATTTTTTTTTTTTCTTGCTTTCTGCAGTTTTGTTTTGTAATAGCTGCCAACAGGTTGTCTCGGCTGACAAAATTATATATACGACAGTACAAAGTACAGGCTTTTGGTTGTCAGAGCAACCTATATATTTTGAAGCAATGGGTAGTAGGGTGGATCCGGTGAGATTTCTAAGTGAGATACAACAATAAGAGAGATGAGAATCGAGCCTGTATTGCCACCCACACTAGACGTACAAATGGATTTTATGGAGTGCTTTTTTTAATGTGTTTATTAAGGTATGAAAAGGGAGAGGAAAGTGAGGTTGTCTAACAGCATGTGTTACCTTTTAAAATGATATAAGCTGTAAGAGTTTTTTAAAAGCAGTATTTCAAAAATTGCTTCAGGAGGTTATTCTTTAGCTTGCTTTCTCCTTCAGACAGTAATGATGATTGTGTGTAATTCCCTGTATTTGAAAACCTTCTTCCCTTAAAAGAAAGAAAAGACAACGCACAGCATTAGGAATATTCCAGTTGTCAGGCTCTTTCTTTTAACGTCTGCTGTTGGCTTCTGCAGAAACATTTCCTGTACAGTCTAGAAAGTTGCCTTTGAACTTGCTGTACCAATAGCCCTGAAAGGATTTAGTGGGGTGCAAAGCCCTCAGCTGCAACGTGAGCAAATCGCACCCGTCTTTCCAAGGCTTCTCCTCAGTTGGGTTGTTACTGGTACAGGAACTGAACATGACTTAAGTCATGTCGTGTGTGGGGAAACATCATTTGGGCATGCAATTTTGATTTGAGATTTGGCTCTGGAAATGTGGCCTTTTTTTTTTCCTTTTTTTTGTTTTTTTTTCCCCCTCCAGTCTTAGGAAAGTTGCTCTTTTGATAAATCTTTGGGCCAGGTCTTTGGATGGTAATCTAGTTTTCGTCTCTATCAAATGTTTCTGAAGTGCTAAGTCGTCTGTGTGGGGAACGCTAAGAAATGCTAACTAAATAATGGCAGACTTAGCAAACGTATACTGTACGTCTACGGTTCAGGTTGTGTGAGCACAACTGTCTGCACCCTTCTGTATGCACGCTCTTGCAATCCTCACTTTACACACTAAAAACCTATTAATTGCTCTGGATCTATCGGTATTGCGTAATGTAGCATTACCTATGTCGTCGTTCTGGCTCAGCTATATAGTAGCACAGTATATGGCCATTTAAAACATGATTTAGTGTTGCGCTATGGACTTGTAAGCCATACGCTTGCCCCGGGGACAGCAATAGCACTCCTCAGAAAACACTGCGCTGCTTTTCATATTTTGTCGTTAAGTTCAGTGCTTTCATTTCACCCAAGCTTTTGTGTAGCTGAACTATTTGCATTTTAAAAAAAACAAGGATAATGATGCCCCCTTACGTTGTTAAGTTTCCTTATGGTACCTAAAAGAAGCCATGGTTTCAGTGGGAGGGACTGAGCAGCTGGAACAGAGAGAAACACTGGTTTTTTCCATACTTTACTCTTGAACTCTGGCTTCCTTAAATTTGGTCCGTTAAGTCTCATTCTCCTGAAAAAGAGAGAGATTAGTAAAACAGTGAGATTAACGGGGTCAAAATTAGAAATTTTTTTAGTGTACACTGAAAAAAAATCTGGTTTTCACCTGTAAACTGAAACACCTACATTTGCATACAGGAAAAGGTACGTGCGAGCGTGTGCCAGGGCGTAAGATGACCTGTCACGGTAACATATGGCTATGTATTTTGTCGAGGTGCACATGAAATCTGCCAAGAAATTTGTGGTATTTAGTACACTCAACTTTTAGTCCATCTCTAGAGATGGATATGTAGCAGCTTCAGATTTATAATATAATAGAGAATTGTTAATATAAAAGTATGATGCTTATATTCAACAGTCAAAAATGTATTTTTCAAAATGTGATACTATTATGTCTTTGGCAAAGTTGATGAGACTTGTTGGACTTCCACTAATGACCTCAGTATTTTGCTGTGTTTTAAAATTAGATTTTAAGTGAGAAAAGATGCTCATTTGAATGCCCTTAAGCGAAAGTAACCTTTAATTTCTCAGAACTTGTTAGAGTGATATTACCTACTCAGTTTCTGTATTAGAAAAACAAATGCAAAACCAAAAAAAACCACTGCTACTGACTTGAACATGCCCTGGCTTATTCAAAGCTAAAAACTGAAGGAAAATATTTTTTCTCTTGTTTCTCTTTATAGCATACCAATCTTTTTAAGATAGGAAGTGGACAACTCTGTAGTACTATAGTACATCTAAATTAATACGAGAACATGTCTTCTCAGTTCATGCCAGATCAACACAAAAGAGTGTTCTTTTAATAACAAAATAGTAGATGGAAAAGATATATTGAATTTTTTTTTTTTTGTCTGAACTTATTTTGTCTAACTCATTTTTGTGAGTGACTTGGAACATTTTTCAGAAGAAGCTAAGGTTGGGAGGGAAGTGGTATATTTAGGTAGAGGCATGAACAGTTCTGTTCTTCAGTGTCAGCAGTGAATGCAGAGCAGATTATTAATATGTGTGTATACATTTTGACTTTAGAAGCTAATGTTCATAGAAAACATTGGCAGAATTTTTATATTCTGAATAAAAGTGTTGAAAAAGGATTTAGGACTCAGACATTAAATAATCTCAGACCTCTTGGGAGTCTGTGTGAATACTGGATGTTGTTAGTTTGAGCGTGTAGTTTCCTCATGAAATCTCAGACCCTTGAAATTCTTCTTGGCCTGGTGACAGAGATGACACTGGGCTTTGAAGGGGGAGGGTGTTTTTATTTGAGGAGGTTTGGTTTTTGTTTGTTGGTTTGATTTTTTTTTTTTTTTAACAATAACATAGTGCTTTATGAAACTCATCTGGTGGGTCAGCAAAAATTTCAAGTTCTGGATCTGTAGATATATTGCCAAAAATTGCTATCCTTGTTGCTGAAATATTCCCTTTCATGAAAGTGGATATTGGTTTATTACTCCAGCAGCTCTTTTGAACAGGATCAGTCAGATCAATTGGAAGATGTCCTTGTCTGTGTAAAGTTAGAAAGACATGTGCAGTTGTATAAATCTCATGTTTTGGTGTGTTTTCTTTAACCCTTCCACTCCCAATTAATAAAGTGGAGGACTAGTGAGCTCCTTTGTGATTTTAGTACCTCAGCATGTTCCGGTTGCTAGTTTGGTGTTAACGTGGGTCCTATAGACATCATAGAATGATAGAATCATTTAGGTTGGAAAAGACCTTTAAGATCATCCAGTCCAACCATTGACCCTACTCTGCCAGGTCTGCCACTAAACCATGTCTCCAAGCACCACGTCTACATGACTTTTAAACACCTCTAGGGATGGTGACTCAACCACCTCCCTGGGCAGCCTATTCCAATGCTTGTTAACTCTTTCAGTGAAATTTTTTTTCCTAATATCTAGCCTAAACCTCCCCTGGCACAACTTGAACCTGTTTCCTCTTGTCCTATCACTAGTTACTTGGGAGAAGAGGCCAGCGCCCATCTCACTACAACCTCCTTTCAGGTAGTTGTAGAGAGGAAAAAGGTCTCCCCTCAACCTTCTCTTCTCCAGACTAAACAATCATTACAAAGGACTTCTTGGGTCATGAGATGCAGGAAGGTAACAGCTTTCCTCCCAAAGCTGTGCAGAAATCGCTGTATGAACATGAGTGGGTAAGACTACCCTGTTGCCCTTACATAGTATAGCCACAATTCTTATTTCCATCAGTTACAAATGGGGTTGCTGAGGCTCCTACTCACCTATTAAAAAACCGATTTTGCCTGTTTTTCTGCATTGTGTGAAGGGAAGCTAGGGGACATCTTAATACTCTTCTAATCTGAGCATTTGAACAAGTGACTGCTAAAAACTCAAATGCTACCTGGGCATGTTCTGTAGGAATATGGCATTTTCGGATGTTTGTGTTACTGCACTGTAAACGTTAACAAAGATAACAATAAGGAAACATTGAAACTGCTTGTACACAACTGAAAAAAGAATAATTAAGGATACTACAAATAACAGAAAGACTTTTAAAAAAAGTCTTTAAATGTTATTTTTAATTTTAGCAGGCTTTTTATGGTTCAAACAAGTGTCCTTTTACGTTGAACTCTGTCCCTTTAAGTTCAGATCCTCTCTGCTAGTGTAATGCTCCTTCTCCTTCCGAGCATGGTGTCTGCCCTCATCCAGCTTCATCTCAGTGTGCCATTAATGCAAATTGGAGGCTGGATAAGAGTTGCTCTGGATTTAAATTGGTGCAACTCACAGCAGAATCTGTCTCCAGTTCATATTAACGACTGCAAGTGGGAGAAGCTGCCTGAAAGGATAGAAGGCTCTAATGAGAGCGTGTTCCTTCACCCATAGCCGTATCTGTGCCACCTAATCTCTTTTCTATACTAACTGCCCGACCACGTTAATTTAATTGTATTTTCAGTTAAATTTGGCAAAGAGTGAATATGAGAATAAACGAGGAATCATGTTTGCGTGTTTATACGTCTTTCTCTTTAAATTCAATGCTTACTTTTTTTTCCTCGGTAATTGCACTTAAATTGCTCCATGGCTCGCATGGCTGCTCTTGGGGGCTGGTGGAAAGCACTCTCTCTTTTTAGTCTGGATTCTTGGAGCCCCTGAGGCATTGCGATAGCCCGTGCCCGCTTGGACCTCTTTCTTCAGAGGAAGTTCAAATAAACACCAAGAGAGTATTTGCTGGTCCATGCGGCAGTTAACAGCAGAGTGAGATTTCCGTGCAAAGGCACTCTCTGTCAGCAAAGCAAATACAGTGTATTGTGATTTTTTTGTATGCTTGACTAAGGGCAATACTTATTTCATCATTCGAGAGCTTGCGTGAAGGATGTTATTCCCACTGTGAGTGTCAAAAGGCATCTTCAGCGTGTTGCAGCAGATACCCTAAACTCCCTTCTTTGATGAAGTACCTTTTGTCAGCAAGTGTGTATGTTGAAAATTAGCAGTTCCTTCGGCACGAAAACCTTGACGTTGAATATAATTGAGGAGGTTAGTGTTGGCGTGTTCGTAAGTATTACCTGTCATTTGAAATATGACAGTGCTATAACTGCAGGACCTTGGGGACTTCAGTGCGTTGGCACTGCCATCTGAATGCCTTGGAGTCTGCAAGACAGCCTTCTGAGCGACTTCGACCCTGAGATAATTAACGTGGCCCTGGAGGCTTCTGCCTTTTGCTTTTCTGCACTTGTTGTTTAATAAGATGTTTGTTGCTCTGCTTGTCTCTGATGCACTGGCGTGCCTTTAGAGACGCAGGGTCCTTCACATTCTGTCACAGTTAGTAGGTTTAGGTAATGCCGTCTGTGCATCCATTTCTTTCATTTCCAGCAAATTAAAATATTATCATCAATTAGCCAGCTATACTTGGCGGCTTCATTTCTGAGAGGATGCACCTATTTATGTGATATGAAAGCAAGGCAGTAGGGGAAAAATGTTTGAAACCTGACTTTTCTTCTGGCAGTTGAATCGTATAATAATGTCGAACGGTAAAACGACACCACAGGATGCAGAAATGAAAGGCAGGACGCAACGCTGTGGGGGGACGAGCGAGGGCTGTGATGGTGGCTGTCTGAGAGGCGTAGCGGTTGGAGACGCGGTTTCTTTAATTGCTCACGTTGGGTGGGACCATGGTGGTTTGGTCCACAAAGTCTTTGTCGTGCGTTACTGAAAGTAGAATGAGCTTTTAATAAGAAAGGGGGGGGGGGGGAAAGACCTGAAAAGCTTGAAGCATCCATGTGAAGACAAGCTGAACACAACTGGTTTTACTTTTCCACTCTGTGAAATGGTTTTTTAAAGGGTTTTGAAAAATTCAGCTGCGTTGCTCCAAAGATTCATGCTAATACGCTGACTTACATGGCTGAGCTTCTCTTGAATATTCTAAGAACTCAAAGCAACACGAAATCTAAATGATCAAGTCCAGTGGATGGCATTATCGAGCCAGGGTGCTTTCACAAAGGTGCATTTTTAGCCACAACAAAAGCTTCACAAAGTCATCTTGCTTCTAGGGAATTGTCTGTTTCAAGGAAACAAACCTTAAAATATTCTGCTTTAGGTTTTTTGTTTTTTTTTTTCCTAACAGTTGACTTTTTTTTTTAATGTGTTTATTTTTGAAGGATATAGCAAACGCACCGAGCATAACCTGGCATGTGAACCTCAGAGAGCTGTGGTTATGGCATTTAACTTTCATTTCCTTATATAAGAACAAATGAAACTGGAAAGATGTCTCATTACACCCATTTAATTTGAAATACTTCTAATCTGTCTTGCTTGTGGGGAGTATCATTCATAATTAGAACTGGGAATCAATGGAAGATGATATTGAACAGTGAGTTTGGCTATTTTAGAGAACTGAAATGGATAAGCTTGGAAAACGCTATCAAATTGAGTTGCAAATATTGAAAAGATTAACATATAAACCGCAATCCACCCGTAAGGACTCACAGTGTGGTAACATATTTCAAGTTCCTTAGTGTATTATTTCCAGTCATGCTAATACAGAATGAAAGAGGGTAATACAGCTGTTTTCTTCTAATAATCCAGCGCTAGTTCAGGAGTTAAAGCCAAGATGACTGAAAGCTACAATATACTAACGACTCATTCTCCAATTCTTTTACATTATGAATATAAATATCTTTTCAGTTATAGACATTAGGCTTTCATTGTATAGCCCGCTATTAGGCATAAAACACGAGAAAGCTCTCTACATTAGGCTATTGAAATTGTACTGATTTACAACTCTTCTGTACCCTCACTTTGCAAATATTAAGGGAAAAGTAAAGGAAAAGGATATTGAGAATTTTATAGAAATACATTAGTCTTTGACTTTCATTTAGGAGTGCTATGTATTTGGCTGACGTGGACTTTTTTTTTGTTTGTTCGTTCTAAAGCACGACTCAACATTTGGGTTTTAGTTGTAACCTGGCTGTCTGAAAAAGTAGTAGTGCGATACATCATTCTTCTCTAATATAATACGTTTAAGACTAGAGTTGTAAATTTTAATATACATATTGAAGCATTGGGCTGGCTTGGGAAAGAAAAGTGCCAAAATTCAACCCAAACACAACAGAATTCACATTTACTAGGCCTATGTTTAAAATAACTAGTTGACTGCAAAATCGCGTAAGTATTCAACTAATTCCAAGTTGATCCTGTTCTCACTAAAAAACTGTTACTGAAGGAGAAGACTCATGTTCTCAATAAAGATAATTAAGTGCAAGCCGTTGATCAACTGTGGCTAGTATTGAGTTAATTATTGCTTGGATTTCAGTCAGCGGTGACAGAAGGCTTAAGCGAGAGTATACGCAAACTCCAGATCTACCAGATGTGATCCCAAAACTCCCTGAAGTGGCTGGGACTGTTTGTTGGGGCACAGCCGTTTAGGCGTCTCAGGTGGCAACGCTGCTGCTTCCGTTCTGCCTTGGCCTCTGCTCTGAGGCTGCAGGATTTTTAATGGGAGGGAGTTAAATAGATAAAGACTATCATGGGATGTCAAAGGGCTTCCAATGGTGGGAAGAAGTGTACTGTACAGATGTCCTTTTTCACAAAGCCATTTAACTTCTATTTATCAGAAAATGATGAAGTTCTGTCTATTTTCCCAGTAAATGGTAGAAAATAGCCAGAATTAAGTGAGTAAAATTAACAGTAATAAAGTTAGGGAAGCATGAAATTAAAAAAGTGATTGCAGCAATAAGGTGTAAAAGTTTTTCGGAAAAAAATAATACCCTCTTGATTTGGCAAAAACCAATATTAGTACTACTTATTAAAGAGGAATACATTTGTATTATCAGCGTCTCATCTTTGAGGTCTACATACTTTTTGGATTTACCTACGCTGTTCTATTTGATTATGTCTAATTAATGTACTTTACAACTGCTAATCAATTTGTCCTCCTCTTTATAATGATAGGTAAGAATTTCTAACTTAGTTTTGGAAAAGGAAAAAAAAGCAGCTGAGGCTTATGAGCCAGTAGTCAGAATCCATTAAAAAGTGCTTTAATTTTAGGTGCTCAAAGTTGTCTAGCCCGACAAAAGGTGTAGAGTTGGGTGTTTGCTGATACCTCAAGTAGCATTTAGGTACCTCAGGCCACAATTTTATCCAGTGAGAACTCAATGTGAAATATTTATGCAGCTCTTGAAGCAGGAGCTCATCCCTCTGAGGGACAGCATGTTTACAAGGACGCAGGGAAATCGTTATTCTTGCTTTTTTCCCCTCTTGCTCCCCAAATACTCGTGTGCTCTGCACAAAGCTGAATGACTTTTAACACGAGGGTGGAAGGGGAGCGAGTGTGAAGGAATATGAGCGAGGAGCGAGATTGAGGTTACAGGTTGCAGTATTAATAGTACATCCTTATTCTAAGAGATTGGGTTTGGATTTGAATCGTCTGAGGAGCTGAGGCTCCGCAGAAATGGCTGAACTTTATGGGCTGGTGCTTAGGTCGAGAGCGAAGCGGACAGACTGAGGGAGATCAGTTTCTCCATCAGTCCTAGCATTCCTTCACACCACATGTGGCATAGCCCAGTTTTCTCTTCAGGAGATCTTGCATGTGAATCTTGCCCTGTCGGATTTATTTATTTCCTCTACCTCCACCGATTTTCATGGTTTACCAGCGGAAGGATCAAGGTAGCCCCATAAAAACTTAGTCTAAGACTGAACAGCACAAAAATTGTGGTTTGTGTTATACAAACACAATGTTATGGCAGTGTTAGGGTTTTTTTGTTTGGATGTGATTAATACCATTTTGCCAAAATAATATTTCTGAATAACTGTTGACATTCTTTTTCCCAAAGAAGTTCATTAAAATGCAGATAGAAATATCCAAATAAACTTACAGAGAGGAGATATTCAAGGTAGTGTCATTTTAATAAACTGTTTTCATGAAAATAAGGTTTCCTGGCGAATTAGTAACGGAGTTCCCTTGAGATGCTCTGCTTTCACAGTTCTCCAGTTGGCTGGTTTGTTTGGTGTTAAACAGCTCTAACAGATCCGGAGAAGCTGAAAAGCTTGATAAGGTCAGAATAGTGAATGGCTGCCGAAGACACATCTTATTCACGAAAAATGCATCTAGTTCTTTGAATGCATTTCTACTCATTTTTTTTATCTCTAGGTTAGTTTCACATCTTATATAGAAATGTCAACGCTTTTTTTTTTTTAATATTAAGCTTTGCAAAGCTGATCTTTATTGTTTTCTTGATGCTTGCCCTTTTAATAACCTTTAAATATAGGTCCACTTCTTGCTGGCAGACCAGCTGCTTTGCTGTGAGGGTTTGAAAAGGGACTCTTGTAGAAAGAATCGTGTATTCCGGGCAGCGTTACATTTCCCATGTGTTATTATCCGAGTCGCGTCAGCTCAGTGGCACATTAAGCAATAGGCTGTCATGGTCTGTTGTTATGGAAGAGTTCCCATGAACTAGCATTGAGTGTATCTTGCGTAACAAGCCTATCTTTAGGCTGATGTGCAGGATTTCGTGTTCAGAGCCAGGCAGGGACATAGCTGATGTTTCATTTCTACCGTTACGTCCAATTTTTAATGTGCATAACAGAAGTAGCACTTGGAAAGCGGATGCTGTTACTTTTTGTGCATGCTAAAAGGCGATAGCATTTCATCAGCAAAACATATGCTGGAAGGAACGCCAGATTCGGAATCTGTAACCAAAATGCCATAGCCTGCTGCCCTGCAAGAGATCAAGAATTTGTCCTGTGGCACAAAAAAGTGCAGTCTGGGGAGAGGTTGTTTCAGTTTTGGTGGCATTTTTAAGACTCGCTTCGGGGCCCAGATCAGATGTTTGTTAGATACCTACTGCCATTGGCGAACACCTCATTTTAAATAACACACTCGCAGGGTGACCTTTGAAGAGAAGCACTAATTTCTTTGTTTAGAGTGCAGAGGGCATGGATCTCGGAGCGGTTCCTGGTGAACGGAGTGTATTACTTTTATATCAGTGTCACACTGTCAGAAAGTGGCACTTTGTTAAGCTAATGTGACCTTTAGAATAATCATATTTCAGTCCTTTATTCTTTCTGTGGTACTGTGAATCTCTACTTTAATTCTTAATGCTTTCTGATGAAGTAGAAATAACACAAAATTGAAGTATTTGTGTTATTTCCCTTCAGCTGTATAAGATGTTTTTCTTCATAAATGGCACCGGTGTCATTTTGTCCATGAAAAACTTCTGTTTGCTGACTGTAAAATGTACATATGTTCCAAAATGTAAATTTAGTAGGCATTTACATATTTTATAAAGGAAAGAAACTGATATCATAATGATATCATAACTGATATCAACTGCTTTCCAGTGGCTTTTTTTGAGGGGAAAATAAGGACGAAAGCTGCCCTGTGAGCTTCATGCAAGGTTGTCTGTCGCAGGAACAGAAACTCACTGTGCTGGAGCAATAATTACTTAAAAGGAGAATATTAGACCAGGTCTGGGTTAGACATACAGATTTAATTGAACTGCTTAACAATAGTGTCTTCTGGTATTTTTTTTTTTGCATTACATTTTCAACTTTTTTTTTTTTTGAGGAGATGCCTCAGCTTGACAATTTTTGTTCTCAATCAGACAGTCCTCATTAAGCGCTCACTGAGTCAGAGGTTCAGCTTGGTCTCTTTCCCATCTTCTCTCTTGGAGCTGCTCCATTAAACGTGAGTCATACAATATGCTTTGGGTCAAGAAAACAGGCTTCTATGCTTCCATAAATGTGTTTCACTTTTAGAAATGAAGTTAGTTTGTTTGGTTTAGTGGGGTGGGGGTTTTTGTGGTTTTTTTTTGTTTGTTTGTTCGTTTGGATTTTTTTTTAACTACCAAAAGATTTAGCTGAAGCCTTTTTATCCTGCTGGGTTCTTAACCTGGTAACAGTGCTGGTTTTCAGCAATTGCTCTTGTTCCTTGCATGTCATGAGGCCCATAGTCATAGAGAAAGGGTCTGCCACTCGGAACAGGACCCAGAGGTATGCTTAATTACTTTTTCAGCCTCACTGTTGTGATGTAAGTCCAAATGGAGTAGAAATATAATAGCAAAATACAGCTCGGTACCTTCACTTGTACGCTGTTGGTTTTATTTAAACAAAATTGAAGAAATGTTCACATTTCACTGGAGAGAAAAGCGTTTTCCGAATAGAAGCTGCCTATTTAAAAACCCATGCTTTTATGGAGCAATGGTACAGTAATTATTTTATGTTGCAATTTTACAAAGGCTGTAAATTTAAATACGTACAGATATTTGTAAATATGTATTTAAATACTATTCTGACTTATCACAGAATCCATATATAAAATCTCAGCATTTTTACTGTACTTGGTTAACTAAGTAAAAATCTGTGCTGATATTTCAAAAGCTTAACATATAGAAACGTTTTTGAGACAAAGAAGGAAATAAACAAAATCAAGTATAA
Organism: Burhinus bistriatus; assembly: GCA_013397275.1. Taxonomy (NCBI): domain Eukaryota; kingdom Metazoa; phylum Chordata; class Aves; order Charadriiformes; family Burhinidae; genus Burhinus; species Burhinus bistriatus. Next base: position 150,316 of record VYXH01006856.1, on the reverse strand, counting down.
TGTTTTATTTTGTGCTTAAAATTTGGAAGTTAGCTGCTGTTAAACACAGGATCCGTTTGAGTCTTGTGTGACTTAGAAGAAGAAAAAAAAAATGTTATTGGCAATATTCAGCAAAAATTCTGAGAGAAAGCCGTTGACTTTTTAAGCCCCCTTGCATTTAAAACTGAAAATTTATAAAAAGGTCAATCTTATGGGGGCTACTTTTGATGAGATTTTTTTTTTATACTCATTGCTTTTGATTTCTGAAATCAAAAGCCTTGATTATTTCTAATTTTTTTTTTCCCCAAAAGAAGGGACATTATATAATCCAATTGGAATAAAAAACTTAATTTTTCCTAATGTTTTTATGTGATTATTGCTAATGGCAAACTTTCAGGACTTCCACTGTCTCCAATAAAAATCCAGTAGCTGCAAATGTTTCCTACTGTGGATGTATTGCTTGACTTTAAAAAGCACAAAGAATGGTAGCTTATTCTGATAAACCGTTTGATAATATTTTAAACAGATACCAGCCACGTTGTAGATGTGTCAAGTTTGTTAAAGCTAATACTTTAGCTCAGGGAACCCATTTGGCACTTCATGTGAATCTCCCAGATGGTAACAATATCATTAAAAATTAATTGTATAACCACTGGACCTGCCTCTAAAGACTTTTGAACTGCTGAGGCTTTCTAATCGTATATTGTTGGTCTAGTTCACCAGTGAAGCGAATCCGATGACTTTTTCGGCGTATGGCCTACTTCTGTTAATGAAAGTGCAATTTATTCGCTTCAACATATAGATTGTAAAACTAAGCTCTTAGTTGACACATTATGCTCTTCTGCATGTTTAACTTCTCTTCGCTCAGCCAAAAAAGGTATATCGTAAATCAGGAGGGACTCATCGATCAACCTGGCATCATTTAAAATCCAATTAGAGGCTGGGATTGTAGTCGCCGGTGGTGTCAAACCCTGAGCCAGGCTCTCCTCGGGCACACTAAGGGCAGGCACACCAGGCGTGGGTCTGGCCCCTTGTGCTTTGTAGGGGTCCTTAGCATTCAAGGGAGCTTAAAAAAAAAAAAAAAAAAGGGGGGAAAAAAAAGTTATCTAAAATTATGTTGTGGTTTTTTGGTTTTGTTTGGTATTTTTTGTTTGTTTGTTTGTTTTTTAAGAAGCTTTTTTGGTATTTTCATCTCTTCACAACTTCCTCCCCTAAATGTCGATATTTTTTTTGAGATAAACCAGACGTTACCTGTCCTACACAAACATTCTGGCTCTCTCCTGTGCTGCTTCCATTGTAATCAGGGCATCTCTTGTTATTTTACCATGAGAAACAAAGTCACGGCTCCAGAGTGTTTTATCAAAATAGTTTTCAGAGCCCTTGACCATGCTGTTTCATTGGGCGTCTGTAAAATCTGAGGGCTATGCTGGAGTCTGCTACGTCTCTGACTCCAGTATGAATGCAACTGGTGTTGACTTCTAACGTTCACTCGGCACACAGTAACCCCAGGGTGGGGATGAGATGCTTACCGTCCACTCGGTTGGCTTACCCGTCACTGCCATCTTTCCTTCCCGTGGAGGGACTGACGCTGCGGTGATGGCCTCAGTCAGGATGTGTCAGGTATCTCGCTTGTCGGGATAACGGCCCGTTGGATTATTGCAGCTAGGCGGGGAGCGAGAGAGAAAACTGGAAGGCTGAATGATAGCATTTGTCATCTAGCAACAGCGTGCGGGTGCATTAGAGAAAAACTTTACAGCTTGGGGTAATAAGATTGACTTCTAGGGGTAGCATTACCGCTTCATTACCATCTCGTTCACTGATAGAGTTGTACCTCTGGGCTTTCCTATTCCTGCTTAGCACTATTCGCTTTCATGAAATAACTTTTGGAAGGTGAAATTCATCAGAAAACACCAGCAGCTGAAACAGTAGCACTTTCATTTGTATTAGATCTGTCACTGCTGAAGGTGGACAACCCAGATGAGCTGGCTCTTGGGTTTTCTTTCTGCTCCCTTTCCTGAGGCAAGCTAGCTCATTTTGGCCTCCAGCCTGGGGTAAGGTGGCCTTGACGCTGTGGCTACAGCCAAGGGACCAAGGATGCCATGAGCTCCTGCTGCCGTTCTAGTTCAAACTGCTGTCCGAGATGGCCGTGTCCTAGTAGATACCTGCATCTACTATGTCTATCTTGATATTCCTATAAATACAGAATCACAGGGGTTGGAAGGGACCTCTGGAGATCTAGTCCAACCCCCCTGCCAAAGCAGGGTCACCTAGAGCAGGTTGGACAGGATGGCATCCAGGCAGGTTTTGAATGTCTGCAGAGAAGGAGACTCCACCGCCTCTCTGGGACAGCCTGTTCCAGTGCTCTGCCACCCTCAAAGTAAGGAAGTTTTTCCTCACGTTCAGCCAGCATTGCCTGTGTTTCCTGTGTTCCAGTCTGTGCCCAGGCAGCTCCTTTATGTAGGACTCTTGTACTTCAGATTTTTTTTTTTCTGGAGGGCAGCAGTAGGTTGCTTCTCAGCTGGCTCTGCTGGCTTTATGCTAGCAAGAGCTTCCCTTATCCCGTTCCTCGGCTGCCCAGCCACAGCAGCTTTGAGGCTGTTTAGGGTCATTTTAATAGTCAGAAGCGTAATACTCTAGCACTAAATATTTAAACCTGACAGTTATTATTGTCACTTCAATGTTGAAATAAGGTGTCTGTTGCCACAAAAGTCGTTCAGCAGTAGTGTAGTTTTGTAAGTAAATACCAGATAATAATTTGCATTTATTCTGTATACAGCTATAGAAAATGCATGCACATATATAGTTGTGTGTGTATATATATGTGCATACTTAAGTAAACTAATTTATGCACAAAATATCAGCCATTCCTAAAAAAAAAAAAATAAAATCAAAAACACCCCAAAAAGCTGCAAACAACAACAGCATCGATGCAGTAGGACATGCAGAGGATTCTAATTAGACTCTGACTTCAGCCTCTGTCTTTTCACAACACTCCATTGTAGACAGACTGAAAGGTAAGTTAAAGGTTCATTAAACAGCATTCCATTAAAAAAACCCTAATTGTCTTATGTGGTAAATGCACCATTACAGTCTGAACTAGTATGTCATATTTATTAAGATTTGATTTGCACTTCCTTTTCCAGTGACAAGCACAGCACAGAATTATAATGGTATTTATATATCGTTTTCATTATGAGGTTTATTTTAATATATTTTTCTTGGTTTATCTAGCATTTCAAGCTACAAGTCATAAACCTGCTTGGAATAATGCTGAGGATTTTGATGCTTCTGCATCAAAGTGATCTTTTATGATGTTTCAGTTCTTTTTTTGTACTTATAGTGGAATAAATCGTGAGAATCAAAAAATAAAATTAAAGGAAACAGAAGTGAGGTGAAGTTTTCACAACTTTTATGCCATTTACCTACCCAATAAAAACTGGGAAAAAAAAGTAATTATATTACAAAGACAAGGTGACACTCCAGTCAGCTGTGCTGCTGTTTTTCTTCTCCTGTGCATTCAAAGAGAAGCCGATCCCAGGTTGGTACTGATTGGGTGTACAATTTGGAGAGAGGTTATCTTCGTTATGAAATCTAACATTAAGTAATAAATGTTTCATATGTTACTTTATAGTATCATAAAATCCAGAACCCAACTTCCATAATCCATTGCTGTATTGGAGTTTGCTGAGAAATGGAACTAATAAAAAAAAATACAATGGAAGTTTGCACTATGAGCTGCTTAAATCATAAGGCTAAGGTTTTTTTTCCTTCAAATCAGGCAACCAATTGTGGCATTTGTAGTCAGAATTAAAATAACCCAATAGATTCAACTAGTGATTTTTGATAATCTTACTTTTATATATATGTCTATATGCACCTGTATATATAAATAGCTACTTACATTTTGTGACCTGGATATAGTGACCCTTCAAGCTATTTGACCTTTACATAAAGAAAAAAATAGACTCTTGTATGACAAAATTGAAATAATATGTGTATGCTTGTATCATTGAGGGATAAACATTTCACAACCACTAATTCTACCCTACACCCAACCCCGCCTTTTTTTGCCTGTATCTTAATGTCTCGCTAGAAGACGTACCATAAATCCAGCAGTGACTGGAACATACTATCTGAGTCTCTTAGTGACAGTTCAATGGTTATTCCAGTTCTTTTGCATTTACTTCCTTACACATTTATGCTTCAATTTCTGCACATAATGCAAAGGGGGGTGATACATCTCTGATGTAATCCCAAACCCTTTGGGTTAAGACGAGTCCCAGTGATTTAGCAGACTGCCGATCAAACCTTAGGTACTTCAGTATTTATCTCAGCATCTTTGACTTCTTTGGAGGTAGCGGTTCCTTTTTGTAAAACTGTGAAGTTGCTATAATAGCATCCGGGAGAGATCCTTTTTTCTCCTTCAGCCTTTGTTGGCATATGTGGTATGTTACGTAGACCAACACAATCTTTTGTTGTTGTTGTTTTGTTTTATTTTATTTTTTTTCTCTCATTTTCATTAAAATAGCTTGGTTTCTGGTTTACCTCTGGTGTCACGTCTGTATCGTGCTTCTCTACTTCCATGCGATTCTGTGCTTCTACATAAAATGAAGATTTAATAAGACTAACATTTCTTCATTGCTTTCACACTTTAGCAGTATCAGTGTTCTCTGCTGAAGCAAGAGCAGATGTTGTGCGTACATCTTTCTGACCTCTTTGTACCTGCAAAACTAACGATAAATTTTCTTGTTCCGTTATATAATTATAGTTATTTTCTTGTCTAAGGCAACTTGTAGTTTATGTTGCTAATATTTTTTTTTTTTTTGATATCTTAAATGTTGCTTTAGGAATAAAAGATGGTCTAGAACTCCTTGTTTATTACTGTTTCCAAATGCAGAATAGATAAGTGGAAAATCATTGCCAATTCCACAAAAGCTATTACACTGCAATTAAAAGATCAGACTGGACATTGTTTATTCCCTCCCTCTTTTTTTTTTTTTTTCTTTCTTGGAAACATGTTCTAGGAGTTATGTAATTAAATTATTACCTGCTGTATCACCATCTGCTTACATGGTTTTGAAACGTTTCTAACCTCTGTGTGTGTGTACATTTCATGACTTCAAGGAAGTGCCAAAAAAGCAGTGAACGTACTCAGCAGATGGACTGAGCAACTCACATCCTCCAAGCAGTCAGTTCTGGGTATAATTAAGCATATTTTCTCTAAATCTAATTATTTAGTTTCAAAACATGGAGGGGAGATGTTTATAGTTGTAATAGTAGGATATTCCTTCTGGGATCATAGAATCTTTTAGGTTGGAAAAGACCTTTAAGATCATCTAGTCCAACCATTGACCCTACTCTACCAGGTCTGCCACTAAACCATGTCTCCGAGCACCATATCTACACAACTTTTAAACACATCCAGGGATGGTGACTTAACCACCTCCCTGCACAGCCTGTTCCAATGCTTGATAACTCTTTCAGTGAAAAATTTTTTCCTAATGTCCAGCCTAAACCTCCCCTGGCACAACTTGAACCCGTTTCCTCTTGTCCTATTACTAGTTACTTGGGAGAAGAGACCAGCTCCCATCTCACTACA
>VYXH01006856.1:104402-138950 GCA_013397275.1 Burhinus bistriatus | reverse complement strand
TTTTTCTTTCAGAAATGTCTGTATGGATTTTAACGACTGGCTTTATTACAGGTTTGAGGTTTTTTGGTTTTGCACGCTGTGTTATTTTTACTAAGTAACAGATGTATCAGCAAGGGGCGGGGGGGGGGGGAGGGGGGAAAATGCATAAATNGGGGGGGGGAAGAGAGAAATAGCATACATTTGTGTTTGTATTGAACCCTTTAGCTCTGATTGAATGCTTGATGAGTTCAGCTTAAGGACGAAGTGACTCGATCTGGTCTTGGCAGCAGTCCCGCTGAGTGGGAGGTGGTTGGAGCAGGTGACCCCAGAGGTCCCTGCCAGCCAACATTTCTGTGATTCTCTGAATTATCAACTTCTCAGTATAACTTTCCAGAATTAAGAGAATTAGCGTAACTGATGTATCATCCCAACTTCTTAAGAAGCTGCAATTTGTTCTACTGTGACATGAATACTGTTCTGTTTTATAGCTGAAAGCAGGGAAGAGAGGGCTTAATCTTCTCTCAAAGCTGTCGCTTAGAGTACTTTTGGATTAACGTTGCTTTTTAAAGGAAATTGGAGAGAGGAAGTAATAGTACATATTAGCTGGTATGCAAAGTATGCTCAGTGACTGGTCATCCACAGCTGCTGTTCTGGGGCATTTCTTATTTAAGCGTTTTGGTGTCAGCAGATGGTCATTTTCTGATTAATGTTACTTTTGTTGAAAAGTTCCCAAACATCACTAGCTGTCTTGTACAAGAACATGTACCTGAACATGGGTATCCAGCATCTTGCAAGATCATCAACACGCGTTTAGCTGGTGGCATAAAGCTGAATTAGCACAAACCATCAGTCCTTCTGTTCGTGCGCAATTCCTGCTTTAGATGGGAAGTGCTGAAATACCTCTAAGCATCAGTTATATAGTTTATAGCCTACTTTAACTCAGTATACTAAGCTATATGTTTCCTAAATACATCCTCTTTGTTCTTGTCGTAATGCACTCTTTGCTTATCTTCAATTGCTAATGTCTCTAAATCAAAAAGTACTGCAGCGTAAACAATTTAAGCTCTAATAGCTATGCACAAACCCTTGCCTAGTCTAAAAGAACAAGAAGATCTATTAAAAGTTTTTCCTCTAAAGCAGCTGATCTGTTTATTTTAGATTGTGAAGTATGTGTCATGCTCCTCTCTAGGGCTGCTCTGTTCGTGGTGAAGAAGTATTATGTTTACTTCTTAAGAAATTATTGCCATAACTTCATTAGTACAGACTAACAGTATTAATAAGACCTGCTCAGAGTTCAACCTAATAGCAGTCCATGAAAAATTCTTTGTACATAAAAGTTTAATTGTCAATTTGTAAGTGTCAAAAGCGACTGTAATGGACTGAGATAGACAACTGAGAATTGAGGTAGTCTTTAGGATAATGGACTTCTCTAGTTTATTTAATGTAATACCCTCATGTTCATACATCTCGGCAAGGCTGAGAGATTTCCATAAGTGATAACTGGGAGTCCATCAAAGAAAGGCTGAAGATAAAACCATAGGCTAAGCAGCTGTGTCTCCTCTCCCAAGGCTGTGGTCACAGTTGGGTAGGACTTGACTGAAACCTAGCTGCTTTTTGTGCCTTAATTCCAGAAGGGCTAACATCAAATTGTAAAATTCTCCTGGAAAGCTACTGAAACCATATGTATTACTGATATATAGAGCTTTTACATATAGATTTACTTCATCGTAGTTCTTAAGCGTGTTTGTAGAGTGAGTGATACTCAGCTAAAGGAACAAATCAGTTTTTAATTTAAGATGCTTTCATTTAAGATGCTTGAACTCAACATGACTGATGTGGAAAGGCTGTGTCAAGAGCGGCAGAACTGCCTAATGGATAGGTATGCAGACAAAGCAGCAGAAAGAAGGGATGTTTCCTTTGATTTTTATCCCCAGAAATCCAATGAGGATTCCTCTGTTGAGCTGAACTAACGCACCTTGGATTTTCTTTTAAAGAGAAATCATAAACTCATTTCAGCCTGTAGACATTGGCGAATTCAGGATGCTGAATGTCGCACCGTGTTGACTATGTGTGAAATAACATGTTGTGATAAATTCACAGGAATTGTACACCATGCAAAATTACACCTCCGGGCAGACTCAAATGACCAAACTCTGACATTTCTCAAACTTGACAGCTTATTTCAGTGGAGATTTAGAAAAAAAAGGTCAAAGGACACCAAACGTATTACTACTCCACTCTTCGCCTATAGCTATAGCAACACTAAATCTTCTAATATTACATCTTATGGCAAATTAAGGTTTCCTCGTTTAGGTCCTAGAAACAGGAGTAATGGCTTGAAGGCTTCATGACCACAGTATGTGCAAACAACCTTGCATTGTGTATATCATATGCGGGGCTGCTGCAGCTTAATGGCTTCAGCGAATGTCCCTGCGCCTTGCCAGCAGCAGAATCAGGACCGATAATGTGTGAATAGCTCGATTGCCTTCTGACAGGAGTCTGGAGCGTCGGTGTACCTCGGCATGTGTATATGGCTATATAAATGTGCTTTTATAAACATGTTCCCATCCTGGGTTGCAATAATGGTTGCCATGGCAACATCACTCTGTGTACTTGAGCTTTAACATTCGCGAATTCACCCAGAAAATAAATTTGGCATGATTATGAAGTAAACTTGCTTGTTTTCTGAATTCCTTGGATACAGATTGTTGAAAAAAGCCGAAAATTATGTTACTGCCTTACCCTGTTTTCTGCTATAAACCATGCACAGAATCATTAAAGCTGTCATCTATCAAAATATAGTAAAATTCCAATAAAGCTAAATTGTAAATGTTTCCATCTTCAGCTCCATAATATATTATTTTTACAGCTCCATGTCATTGTTGAAATTGATAAAACTCAATAAAACTCCACTGAGCAAGAAACGAAAAAAAAATTCTATAAAATGTACCCGGAAATAAGGATTATCTTTTTTTTTGTAAGTACGGACCTGTTTTTCTACAGCAAGTTAGAAGACCACAGGATGATGACAAACAGAAACATTTTATCTGTCTGTATCAGTATTTTAAATATATCACTTAAAATCTGGTTTTATCCAAAAAAATTACTCTTGACATGAGACATTAGGTCTTCATATGTCATGTTTATCTCCAATTTCCATGTGAAATCTTAATAATAGGAAGATTTGTCTTCTGTAACCAGAGAAGTTTTTGACATTCATCCTAAGCTCTGAAAACTAGTTTAGGTCATCTGCTCTAAGCACTGGTCACGAGCGGTGTTCCCCAGGGCTCAGTACAGGAGCCGGTTCTCTTTAATATCTTTATCAGTGACCTGCACAAGGGGATTGAGTGCACCCTCAGTAAGTTTGCAGACAACACCAAGTTGGGCAGGAGTGTCGATCTGCTTGAGGGTGGGAAGATTGTACAGAAGGATCTGGACAGGCTGGATCAATGGGCCGAGGCCAATGGTGTGAAGTTCAACAAAACCAAGTGCCGGGTCCTGCACTTGGGTCACAACAACCCCAGGCAGCGCTACAGGCTTGGGGAAGAGTGGCTGGAAAGCTGCCTGGCAGAAAAGGACCTGGGGGTCCTGGTGGACNGGTGCTGAGGGACATGGTTTAGTGGTGGTTTTGGCAGTGTTATGTTAATGGTTGGACTCGATGATCTTAAAGGTCCCTTCCAACCTAGATGACTCTATGATTCTATCTTGCAAATCACCAGGACTAACAGGGAGTTTGCAGATGAAGTCCATTCTGCTCTCCTTCACACCACTGTCAGTTCTGGTCTCTTCAACTGAAGCCATAGAAACAGGGTTTTAAGAGTAGTTGCCATCTCCAGCTGGAGCCCTAGCTCTTCTGTGGGAACAGAAATTGTGCGCAGGTCAGCGACACGTGCAGGTTTTATAGAGGAAGCCTTTGTCTTTAGTTTTATTCTTTTTAAAAAAAGATTTGAAATATTGTCTTTATTTAAATTGCCTTATCTCATGTATAGTGATTTATATATCTGACATCATTGTGGTTGGAGATGTCATGTCCTAAAGTGTCCAAGTCGCTTAAGAGCTGGATTCCTTTTAGAAGAAACTTGAGTGCAATTTGTTGTCTGCAGTTTACGTTTTTACTGAAACTCCGTCCTGGATCCTGAGCATGTCTCACGCTTGCAGGTCTGCTGTGTGCTGTGTCCCTTCATCAGGGGGCACGTCCCTTTAGGGGATAGGGTGAAACGGCAGGGCTGACTCACGTCCATCTCTTATCTTTGGACTAGACTAAGGCTAGGTAATCTTATATCCCAACTGCTCCGGAGTCGTCAGTTTGTTTTTTGGTTTGTTCCCCCTGCCCCCCAGCAGAATGGGTTAATATTTTCATTGCTAGATTTTGGCAACGTTTGTTAAAAACCAGGAATAGAGTCTGTGTTCACGATGAGGCCAGGTCCTGTTTGTAGCTCATCCATAAAAGTGACCTTTTTGGTGTTGTTTTTTTTGGGGGGTTTTGCTTTTTTTCGTAAAAAGACATGGATTGAAATCACATGCAATTTTTGTAATGTTGGTTTGCACACTTGAAGTGTAAGCAGACTGCCATTAGCACAGTTTCTTAGAGTGTAGTAGCTTGCAAGTGTAGTTTCCAAATTTTCAAAGTTAAAATGACCTATTTTTTTTTTTTTACAATAATTTAAATGTGATTGACTGTAATTAACAAGCAAAAAGATATTGAAAAAAAAATCCAAGTGAAATGTGCCCAGACCAAGGAGTGGCAATGTAAAAATTTCCAAAGCAGAAATGAGTCATATAAAATTAACTTTCTTAAGAACTGCTAGGGCCTGTTATTGCAGCTATTGCTGTCAGCATTTTCAAGTTAAACACCATTTACAATAATTCTGTTTCACATGAAATTCAACTATAAGCTTAAATGCAAGTGCCCCAATAATAGTTTTTTGTCTTGGTAAAGCTTTGTGTTTTATTTCTTTCAGAGGCAATTATAATGTCTGAGGAAATGTAATGCAAAAATATATTAATGATGAAATCTTGAATTTGGAAAAAAAATACACGCGGGCAAATGGAATACTAGGTTAGCATATGGGCGGTTGGTATGAGGAGAAATAGGAAACGGGAAAGATTAAGATGTTCAAAGAACAGTTTTGAGTGGGTTGATTGCTCTCCAGGAGGAGGGGGTTGCTGCTAACCATCCCAAATCCCACCGGGTGTGAGCGGGCGGAGGACTTCAGCAGGTGGCTCTACCTGGGATCCAGTGGTGGCTGCAGTTTAAACCAGACTATGGCAAGGACTGGCTGAAACACATGGCTAAAATATCTTCTTTTGCAGGAAACTTATTTCCTACTTTTTACAACTGCATCCCTTCTGAATGTGTTTTGTTTGTTGTAATTGTATGATGTCTCCAAGTCTCTGAAATCCAAAAGAGGGATAAGACCTCCAGGACTTTTTTTTTCTGAGGGACCCTTGGTGTCAGCTGGGCTTTCCCCACCCCATCAGCTATTGTGATTCCCTGGGGAAGCCAAGGAATGGATGCTGGAGTGGAGTGGCAGCTCCAGCTGCGGGGAAGGGAGGAGCGAGGGCCTTTGGGCAGGCATGGGGAGGACAGGGTTGCTCTGGAGGAGCAGGGCCCAGCCTGCTGGGGATGGGGATGGGGATGGGGATGGCCGGGAGCTCAGGCAGTGGTGTGGGGAGGTAAATGGCGGGGAGGTGGTTGGGGCAGGCGAGGTTAGGTGGTGGGGCTGTGGCCTAGTGCAAACGAACGAAGATGTAGGACATCATTTCTTCCCCTTATACCTTGTTTAACAGCAGTGCGTAAATGCGTCCTTCCTAGTTCTGAGTCCTGTTTCTCCATCCACTTTTTGGCTTTTAGAAACGCTGCAATCCTGTCCAATGCCCTTCCCAAGGAGAGCAGCAGGATCTGAGTGTGGAGCCCAAAGGAAAGATGAGTGATTAATTCATGAACTGAGGAACCAGTGTGTGTGTGTAGGGGGCTTCTCCTTCCTTGTTTGAGACCATTGTTCTGATGTGTGCAAATGAGTGCGGTAAAGAGTGAGCAGCTAGAATACTGAGCTGGAGGGAAAAGCTGTTCGGAAAATGGAAGCAAAGCAAAGGCAGCAGCACAGCACGTACCACAAGAAATGCACAGACTTTGTAACTGAGCCATTTATACTGATCTGATTACGCTGCAGTTTTAATAAACCTCCTAGGTAGGCTATGCATATATCACGGGTGCTGTTAGCTACTACAAGTTCAGTAAATATTTCTGAGTTTTGGTTCAGGCGAATAGGTATTTGCAAACTAAACGTGTCTGAGGATGGAAGAGATCTGAGTTAGTAATACATGCCCAGCATATTAGAGAGCAGCTGGGTCTGCCTCATCTTTATGTGATAGCTGTCTGCTGGGTGAGAAGGAGCTTCCTAGCAATTCTTTCTCTGAGCCCCAGGACTTCAAAGGTTCTGAAAAGGCAGCAGGCAAATACATACATGTGTATCTATGCACACTTGGATGGCCCAGGATCTTCTAGCTCAAGCAGCTGATGCATTTGATCGCTGCTTTGACAGGCAAGTTAACTCTTGCTTCCAACTGCACGTCATTATGCACAAGTCTTATCAATCAAGGAGCATTATAGACCCTGTTCTTGTCAGGTAGTCATCCTTTCTGTTAATGTTAATAGTATCCTGGTCCACATGGCTGTTCATGATAAAATAGAGATCTTACAGTGGTCTTCTAGTACCTAAAGGGGCCTACGGGAAAGATGGGGGGGGACTCTTGATCAGGGAGTGTAGTGATAGGAAAAGGGGTAATGGTTTTAAACTGAAAGAGGCTGGATTTAGATTAGATATTAGGAAGAAATTCTTTACTGTGAGGGTGGTGAGACACTGGAACAGGTTACCCAGAGAAGCTGTGGCTGCCCCATCCCTGGAGGTGTTCAAGGCCAGGTTGGATGGGGCTTTGAGCAGCCTGGTCTAGTGGGAGGTGTCCCTGCCCATGGCAGGGGGGTTGGAACGAGATGATCTTTAAGGTCCCTTCCAACCCAAACCATTCTATGACTCTGTGAAAACTGGTGAGAGATTTTGAAGAAGTTAAATATTCTACGTCACTCACATATGCCAAAAAGTACTTAATGGTGTTACATGAAGAGACAACTTGGACTCAAAGATCAGGTGTGTTCTACACACCTTCTTTCTCGAGGTTCTGTCTGCTACAACACTGCATGTCTTTTCAGATTGTGTTCGTCTTGAGTCAGCTAGTGAAATGTGAACAACTGGTAAGTTTTCTCATTTGGTTTTATACAGTGGTTGTGCAGAGTGACAAGGAACTCATTTGTCCTACTGTAACTGAACTGGTTGCCAAGCCCATATCCCAAACGTGAGGGAAGGGAGAAACCATTACTGCAGAAAACTAAGGAAGCGATGATGGAAATATCGCATTATTTTTTTAATCACAGTGTAGTGTAATGTTGCTGTTGACAAGGGCGTTATAATCTCTTCTGCAAACAACTTTTGTCAGGGATTTGTAACTCCGAAGAAATTTGTCTAGGCCTGAAACTTGGCATCATCTCATTTAACAAAGTACTAAATTGTTATCATATACGCTTTAAAGTCGTGTATGTGCGGTGGGTGTTGATTTCCATGATAAGCACAGCTATTTGCCCTTCAAACAGGTGACATTATATCTGCTTTTGGGGGTTTGCTCAGGGGCAAAAAGATTACAAAGACTTAAAGCAAAAGCACTCTGCATAGAGGATACCAAGAAGAAAATCAAAGTGAAAGAAACTTTAAAATGAGATTAGCCGACAAGCCTGGATTTCTGGTTTTGTGACTAAACAAAGAAGCTGCAATGCCTTTAGTAGAATTCCTGGGTAAAGCCTGCCTTTTCAGTAATGAACACTAAATGGCCCAAGAAGGTGTTTGCTATGGGCACTTGCCGCTCTTCCTGCTGTGAATGAGCCTGCTAATTGTCTCAGCTATTTATGAACTGGATTTAACAACTACAGCACCGGTCACAAAGAAGGTACTGTAATATATTCATATCGGTCTTTCCTTGTTGGTTTCATAAAATGTTCCTATGAGCTGACCTTGTTGTTGTGGCTGTATTAGAGAGTGGCAGCGATACAGATGCAACCGTTTCATGTAGTCCTGATTATATAGTTTTCAGAGGCTTCATTGGTAAGGGATTTGAGCGGGAAAGGTACCACAAAAAAAAGTTGCTGATGTTTCATAACAAGATGTACCTATCAGATAGGATGTAAACGTGTTATTTTTAAGATCAAAGAACAGGTAGATAGTTTTGTAATGGGCTCATTAAGGCAATAACGATCTGATAAAGCTGACTCCTGATTTCTGGTTTACAGTTAATTGGAAGGATATTTGGCATTGATTTGATACCTCTCTATAAACATTCTCCCCACAAATAAGTGGAAGTATAGAAATGCACATCAACTTTAGTGGTCATCAGCTTGGGTCTGTCCAGTATTCCAGAGTTTATGATCCCCTTTGCTGTCCCTATAGAATGGTTTTAAAGCTCACTCGGTGCCCATTCAGACTTCTGGCATTTGGCAGTTGCTCTTTTATCTTTATAATAAAACATGTATTTAACAACAATTAAATGTAGAAACAGCTTGCTGGCAGATGGGATGGATTTTCTATCTCCTGAAGTTTTCAAAAGTGTCTTTCAAAAATATGTTCATTTTATGGTCTGTGTTATAGAGAAGACTGAACTAGATTATGCTAGTGATTTTTCTTGACTTCATAGTTAATCCATATTTCTATTTTCTATTTTTTTTTGTTATTCCCTTTTTAGTGTTTTCTTTATCCTTCTAGTCCCTACCTAAAATTACATTTAATACATAATCTTTAAGTCAATCCTGCTTCCTTAACCACCCAAATACTAAATAGAACTGGTAATATAGATTACACGGCACAAATAACTTGTGCCTTGAGAATCAGGAGATCCCTTTCTAAAATCACTGTTGGCATAGTTAAATACATTGCAGGCCCTGATCTCAGATACTTTGTGGTAAGTCGTGTTGTGTCCTTACACTCTAATAATGAACTTAGCAATGTTAATAGAAAAAGTGAAGATGCTAACGGGAGTTACTCTTGCGTTCTTTCCATTCTTTAACTAAAGCACATACATTGCTAAGAAGATCCCATACACCAAAGATAGCTTTCAAATATAAAACTGGATTGAATATTGATTTTTATTTTAGTTCATTTAGTTGTTTGGGTTTTTTCCTGGAGTGAGGTAACTGGCTTTGTGCTTTGTATGAAAGGTGAATTGCTGAGATACTAAGTTGTGGAATGTGGCTACTGCTTATCTTCATTAACAACCATTTAAAGACATTTCATAGGATTTTTTTATTATGTGCTTATGTGTAGATTTACATAACCTTTATTAATATACTCCATTGAACAATAGCATACATTTTTAAAATGTCATAAATGCAGAGAAAACTTAACTACCACAGATAGGCAATGGTCACCATTTATAAGTGCAGCAAGATTAATATTTGCCTTGTAACTGCATCTGAAAAACTGCCTTAATTCCTATTCTATGGGTTAATGGTGTAGTAATCTATGAAGGGTTTATTTATTTGGCTAAAGCAGTTTGTTATATGACTAGTAATTCTCGACTCGAAATTATGTATGTATGGAATACAGTAATGATTTGTTTTGCTTTTAAAGGACAAAACGCTTGCCTTTAAACTAATTTCTAATAAAAAGCAGTATGAAATGGAGTTGCAAAGATGAGGTTGTTGGGCAGTTATTATTATCTAGTAGTGACCTCTGTCATAGATGTTTTGCAAATTAATCCCTCCAACCAACAAAAGAGGAGACAGAGTGAAAGGGCAGATAAATAGTTTGAAAATTGGTTAGCTCCATTTTCCAAAGGATATTAATAAATCACTTGGTGTCCACTTGGTGCTTGGTAAGAAGCTTAGTGCACCAGGGATCAGTTCTGGGGCTGATATTATTAAGTATCTTTCTTAACAACCTGGATGAGGAGGCAGTGTGCTCCGTTGAGAAATCTCGAGGTGATGCCCAGCTGTGGGGGAAGAGGTTGACCTGCTGAATTGTAGAGCTACAGTTCAGAGGGACCTTCACAAACCTGAGGGCTGGACTAACAGAGAGACCGTAAAGTTCAGCCAGAATGGCTTTGCAGGCGTAAGCCGTTTGTTGACTCAACTGGAATTTAGAGGCTAACATTTGTTATCATTATTTCAATAAATAACGCAGCTTTTCTCACTAATTTAAGATGCTTTAGTGCAGCTTACTGTAAACTCCGTTGCTTCCACTGCATATAGAAGAATTTGGACTGCAGGCAGAGCATTGATTTGCAGGTGTATACAACAGCTATACTTGAAACCCATACCTCAAGTATGGGCTCTCTTGACTGCTCCTAGACGGCCTGACAGTTATAGGCAAGGGATATTTATATGGCTATAGGAGGAAATAGGATCTGAAAATTTGTATTGTATAGAGCAAGACAGTCTTTCAGTGGACAATAGGGTTTCATTATATCGATGCTTTCTAACAGTTTGCTCTCTCCAGAGAGCTTCAAAAAGCTAAATTCTACTTTGCCATTAGAGTAGGTTCATCTATTATGTGGCCTCAATAACGTTATCTGGAAGTAAGTCTTAGAGAAAGAAAATGCCTTAAAATGTAAAACTGGAGGGATAATGTAGTGTTTGTAGGTGTCAGTCTGATATCCATCACTATGAGAGTTTTAATATCTTTATCTTCATTTTATTCTAATTGATGAGTGAGTCTGATGTTTGAAAAGCCCTAAATTACAGATGCTTATGTGATGGAGTAGCTATTGTCAAAGTATGGAGGAAAACGGCACCCTATTGTTGCAGTCTGTTAAAAATGATTTGTTGAAAATTGACTTTGAATGTTTGTATTGGAGGTCAGAGTTCCCTTTAGAGGGCTCATACTTCCATAGAAATATCTAGAAGTGCTACAGATATGCCTTGCTATTAAAGGAATGATTTTGATATAAATACTTACCTGGCAGTGCTTTTGATTCATTAAAATGGGAAAAATAAGTGGAGCAAAATGGCTGGGACAATTTCTAAGTAAATTCATCAGTCATTCAGGAACTATGCATTTAAAATACCTCTAAATAATAGAATGCTCCATCTAAATGGAAGCTTTTTATTGATGTGTAAGTACAGTGTCACCCTGAAATTTCTTTTTTTAACTTATCGTTTCCTTGTGTTTAGAATCAGATCAGGCAAGTTATATTATTTCTGCTTTTTCAACTTTATTTTAACAGCATTATTTTGTATGGTGTGTGAAATGAAATTGATACACACAGTTGTTAAGCTTTAAAATTACTTTCAGGTAATAAATAATTGTTTTGGAAATTCTGTGCCTTCACTCAATTTTTTTTAATATTATCCTGGGGACTGACAAAATAATAGGATACCATTTTTATTTTGCAATTGGCACTTGAAAAATCCCCTTTATTCATATTCTTACACTATATTATATTCCTTTAAATATCTTCTTTCCCCTCTGATGGCGTTCATGGGACTGCTGATCCTACACAAGAAGACAGGACGATGGAAACGGGGAGAGTGAAATACTGAGAACCCAGCTGGTTCTCCCAGGTTTACAAAGAGTAAATCGTTTATGTCGACGTAAGGAAACAAACATTTACGCTTTTTTTTAAATTTGGTTTTAATAGATAAAAAGATGGCCTATCACAAAGTGAATGCAGACCAGAGAGCACAGGGCCACTCTCCGTACCTTGACAATGATGAGCTCCAAACCACAGCGCTGGAACTGGAATGGGACATGGAAAAAGAGCTGGAGGAGCCTGGCTTTGACCATTTCCGACTGGATGGTGTGGTCCAGCATCACCTGGGAAACTCGCAGAGCCCTGACCTTGATCTCGAGCCCATCCAGCCGTCGTCTTCTCCAAAGGGAAGATTCCAGCGGCTTCAGGAAGACCCCGACTACATCTCACACTATACGAGACAGGCACCAAAGAGCAACCGCTGCAGTTTTTTTCAGATACTGAAATTATTTTGCACTGCTTTGATTTTATTTATTTTTGGAATTGTGATAGGATATTATGCACGCAAGAAATGCCCTTCTCCCCCAATGTCTCAAGAGCCAAATAACCTTCATATCTACCAGGAAATTCTCAAGGAAATCAAAGCTGAAAATATTAAACGGATTTACAGGTATGTACCTTGATGTGTTTTTGTCTAAATGCAGTCAAGGTGCCAATGTTAAGACTTCTTGTGATTTGTTTTCTGTGGAATCTTATTTACAAACCTTGACTCTTCTTCGTGTTCAGTTTTTTCATGATGCTTGGGAAGCTTTCATCAACCTATATGAATCTAGAGTAATTTTTACCAATGTGGATTTGTGTTATTATAGTTTTTGCTTTAATAACATTCTATTGCTAAATATATTAATATTAGCTTTAATATACATGAATTGAAAAACATAGATAATTCAAAGTGAATAGAAATATAGATGATAGACCAGCTGTCCTAGATCCAGTTGGCTGTCAAATAACATTGTCAAAAAGCAAGATTTTAGATGGTGTTTTGTAATATTTGACGCTTTAAGAAATCCCCATCTAATCTCTGGCAAATAAGTGCATCGTGGCTTTTGTTTTTTCAATCTATACGGTGAAGTAAACCTTTAGACTGCATGGGTGGGTTTAGGGGGAAAAATTGAACTCTGAATTCTGAAAGACTGTGATTTTTTTTTTTTTTTCCTTTAGTACCTGTTTTATGAATATACAATGTTGTAAAATATCTACTGTGACTGTGTTTGATTTTATTTTATTTTTTTCTCAATGTGGAATCTTTTCACTGCTTTGAAAGTTTATATAACACGTTTGTGTCAGTATAATCACTTTTCTGTAGCTTTGAATGTGGAAGAAACTAGGTTTTCCTGCCAGGTTTTGAAGGTTATTTCTGTATGAGGGGGGAAGATGAGCTTATTTCTGCCTTCTGGAACTGCAAGTTCCTTTTTCATGATAAAGGAAACGCATTGCAGATTTTTTGTTCAGTACCAGTTCAGAAGCAGCAGAACTTACATATAGTACCTGAGGTTAGAAATGATTGTTGTCATGGACATCCAAAGAGTTGTTCTTGAGTAAATCGGAAAGACATTGACCACGACATAACCACAGAAGCCGCCTTCTAACATAATTTGTCTTTTATTATATTTGCTAAACCAAGCCTAAATCCTGAAGCGGTTAGTACCATGTCTTGAGCCAACGCTGTTACTAAATTGAAGGGAAAAAAAAAAGTGTGAAGCTTTTCATATCAGTTTTCATGTGCTGAACTGACTCTATACAAATCTGATTATTTTCATAATGAGAAAGGGTATAGGGGATGAAAAATGTTGTCTCTGAATGGTAAAAAATTAACCTCTTTGTCTTCTCAGAAAGTAAATTGAACTGAATTCTCTCATTAGGCTTAGTCATGAACCAAGTATTGGAATAAGCTAAGCCCTACTGATTGGGTATTACCCCAATTACAGCAAATTGCAGAGAACTGCCAGTCTTAGGATAATACTCCAGTTCTTTGTGTTCAGGGACTGGGAATCGCCATTTTATTATTTCAAAGGGTGATTTAAAACCATCCCTTTTCAAACTCTTCATCACTTTTCAAACTATTTCAGCTAGCTATTAGGATATTAGTGAGAATCTGGACTTTAGGTGAAAGGAATTATATGAATGTTTTGGAACTTAAACTTATGTAGTTGCTATCCTTTACGTAATTCTTAGCATTTGCTAATTTTCCTCTACGTAATAGCATGATTTCAACAAATGTAGTCAAGTATTAATTTAACTAGTTATCAATTCCGTATATAAATATATAATCAATGTTTTTAGTACACCACATTACCCACAACGTTTTTCTTAACCCAGCATTTTGATCTGAGACAGCTTTTATCCCATGTTGTGTTAAGTTGCTTTCCCTCAACATCTGTTTGACAAGAGTCAGAGCTACTGCAATGAAACCTGCGTCTATGTAGCCCCACAAATATAGAACATGCAACATATGTTGCTTGGGAAAAAAAACCAACAAACCAAACCTGACAAAATCAATATATGTTATTGTAAGACTTCTTTCAATATAATATACTTTGAGTTACTACGAATAAGTGGCAGCTGCTTAGCTTGCAATTTCTAAATGTTACTGAGAATGACATTAAATTAATTTTCTTAGCTTACTACTTAGATCAGGCTCAATAATGATAAGGGATTTTGCTAACAGTCCTGATAAAAGACTTAGGAGGAAAACGTATAAAGGACACAGCAGTGCCAGTCGTATTGCCCAAGCAGGCATCACCTTAATGTGCTTGGAGGTCTGGGGTGAGAACTTCCTATTGGGATGAAATCTGCTGCAGTTAGATGAAGCTTTGAGGATTGGGACCCTCTGGGGTTCTAAAGAGGTTGCGGACATGCACCAGGGGACCTGCGTTGATTTTGCTGGGTTTTGGACTGGATTCTGCGTGAGTTGAATGAAGCCTCTCTGCCAATCTGTGTTAGGAATGGAGAATCATATAGGATAACAGCAGTTTGTCTGCATGGTTTGCTGAAAAGGGAGATACTGGGCATTCCTGTCCAGCTTCTCCACTGGAGGATCTTGGTGAGAGCTCGTGTTGCTCTTCTGTCAGTCCCGTACTGGCCATCTACATCAGCCAGGACCGTGTTAAGCATTTTTCCCAGCAGACGTACTAGAAGTCAGTAGGTAAGAAAAGTCACTGCGTTGGCTTTATTCCTTCAACTTTGCACCTTGCTTCCCATGAAACATCAATGCTACAGAAATTCAGTCCAATTTAGCATGGTTGTAATTACTGGCCTTAGCCAAGTTGCCTAATTAACAGTGCAGCCTAAGCAAAGATTATCTTTGTAAGCCTTTTGAACCCCCACCCCCTGTAGGGAAGTGCTTACAATGTTGACGATAAAAAGTAGAAATCAGTTTACTCCTGATGTTTCAGAGGTTTTGAGAGGACTTAAGTCATCAGAGGTGCCTGAAAGGGGTTACCACAAAAAACCAAAGAGGTTTCCTTACCCTGCACATTGCATTTTACATGCTGACAAAAATTAGGACATATATTTTTAATGGTATTCAAACAGTAAATCTAACATTTTAGGAGTGTGAATACTGAATTGCTCAGATAAATATTTATTAGTGAAACAACCTGCTCCATAGTATGGGCAGAGTCAGAACTGGTAAAAAACAGACATAATTCTGCAAACGTCACTGAGCTGATAGGAATCCAATAGTATTCTGTTTGTGCCATGAATATGACTTGTCTTCAGTTTTCTTTTGGAAGATATATGAAAAGGTTTTAGTTTGTGTCTGGTGTAACTTAGCTCCCACAAGCCTTCAGGGTGAATGTAAAAACGGCATAAATCCCACATCCAGAAGAGACCAGGTAGAAGTCGAGATACAGAATACCTCGGGCACTGTTTAAAATTATATCCGTAACCAGCAGAATTTACCAGGGCAACACAGGTGGACAAAGCTGGTAAAATTTATAGGCTGAAAGCAGGCTATCTCCTGGGACAGCTAGGTTGAGACTCCGTGGCAAGACTGAGTTGTTGGAGCGCTTTTAGAGGGAGCGTGTCAAGAGGGCACAGCTGGAGAGTAGTTGTCTGTGCTTTGAGTCTACGGTCTTGCTCCCTGTGGAATATGGCTGCGGCTCCGCAATATAATCATTAGAATAGGAAAAGTCCTGTTTTCAAGAGTGATGAATGTGTTCAGATGTGGAAGTCTCTAAAGCTTATAAAAAATGCTTAAGGTCATTAAGAGGCAGACGTTCAAAACTACAGAAACACCCAACAATTTTGCTAAGCACACTGTTGAACTCTCAAAAGTAAACGAGCCCAATATTCAATGAAAACTGTCATTTTTAAGCTACTTCTTAAAATGGGATTCAAATTTCTAATACCTTTTAAGTGCATTTGAAAATTCAACTGTTTTTTATTTCTCGCTGTATATAAAAAGGGGGATGCCAAAGATGTGTACCTGTATCCTGTTGTTGTACATCTACTAGATGCAGGTTGGCTATCCAATGAGTAGATTTTTTTGTTTTGTTTTCCTCTTTTTTCCTCTTCCCCAAATTAAAGATGAGTGTGCCATTTGTGCTGTGTAGTGTCCCCTCTGCCTCATGGGTGATTTTTTTCTTGCTGTACCTTCAGGACAAGAGAAGTGAGAAAATCTGAGACAGCCTGGTCTGGAGTTAGAGAGAGCATTGTCACTGACTTCAAGGTTACTGTCACTAACTGTCAAGGTTTTGGTCATCATATATGTTGCTAAGCTTTTACGTTTTAGAATGGTAAACATTTGAGTTTTGTGCAAACTGAACTTTGGTGAGTGTTTACAGTTAAGGTTTGAGTTGAATATTATTAACAAATTCTAAAGGGGCAAGGTAATGAAAGCACAAAAAGAAGCAGAAATCCAGACTCTTCAAATACCTCTAATATTGTAATAACTAGTGCTATACAATTTGGCATCTTTTTCTTAAAGAAAATACATTGTGTTGCATGTCTAACAGTGCAGAGCATTTCAATAGGGGAAATACGAAAGGCAGTATTTTTATTTTATATGAAATTGTTTCAATTTTGTTTTTCCAAAACCAGGTAAAAATGGAACGATCCTAATTTGTTTGGAAAATTTGGGGCTATCATATTTATTTTAGAGGAAGTTACAAGTTTGTGGTTGACTTCTGTAAATTAGACTGATAAACAAAGATTCATGTTGAATAGTAAGTGTAAAGAAAAACGGACAGTTGTATTGATGTCGATGATGATTCTAGCTATACTTCATTTATCGGAATAGTTAATTCTCTCAAACACTATTTTTAAAATTCTAATAGTCTTCACTGTGTAATTCGTTTCAACAACCGTACGTCTTGGTTACTGTCATTCAGGGGCCTCTCGGATACATTTTTCCATGATTAAGACTGGGGAGCCACAGATGGAAGAGTTTTTGCTTTGCTCTTCATCCCGTCTAGAGAGCAGCTCCTACATTTCAGCTCTGCTTTTCATCCTGTATATTCTCACTCAAATGCTTTCTTCACTATCGGTTTTTTCCCCCCCTTGAGCAATAGGGAGGTTTAAATCCCTTTGTAATACATCTAGTTGTAACTAACTGTCCTTTGGAGGCATATCTGTTCCTTCTTCCAGCTGGTAATATCACCTGCAGAATCTCACAAATCCATCTCTGGCAAGAATTGATTTGTCACTGGTGCCTGGTGCCATCCATAACTTAAGCTTAATTCTTCAAAGGGCTTTGGGAGAGTAGACAGCAACTGCTCTCCTATGCGGTCATGGCCAAAGAAACAAAAGTGCCTACGCAGTGAGAAAAGGAGTTTACTTGTTGGTTGTTTTTTTTCTGAAAGTGAAGTGAGAAACTTCCATACCCAAGTGTTGGTTGTTCCTGGGCAGTTAGAATCAGTACTGTTAAACCCTGGAGCTTCACACCTTTTTATCAGCTAAAGCCTGTAAAACACAGACTTGGCAAGCAAGAGAGAGCCCAGAACTCCTTGAAAGACTTGGGTTCTGGAGATTTGGACTGAATTAAATTTACAGGCTTGCAGCTTGGCAAAATTGACTTTGCTGTCCCAGGAGTGAGAAATCACGGCAGGAGCAGAGCCTCTTGTTCTCAAAGGAAGGGTATGAGGAGAGAACGGAGGGCTCTGGTGGCTGCTTCGCTCAGGAAAGACCCGGTTTGTGCCTACTCCTGTTAACAGCTACTGGTAATTAACAGCTACATACTGACGTCTACACGGCTGATGGTAGCAGTCTGCTGGCCTAGACCACTGCTCGCTTTACTTGTGATCTGAGCGGTGGTCTGTGTGTCCCCTGTACACCAGCAAATTCTGGGTTTTGTCATGCCAGCAGTTGAAAAATGCATTGCAAAAAGCAAATCTCAGTGGGAAGTCATCCTATTCCCTCTTGTATATCCGTCTCAGATATTTATTGTATTGCCATAGAAAATGCAAGTATTAAACACAGTTAGACTGAGTCTGAACTCCTGCCTACTACATCTTTAGAAATGGATGTTGGTACTTTCCTGGGTGACCAGGAGCTAAGCGAGCTCTCTAGATTTATTTCATTCCCACACTCTGGGTAATCGCTTGGGATTCTCTTTATTCACATGATAATTTTGAATGTGTATTTATAAGTACAAAGCCCCTTTTGAAAGGCGATAAGAGTAATATCAAACAAGTGAACGTTCCCACTTATCCTCCTGCTACGTCCCCAGTGAAGAACGGCTCTGAGAACATGGGGAGGTGTCTTTTGTGGAAGAAAGATGCCCCGCATGACCTGAGCGGTATCTGTGGAACAGTGACTTGATAAATTTAGGCTCCAGATACCCGCTTATGTCAAATATATATATATCTTTTTAACAACAAAAAAAAAAGGTTATAACTATACTTCAGAGGACTTAATAGACAGGCTTGTCTGTTTTATGGTTTTCTTTGCTTTAATTCAATGTGCCTCTTTTTTCCTTTTTTCTTTCTTTTTTNTTTTTTTTTTTTTTTTAATTTGCCAAACTTAACTCATTTGTTTTTCTGTAGAAGAAAGAATTCTCTTGATATAATGCTGGACAAGGAGGTGTAAGTTTGTTCCTGTTAGGGTCAGTTACAGCATATGCTTAGAAAATTCCTCTTCTGTTTTGAAGAAATGTCTTGGCTTATGGTTTACTTAACATCATAAGGACATGTTTCATGTTTGAAGTCCACCATGTGGTTCACTGAGAACAATTTTTCCTCTTGGTTGATTTTTTTTTTTTTTTTTTAATGCTAACCATAAAAATATATTGATTTTTAGATGTTTGATTTGGGAAATTGTTTACAGTAAAGTCTGATTCTTTTGTATTATAACTGTGTCCTTTGTAAATGAAGTACACAGTGTTGCCTTAAAATAATCTTTCTAAGCAATTCAGCAGTGTGATATAGTAATGAATTAGATCCAATAAGCTGTATATTCACATCGGCATAATAAATAATGAGTCCCTTGATAAATTTCCTTATCTGTCGCAGCCCACATGAATGGCTTCTGTCATACTGCTCCTTTCTCAAAAACAACATACGGTTTTGTGCTAGGGAAAATAGAAAGAAAATCACGTATTGGGCCAACTTATCGGTTAAGAAACTCTGTAAAGACAGAAAAGGTATTTTATTTTGTCTTTGAGATGTAAGAAAATAAAAGTAAGCTTGCCAAACCTCTGAGGCCTTCTCTCAAAAGAAGAGAAGCAGGAGAATTTGTGTCTTGGATGTGATGTCCTGGGTGGACATCATAGGTCATCAGTGTGGATTTGTGTCTTGGATGTGATGTCCTGGGTGGACATCATAGGTCATCAGTGTGGAAACTAAGAATGAGGCTTTTGAGTATTTTCTTATCCGTATCATTCTTATGATTCTTATTCCGTATCATTTCTTACATTTATCATTCCACGAAGTGTATTTTGTGGAACCGCAAAATGTATAGCTAAGCTAATTGGGAATTTTTGAAGATGATTTTGTTGTTTGTTTGTTTTGAATTATTTATTTATTTCATAAATCTGCCCTTTTTTGTGGTACAGTGTCTGTTTCAAAGCAACGTTGACAGGCTCAGGGTGGAGATTTGAGAGGGGAACAGGGAGGACAGCTCGGTACTGCCGAGAGGTTCCAAGGGACACAGGGGACTGAGGGTCACAGTCCTGTTCTGCATTAGCTGGAACAGGACCTGACACCTGAACTTCTCCCATCAGAGAACTTGCCTGCACCGCAGCTGCATGTTGGTACAGTGCCTCACATTTCCTAAGGAAGAGTAACACTAGTTTCTGATAGGCTATAGAGTATACATGAATTTTCCTCTGTCACTTATTTTTGGATTGCCTAATTTTACTTATTTTGAAATTAAAGATTACCTTGCTGAAATTGCCTCAAAGTCATCATAGCAGAAATGTGGTTAGGGTTTAGAGAGAGCGCCAATTTCCATGGCCATTAGCTGTCTACCTCTTTACCATGACTGCTGAAAAGTGTGAGGCAATTTAGTCCCAATTAGAACGGCAATTCTGAATGGTGACAAGTACTACTTTTCCTCATAGATGATGAAATGAGCACTGCCAGCATGGGTGAGAGAGTAATTTGCTTTTTAAAGGTCTAACATGCCTTGCTGCTGCCTCTTTGGGGTAACGGAGGGATCGTGGAGGGACTGATGACACCTTGAATCTTCCCGTTTGCTGGGCTGCCCCCAGGACACCTCGCTGTCCCCTTTGCCTGTAGCTGTTTGGAAAGCTCAAGTTTTCAGGGGATTGTTTCTGTTTCAGCATGCCAAACTGGAAAAGGTGGTGAAACATCTATGGATTTTAAAAATCCATACCTTCTAAAAAACTTTTGGGGAGTGGTAGGCCCTGTACTTGACTTTGCCTGAAAAAGAGAAATACTTGACTACACATTTTTGAGCGATTCTGACACTGCTGCTGGCTAAAAGGCAGTATTTAGAGGCAAAAGACTTATTTACGTTGCCATCCATCAGTTTTATAGATGTAACCAAACCATATTTCTTTTAACAGAAAGAATCTGGAGGAAAAAAGCGCACGACCTGTTGAGATGACAACCGGTTTTCATTTTGGCCCAATTGTTTCCAATGGGGAAATACTAGAGGATGCAGAAATCGGACAAAGCTGTCCTTCACTGTCCAGTCCTTGCAACTCAAACAAGGAGAATCAGCAGTTTTGGCTAGTGGTCCCAGGAACGTACTTAGAGAGATACTGAGAAACAAACCTTCCAGAACAAACCTCCTTAACAATTTAATTAGTGGCACTAGATACACCGACTACGTGCTAATTGCCTGAACAACTGTAAGAGTTTGCTCCTGCTGAGTTAACTGTGTTGGCTCGCAGCTTCTCAGCGATACGGCGTGCTGAGAGGGTGGCTGCTTTCTCCGAGGAGATGGTGGCACAGGGCATTGCAAAGAGTTCTCTTGTAAAATTTCTTAAGCACCGAACACTCGCAAATTCCTGTTTAGGATGCATCTCTCATCAGCAGAGTGTAAAACTGAAGTCTATTGGTACTCTTGAGGTACGGCGTTCGAGTGGAGTGCTGCAATTCCATGGTATGCACTGCAACAATTAGCAATTAGTTTCCTGCCTGTACACATAAATCAAATTAACAAAGCCTCGAGGGGAAAGAGTTTTCTCAGCCCTCTTTGGTGGTGCTTTGACATCCAGTTCCCTACAGTCAGCACCTATGACAGCTATTTACTAGAAGCCTGCTAATAAGTCAGACTGTTCCCAAATTTACTGAGAGCAGCAGGACTGCAATTTGTTGTGCAGTATTCTGTTACTGTTCATGCAGCATTCGTAACTGAAGGCTACTAAGGAGCATTGCTAGGAATCGATCGGGGATAGTGAAATTGATATTGTCTGAATAATAATCAATTGTAATAATAGTCTTCTACAGTAGTCTTGCATTGAAGGGCTTCTATTCCCTGTTCAATTCTCTTTGAAAGCTGATGAGTTTCTGAAGTGTAGTAGCTGCCATGCTGAAACAAATATGAAATGTATTGAAACGTCGGGGCTTTTCCCAGTAATATTAGAACTTGTACAGTGTTAGACTTTTCAAAATTAAACAAGTTGGTTGGTTTTTGTGAATTTCTAGAGTACTCTTTATGGACAAGAAGTTAAATAATACAGGAGGTCTTGTACGTATGTCTGATTTTCTCAATCTCAATAACGGGTAATCTTTAAACATGCAAGAAGTTTCATCCTTCATATAAGCTGATGTTTCCCTTGGCCACATGTAAGTGACACAAATTCACATACCTATGATTTCCTGATGAACTTCATCCTGTCCAAGTTAAAATACTGACTCATACTTATTTTATGAGTATCTTTTCAAGGGTGAAAACGTTGAAATATTCCAGTTAGATGGAATTTTCTCTAACCATTATTTATTTCTTTTAGTAAAATGTAAAAACTGAGAAGTGAATTGAAATGTCACGATCAAAACAAAATGTTCAAATGACTCAGAAGTAAAATTTTTTTTAAATCTTGTTTCTTGGAAACTTCAGGATTTTTATTCCTAGTTGGGGAATTTTGTGTGTGTTGACATTTCCTGCCAAAGCAATCTCTGGTCCTCAACCAACTTAATGTTGATTTTTATCTTTTGTGAAAGTTGGTTACTTAACAGGATGGAGAAAAATTCAACAACTTCCTTCTTTTCAGCTGTTGTGATGTTTTTCTCTCTTTTCTGTAGTTTCAGAGACTGCCTTATATCAGTGCTATCAGAGTCAGAAAAGCTCAGTATATGTAGTAGTCCTCAGATCTTTCATTTTTAGCGAGCAGATAACATTTGAAGGTTTTGTTCATTTTACCATTTCTAATGGGTGCTCAAACTTCATTACCCAGTAGGTTAATTAAGTGGGTTGCATCAGGATTAAGGATAATGTGTCACTATTGTTGTGGGGGTTAGGACCCCATCAAAGATGGACTTCTCAAGCAAATTTCAGAGAGGAGTTTGTATGAATTGCAGTATTTTTGCGGAGATCTGGGTCTAGAGAGAGGAAATAATTTGGGATGTCTTTCCTTTGGAATTTTAGGGTATAGCTGAAGACTGATGTAGTAATCCTCCTGTACAATACAGAATTGACCAAATGACCAAAGTTTTGAAGTATGTTACCTTGACTCAACTCTCCAATACTTGTGTTATGCTCTGTGCAATAATATGTTTTGCTTCTGTTCAAGTGGTGAACTGGAGCCCATAAATTGGAGAATCACAGAATCATAGAAGGGTTTAGGTTTGAAGGGACCTTAAAGATCATCCGGTTCCAACCCCCTGCCATGGGCAGGGACACCTCCCACTAGACCAGGTTGCTCAAAGCCTCATCCAACCTGGCCTTGAACACCTCCAGGGATGGGGCCTCCACAACTTCTCTGGGCAACCTGTTCCAGTGTCTCACCACCCTCATAGTACAGAATTTCTTCCTGAGATGTAATCTAAATCTCCCCTCTTCTAGTTTGAAGCCATTACCCGTTGTCCTATCATTACATGCCCTTGTAAAAAGTCCCTCTTCAGCTTTCCTGTAGGCCCCTTTCAGATACTGGAAGGCTGCTGTAAGGTCTCCCCCAGAGCCTTCTCTTCTTCTCCAGGCTGAACAACCCCAACTCTCTCAGCCTATCCTCATAGCAGAGGTGCTCCAGCCCTCTGATCATCTTTGTGGCCCTCCTCTGGACCTGCTGCAACAAGACCAGGAGTTCTCCAAAACGTGAAGAGGGGAGACAGTGGGAAGAAGGATTGATAGTTAAAAATGGATCAGGAGTCCATGAAAATGTCAGTATGCCTTTGATGGAAATTGTTTTCTTTGTTCCAGCAGGACAGCTGTGCTTTAGCAGAGAGCTCACATATTTACAGTTATGATTGTGGCCGAGGCAGGAACATGCTCCCAGCGGTTCCGGAATCTGTTTCCTGTCGAAGGCTACATGAGCCAAGGCTGATGCGGTGCAGATTGAGACCATTTAATTATTTAACTAGCTGGCTGAGTGCTATTTGCAAGGAAAAGGTGGTAGCTCTGGGAAGTTGCTTGTTTCACGGCCGTTTGTTAGTAATAGTTATTGAATGCTTTTATTTTTAATAAATGCCAACCTAGGTGATGGGCCCTGTGATGTGCATTATTAAATAAATAGACAAGCTTAGAAAAAGGCCATACGGTCATGAATAAAGTTTCCATTCCCTGTCAACTATTTAGGGAACAAAGCAAGAAACTGAATTATTCATTATATGCTTAGTGCAAGGCAAATGGAACCTGCCGCTGTGTTGCTAGCAGTGCAAATACAAATGGTTCTCTTCTGTACTATCATGCTTATTTTTCTTTGCTAGTATTTCTAAAAACTATTTAAGAAAATTAAACCCTGTGACAAAAAAGAGTCGTCTGCATAGTCCCCAGAATCCTAGCACAGACCTTGTGGGGAATTTTGTTTCTAAATTATTCAGCCTATGGTGCTAAAAAGATAGATAAGACGTTGTGTTTTGGAAGTTAATACAGGTATCCCTTTTTATTCTCGTGGAAAACTTTTGTTTTTTAAAATGGAAATAAGTTTTGTAAAGACTTTCCTGTAGACAGAAATATATGTATTTATATAGCTGTCTGTTAATGTATATGTGGAGTTTTGTGCATATGTGAATATGTAGATCTAATTTTGCACAATAGCTGAAGTTCTGTCCTTCACAGTACACTTCTCAAACTGTCATATATTCTGCTGCTCAGTACCACTTCTCTCTGTGGTCATGCCTGAAACCTGATTGCCGTTGTGATCCCAGGGCCAGAAGTACTTCTTGTATTCATAATTCCTTTGAAACTCTAAGAACTCAAAATACTATGATGACTGTGTTATAAATGCCCAGAGAGTTATTAAGGACACAGTTCTGCACCGGAGGATGGGCCTCAACTCCTCGTAAAATGACTTGTTTAGCATTTGATGAGAAATAAATATAGGGCTTATCTCATTCATATTGAAATAAGTATTATATAAAATAAAAGATTAAGTTAGTTAATCACAGTGCAGAAATACGTCCTCATGAAAATAGATACCTGGGCTTCATAGTCTGGTGTGGGGGAAAAAATACAAGAAGAACCAACGGCTGAAAGATCAAGCATTAAATTAAAAATAAAAGTATATAGCACAGATAAGGTGATTGGAAAAAAATTCATTATGACTTTATTATGTTGTTGGACAGCCAAACTGTCATTATAGTGTTCAACACAAGGCGAGATGTGTCTGTGGCACAGAAAAGGCAAGGTGAGATGATTTAGAGGTTTCTTTTTCATGTTTTTTTCAGTCTCTGTGTTTCATCAGTCTTCTCAAAGATTTTATTGAAGCATACTGAGATCAGCCAAATCTGTTACACGTACAGAAAAGATCTTGGAGTGCAAGTTTGAAAACCAATAGTACTTGGGTCGTGGAATGAATTCCTCAGAACGGTAGCGCTGTTCGTTCTTTTTCCTAACTGTAGTGCAAGGGCAATACAAAAAACTTTCATGCTTTCAGATATAAACCCAGAATTTGGATCGCCTTTTTTGAATTCCTCAAAGGAGTAGGAATTTTTTTTTTTAAATAGGATTTTAAAAAACCCCAACCAAACAAGAAAGTTAACTCTGAATTTTTGACCACATTTTAAAACTACAGTTGGCATCTCTGAACTGAGAGTTGGCGTATAGCCCGCGTGTTTTGATGTCCATACCTCTGAGTACCTGGAGCAGGAGATGACAGCTGGAGGAACGCAAGAGGTGATTTCCACATGTGTTCTGCAGCACTTGTAAAAACTCGTCTAAATGAAAGCGACTGTGTTAATGAAGCATAAGCCCAGTCTCGTTACATTATGGGTCGAGTAAACTAGCAAAAATCTTGCAAGGTGATTGAAGAGATTGCACTCCAGTTGATCGTGCTGGTGACAGGGTGGCCCTATTCTGCTAACCGTCCCACTGCCTTCACGTGGGTTTCTGGCAGAGAAGAAACTGGTTCGTAAAACGCACTTCAGAGGCTCCAGCCTGCACTGACGACCTCTGCCTCTTGTCAGCTATGGTCAGACGAGACGGGATTCTGCAACTCTTCACCGCTTGGCTTCTAGAAAAAGGCAATGATGATTTCTTCTGATAGAGGATGCTAGCATCAAACTAGCATTAAATTTGGAGTTACCATTTCTTTTCCTTTATTATTGAGCTGTTTTAGCTAGGACGCCTGAGAGGGTTTGTTATTAATAGTCTCTTTTGATTAATAAACCAAACTAGAACAGAGGATTTGGGCTTTGGCGGTCGCAGGAGCCGAGGCGGAGCCGGGCGCTGTGGTGGGGCCGCTGGAAGGCGTGTGGAGCTGTTTATAGCTCTGCTTTAATGGTCGGGCTTTATCTGGGATTTGCAGCTCTCCGCTAGCAGAACTTTTTTTTTAATCAGACTCTCTTAAAACAAGAATCATTTGGTATTATTTCAGAAATACAGAGCTAAATAAATTAAAACCTGCTTTAGTCTTACGGGTTTGGAAATGAGTTTTACATGCTTTCGTCACATCCGGGCGGGATTAATCTAATGCTCTTTTTCCAGTTTTGCCAGTGTTGCCACAGCCGGAATTGTGCAGAGATTGCGGTGGCAGCAATGATCGGTGGCTCCCCGAGGATGAGCAATGCTTGCAGAGGTTTAGGTCTCTTTTCCCTCTCTTGTTTTCTCCCGTCTTGAAGTTAAAAAGGTCTCGCTGTTTGGGAAACAGTTAATTGGATCAGGATGAGTCATACCCCGGATTAAATGCTGGCACTACGATTGGATCCCTTCCCCTTAGTTAACGTAATTAAGACCGACATTAAAGATCAAATTATCCCTTACCAAATTAGGGCCTCGGGTAAGTGAGAAACTCTTCAGGGAGCAGAGCTCACAGGTTCGGTTGGCGGCGGGCTCCTCCCTGCCTCAGCTGGGCACGCTGCCTCCCTGGCATCTTTAAAACTGGTCGTTTCCCAGATTTATTTCGGGGGGAGCGTCAAAATTTTTCTAGCAGGACTGCGGAATTGAACGTACCGAATCTAAATATCTTGCTGCTTGCCTGCCTTTCCTCAGTTACCTTTCCTGAGCCGCCTCAGGGAAATCCCTGGGTCCTTCCTGGGGGTCCTGGCTGAGCTGGGCACGCTCCTGCCGGCAAAGGGCATGTTGCCACCAGGGTCTTCTGACTTCTGAGGGACTTCATCTGAGCTGCCTTCACCCAAATGAGGTTTGGTTTCTCCAAAACAGCTGACTCACTTTGAGATCTGCTCCGCTTTGCTTCATCTCAGATAAGAGCAACCGATATTTCTGGAGCACCTCGTAGCATAGGATTTCTTTACATACTTACTCAGAATTTATTTTGTCCTCCAAAGAATTCAGGATGTTTGCATTTGAAATGCATTACTGAGCAATCCAGTCTACCCAAAAAGAATTAACATTAAGATTAGGTTATATACTGGATCTTTTGGTGCATAAAGACATTTTAACTCCTTTTATTTATTTCGATGTTAAACACTGGTTGTGGGCTGCATTATATTATGTGACTCTTGGTTCAGCAGAGATACGAAACAGATTTATCTAAAGATGAGTCTTAAGTATTTGTTATGTGCTGTTGAGCCACTCGTGAAGAGTGACTTTGGGATGAGGAAGGTGATATTCCACCAGTAATTCAAGATATATTACCCTAATGGAAAAGTTGTTAGCTTATTCTAGAATGAAGGGGAAATAATTTTTACAGAGAAGGGTGGTAATAATTGTCATAAGGCTTACTGTAGTCATACACAAATAGCTTCCTAATTTCTTATGCCAGACTATGGTACAGCATGTTAATACTGCCTCATAAAAATAGGAAAAAGATAACTTCAAAGAAAAATTGTGACCTTAGCAAGAATGACAAGGCAGCTATTCCAGAAGCAACGAAAGCATATCATAGCACTGTCTGTCTATAATCCTTTAAATAGATGATGTGATAGTAATGGAAAATTAGTGTTCTTTTCTAGATTCACCTCCAGCTAGAAGATACATCTTTATGCTTTTTTGTACTGCAAACAACTTATTAGCTTCTCTTTCAATTGCAAATACCATTAAAGTTTGCCAGAAAAGCTCTTATTTTTCTTTGCCCCACCAATGTTTCAAATCATGGAAATACTAGAATGTATTTGAGATTTGTTCATTATTATTATTATTATAGCTGAGAGGGAGATAATCTATCTCTGTTAGCATATTTTTGAGACAGTATTTAAGCTTCCCCGGGAATATTTGAGAATTCATAGTAAAATCAAATGATTTTTACTTACAGTATTATTTGAGCCCATAAAGCTAGAACTAACTTTGCGAGAGACCATATTCTACCAGATATGGAAAATTAAAATGAATATTTGCTTACAGGTAATTGCATGGCTCTGATTGTATGTAATGGAGGAAAGCTCTGTGGAGAAGTCCTTATGCGGTCTTGAAGGCATTGTAACAAAGTTTTCAATTGCTTTTCCCTGATTACCAAAAGAATTCCAGACCTACTGGAAATATTATATCTTACTGCCCTTGAATATATGGAAATGTTAAAGTACAGTGTCACAAAATAGTTATCTCTGTAGTTGAATGTTTGAATTTTTAGAGGAGGCTTAATTATTTAGGGAAAATGAAGATTGGATGAAGACAAGAAAGGGTCCTTGATGGAATTCTACTTGAATTCCTTTCAGAATGTTTGTTCTATGATAATGTTTTGATTTAATCAGATTAATTACCTTTATTTGTTTTGTCTTCTTTAAAAAAAACAACCAATAACTAAACAAAAGACAGGCATGAATACTATGCACTGGGAAGCCGAAAAGTATGAGTTCATGGTGTTTGGACCCTTCTTTAAAGAAATAATCATATGTTACTTTTAATTCCTTTTCCCCTGAATATAATGTAGAATTTTTCTCATCTTCTCATATCATCACATTTTAGCAGAAGGGAGTAGTCGACTAAATATGGATTCAGCCATGGCTGGGTTTTAAATTACTGTGGTTCCAGTTATAGGTAGAAAGAACTTAAAAAACATAATAAAGATGAACTATGAATTAAAATGAATTGTAAATATAATTTAAGCAATATACTGAAGATCATGAAAATGGAGCTGTGGTTCTGAGAGGAGCAGAAAGCCACGTAATGAACTAAGGCAAATGATATTCTTTTTAAATGCTCCTGAAATATTTTCCTTTGGTTTTGTCACTGAAAGGTAGCCCCCCTAGTTTGCAGCCACCTTTGAGATTGCCTATATAACTAAGTACCGTGAATTTAACTTCTTCCTCTTTCTAAGTAGATTTAAACATTTGTTCTTGATTCCAATTTCTGGTTGCCTGGTATGCACTTATTTTCTTGAATTTCCCAGAGTTCTACTGAATTTACAATTGCGTAACTAAGTTCAGAGTCTTTCATTTAAATTTTCGTGATTTTGTGGTTAACAGTGTGACCATTTTAATATTTTCTGTGTTAGGTGAGATGTCTAGTGTGTCTCTGCACGTGTAAGCAATATGGAGTAACACTCTGGGATTTATTTTTTTAGTTAAAAAAAATAAATTAAAAAGTAGCTATGGCTATACAAAATTTTGAGATGAGTCCCAGGAAGATGAAATCAGGTTGCTTATAACATTGATACGCAGTTGTTTTTTGAAATCCTTTAAAAGAAATACTTCTGTGCATGGAAGGACCAGAATAACGAAGACCATGAAAGTATGGATTTTAAAAATCTGGTTTGTCAGGTATGTAGACTAGAAACTCTTTGAGGTGGAGAAGGCTTTTATTGGCTGTATATACAGTGGCCAGTGTTCTGGAGTCTTGAACTCAAATTCTGCTGTTTTGAGCCACAGAAATGCCAATAACCAATAGTAACACTACCTTTGTTTTCCTAAAATTAATGCCTGCATGTGTAGCTTATGCTACTTAAATTCTGAATGCACACTTGGCCATAATTGTATAAAATGAGAAAACTGTAAGCATAGGATTGGAGGGAGGGTGAAGATATGGCTGCTAATGAAACCTTAATTGTTAAAGTTCCAGTTAAAGGCTGTATATTCAGAATTGTATCAGAGACTGCGGAAACCGTAAAACTTACTACTTATGCCGTTTAAAAATGATTGGGCACTTCAGTTTAATTTGCTTGAAGGTGAAGAGCTTATAAGACGTATTTGAACCTGGAAATAATTCTGACAGCTAATTTTTATATGCATGAAAAAGAAGTTTTATAGCAGAAACCTTGACTTTTAATGTTGTAGAGCTACAGTCCTGCTGTCATAAAGGCCCTAATGACTTCTGACTTAATTACGTATCTGAACACAGGCTGATGTGCATTGGCTCCCCTTTAGAGATTCATGTCTAGGTACCAAATACTGGATGCGCCCTTTGACTACAAAAGCTGCATTGCTTTATCTCTCTGGCTGCACAGCTACGGCCTAGGAGATGGGCTCTCTTCTTGTTAGTATTTCACATCTAAGTTAAGCCCCCTGCACACACCTTCTTAATTTATAAATAAATGGCATAAACATGTTAGACCTCATTTGCTGATTGTGTATGATGCTTTAGGGCAACTGTTAGGAAAAGCCCTTCTGTATAGGTAGCAATGTCCTTCTGTGTGCCTGTCACTGTGTTAGTCCAGTGGTTCCCAAAATGCTTTTGCACCTTTGGGGATCCAGAATGCATTTCTGAGGAGGAAGAGGGGAGCTGGACCTTTCAACCAGGTATCTCCCTCTTAGATGGCAGAAGATCAGTGCTGGGACCGGAGAGATGCTGCACCAGCCAGAGTTGCCCTCCAGAACGCTACGTGCCTCTTCTGGGAAAGGAGCAGGCAGGGAAAGGGATGTCCCAGGGAAAGGGATCGTCTCTGGCTGGTTGCAGAAATGAAACGATGAAGGAGTTCTTAGTAGAAAAAGGCTTGTTCCTTCTTACTTGGGTTTGTATTAAACCTGTTGGTTTAATAGTTAAGGAGCACGACATCAAAAAGGTTCTGCATCAAAAGTGCTTCAGGTACGTTTTTGAAAGATTGTTACCCTTTGGCTACAGTTAATTCCATTTTAAATATGTTTAGTTTTCACTTAGAAAGTTCAGCTAGAGTTTGGATTGCTTCCCTGTTGAAGATAATTTGATTTCAGATTGCAGCAGTTTAGAGTATATAGATAGCAGAAAAATTCTTCCATAAAAGCTGCACTGTATGTAAATCACGGTATTCAGACAACGGGTTTGGTGCTAAGTTGCAGGTTGTGTCTTAAGAGTGAATGATTTATGGTTTTGATATAGTATTTTAAAATTCTGTTGCACATACCTGTTTTTTAATAGCTCGTGTGTCATCCAGCTGGCATATATTATGTCTGTGTATGAAAGTGAATGTTGAAGTGAAAATGACTTAATGGAAATGGGTTTTCAGAAACATGTTGTGACATTACTGTTTGTTGTGTCCGACACGCTACAACTGATCTGATTTCTCAGAAGGTTGGCAGAAATGTCAGTCTCGGACTACACTGAACCTGTTTGGGTATGATGCATTATTTGCTGATGCTGTTTTCTTGTTTACATAAGTGGATTTGCATGGCTTGGTGCTCCAAATATTGGACTGCTGAAAACCACCTGCATCTGCTGAGGTATTGAGACGAAAACTCTGGAGGCTGGCCAGGTTTCTGCAGTGCTTTTGCTTACGTGGTTGACAGTAACATCTGGTAACGCAGGTGTTGAATTCTAGAGAGCCATAATTATTTTGAGAGTAGGGAGAAGTTGTCACACGTAGTTATTATCATGCTACTATCACAGGTATTAGAATCAAAGAGATCATTTTGTTCTTTGCTGACAGCATATGTTTTCTCCGCTTTGGAGATGTGCTATTTTCATGCCATGCAATATGCAGATTAAATTTTTTTTTTTTTAATTTTTTTCCTTTTTTTTTTTTTTTTTTGGTAAGCAGCTTGAAGGTTAAAGAAGAGCAAAGAAACTGTAAACGCAAAATGTTTTGTTTCTTCGGAGTACCACTTCCATTGCAATTCTGATTGCTGCCAAAATATACTTCACGCTGTGCCCTGGAGCCCCTCAGAAATAAGTGCTGGATTTTGTACTAGTGGAAGG
The DNA here is from genome assembly GCA_013397275.1 of Burhinus bistriatus. Taxonomy (NCBI): domain Eukaryota; kingdom Metazoa; phylum Chordata; class Aves; order Charadriiformes; family Burhinidae; genus Burhinus; species Burhinus bistriatus. The sequence goes on along the minus strand of VYXH01006856.1, from coordinate 107,393 downwards.
GGAAGTGCCTTAGTTCAGTTCATCTCAGGTGTTAGGGTTTTGGGTTTGTTTTGGGGGCTTTTTGGGTTGGTTGGTTGTGTTTTAAACTCCCTGAATCATTTTCAGGCACAGTATTGGCAGGAATAAGACAGCTGAGATGTTGGGAATTTATGTATTTACAGAGGTATTATAGAACAAATATTTGAATCTCTGCTAAGAGATTTAAACTCTATTAGTAGAGTAATTCTGGAAATTTTAATTCAATTAGTCAACTTGATATCAGGAGTTAACATCCATTTTTATAATAACCACCTTTTATTGAAACAAACAAAAAAATGTTACTACTTGATTTGTTTACAGTAAATGCCAGACTTTCATCTTAAAGCTTTGTATTTGTGCATCTGCACAAGTGGAAAAAAGCATCTTGTGAAATTTCTCACGTCTAGTCTGATGCACATTAATGTTTTAACATTTTTTTCAAAGCTTGTGTTTTCAGTAATAACATTTGAAAACCTCTTAGACAGCACGAGTTTCTAATGTGGCTGGGAATAAACTGCAGGCACTGGCGAAATCTCCCTTCTCCTTAGGTCTAGAGGAGCCCAGGCAAATGTACTTAAAAATCTTCGCACTACGTAGGACAAATTGTTTTGTTTTTTTTTTATTTTACACCTGCAAATGATAGATGAGGAGAATTTGAGTAAGCGGGACTGAATATGAGTAAGAGTCCCAAGCTAAGAATGTAAGTACTGTTAAACTCTCCTAATGCCTTACTCTGCGCAGTCTAAATCTGAAATTAGTAGTAACAACAGTTTTATAATGATCTATATTTATTCAGCATTAGAATTTGATGCTTTTTTCTTTAAAACACAACTTTAATCATATTTTTACTAAAAATGAATGTTCTTGAACATCTGAATCCTATGTCTGAAGTTACTTAAAAGCGTGTTAGTATTTTTCAGACTCGTCAATTTTCTTATCCATGTGGCTCTGCAAGTGCTCAGGTAGTCAAGAGGAAAGGGAAATCACAAACAGATCATCATTTAGTTATTTCTAAAATTGTCTTACTGTGCTGCCCAGGCCTCTGTAACTTTTACCTTGCTTTTGTCCTCAGTTTACGTTCACATTTAAAGCTGCACTTACTGCCGGATGAACACAGTGAGCTGCTGACTGTACTTGACAATCCCTAAAATAACGGAATGCCCTTCATCTTCTGGGGTGATACTTTTATTGAGTCAAGATGGCTTTTTACCTGCTTTACTACCTAACCGGTGCTCCAAGTCCTCCGTGGTTTCTCGCTTTCCCACTCTAGTGCCTGTACATTGTTTTACTTTCTAGTGGCTTTGCATTCCTCACGTAATCATTCCCTCCTTCGCACACCGCCAGTGCCCGAGTTTCCCAGGGTGAGTCATTATGTGGGTTCAGCTTGACTTTGATGCAAACACACTATTATTTTGCGATGTGTTATATAGCAATGGTTACCATGAGACACACATTTTGTAACTTTGTGATATGGTTTGTTGATGCAACAAGCTTAAGCGATTTAACATCGTTTTCTGCCCTCTAGTTTTACTGCTGCTGGATGAAAAGGTCTGTTTAGTTTTATTCTTCTTTTTTATTTGTTGAGCACCTTGTCTCTGAACTGGTTTTATGCAGTGCACTAGGTCAATTTTTAATATCAGATGCTTCTCAGTTGCCTTCATGTATAACTGCATCAGTTAACCCTGGACAAGAACTTGGGTCACTTTTACGTCTTCCATAGAGCGTTTTTCCCTTGATTGTGTAACTGCGTGTAACCAGGTGAATTCCCATACCATCTTGCTACCTGACGTGTCGACACCCTCCTGCGGCATTTTTCTTACACCAGTCCATTCCTGGCATTCTCTATCGGCTTTTTCTCCTGGAAAGTGCGGTGGCCCATTCTTACTCCCTTCCACAGTAAAATCAACATTTGCTAAGCTGCTACGTTGACGCTCTGCAGATAATTCCTGTTCTAACTCATTTGAAAACATTGCACTATTTCAGCTATATCTGAAATGTTTTGCATGTTGATACGTGATTACACGTCCATATTGTAATACTGGCAGCTAAATTGCACTTTAAAAGTGGATGATCTCAAAACATTGTTCATAATGTGGTCCTGTGAATTCTTCACCGATTTAATTACCCTGGAAACCTGCTTGTGACAGCACAATTCAGTTACGTATTTCCCCGTTTCCTTTTTGCTTTTTTTTCTTAAATTTGGTTTTAATTTCTGACTTTGTGTTTGAAATGTTCCTGCTATGGTGGAGAAGGCGTCCGAGCAGAGCAATACAGTAACCTCCTCGCTAGTGAACTGCTCTGGCTCTCTTTGTTGGGCAGCTCTTGGCTGTAATTCCGATTTCCCCGGACAGACCACTGATGATATGGATCTGAAGCAGCTGGTCTCTGAGGCCATTCTTCAGTTTACTTGGGTTGTTTTGATCTTTGCTTCTTCACTGTAGCCCAGATGTTAAAACCTTGGAGTAATATCAGATATACTTTATGAGCTTGAGACTTCATGTGAATATATTTAACGATTACTCGTGATCCTGACTTTCCTGCTGGACATCTATGTATCCGTATGAGGAGCTGTGCAATCTGCTTTAGAAAAGAAACAGAACTGGATTTTTTGTTCTAGGATGGCACTTACTGTCTACTAATGTGTTTCAAAATAAAGTAGGAGTTGCTTCTTTGTAAACTTTTTCATGTATGCCAGAGATTATTTGAGAGCTGTTTTTTAAAGACTAGATCTTGCCGGCTTTGCTGCAGTGGGTCTGCTAATTTATCAGTTAGCCTCCCTCAGGGGTATAATTGCCAGATGCTCTCTGATGCTCGTTAAACTGGAATCAACATCCTTATAAAATCTATAAAGATGGACTGTAATGCTGTTACTTCAAATAGGGGAAAAAAACCCATATTGTCAGTGCAAAGAAATGCAGGGGCTATAACATGTCACAGCAGACATCTTCATTGCAGAGGTCTTCTATGGGGGGG
>VYXH01006856.1:83346-104375 GCA_013397275.1 Burhinus bistriatus | reverse complement strand
GAGAGCGGGTGTTGAGATGTGGAGTGTTAAGAGAGACGAATGAAGAAAAAGGAAGTTTTCCAAATGCTAACAACTTTTTTGCCTACTAATATACTCGTAACGCTTCGTACTTACATCACATTGATGACGCGAAACATTGCATTTGAGAAACTGTGAGCTGGTATCTTCAACAGCAGCAATATATCATGTAACATGGTGAATTCTGCCCAGTGAGCATTAATCTTGGTGTTATGTCTAAAAGAAGCACAAGAGTACTACTTAATATACCTATAATTTGTATCTCAATTACGGAAGGTGGATTCTGAGAGTGAGATAGCAGAGTGAGCTCTCCTGAGGCCGGTTCTTAAATTGTTTTTCACTTAAAGAATGTTCTGATTTCAGGCGAAGATTGGGTAAGAAAAGCTTAAAGTATAATACAAGGTTAACTTATGCCAATATCAAACACTTTTAAAATACTGTATTTTTTATACTTGAGAAATGAAGAAAATACCGAATTAGTGATAAAATTTTAAACATGTATTTCATAATTTAACTATGCCCAATGATATAAAAAGGTGTGGACTCCAGTTTAGCAACCCATAACGCTGTTAATTAATTAAAAACAACAACAAAAAAAAGGTAAGAAGATAAACAGTAGGCATTTTCAGCATCATCTTTACTTTCCCAGTTAAGACTGTGCAAGTTAGCCCTGCTTCTGAAGATCAATAAACTTCACAGATCAGGCATGTAATTGAATTAGTTTCCTGCCTCCTGTTCCGTGCCAATGCCAAATGCATCAGAGCATACTGTAAGAATTCACAGACAATAATTACCGCTCAGTTAATGGTCGTATTATGCCTTCAGGTAAACTGTTTCTGACTTTTCTGCAAAAGTTTTTATTTTTTTGTACGGCAAATGCGTATTTTCATTAACCATCTAAATTCACCGTTCCTTCCTAAATGTTGCCTGCTGCTCCTCACAATAGTTTTATTAAAGAAAAAAAAAAAAACAAACCAACAAAGAAGCTTTCGTCCATCATTTTTGTGTTAATTCTGCGTAAAAGAGGAGTTAAATTGGGTGGAGAGGGGAAAGAGCATACAGCCGCGTGTGGTGGCAGATGTGACATCTCTTGGGCGAGCAGCACCTTGAAGTGGCCTGTGTGCCATTTGCCGTAGCACATGACGCGTTACGGGAAGCCTTGGAGATGCTTCCTTCAGAGAAAACTTTTGGCTTCCTGTCGTAAGGAAGCTTTGCCACTTGTATAATCAAATATTTGTTTTTTTTGATCACCAAGCCTTTTTATTTTTATCGAACCTTTTGAAGACAAAGCCAAACTTAGGTGAAGTCTGGGTGTAGTTGGACGCAGTAAGAGTTGAGCTGTGCCTGCAATGACAGTTAGAAATTATTTTAATGTCAGTCTAAAATCAAGACATATTTAACTTTCACAGTAAACCTGGGAAGAAGGTGAAATATGTAGCCAGTAAGAATATTGATTGCTCAGAGAAAGCACGTAAGCTGTTGGGTTCCCAGGCAGGGCTGCCTGCAGAGACTCCCACTTCCAGCAATCGCGGCAGGTGAAGCAGGGAATTCCTCCTGGAATTGTGACGGGTTTCTTTAAAGATGTAATCCAGATAGCTCTCACAAGTGTGTCTTTCCAGAGCTTAGTTATTTCAGGCTTTATTAATGATGCTAGTGCAGCCATTTCTCTCTACTTTTGCAAACGAAGCTTGAATTGCAGATCATGTAGAACCATAATTTAATAAAGAACATTATTTCATCAAACTTACTTTTTTATCGCTGACCTGTACTATGCTATTCCTTTAATAAGTAGCTGTTCTCTTTTAAATTTGTAGTGATTCGTTTATTACTGCTGATTTTAAAAAGACGACAAATACGTCTTCATACTCTTTTTAAATATGGCTACAGCCTAAATTCAAAGAGATTACTTAAACAGAAGACGAGAGGTTATTTATTGCATATTCTGTTGGTGCGGTGGAGCGCTGGGGAGCGTAACCTGCTTTTGAGTTAGCGCTTGCTAGGGAGATCAGCAGCAGAAGTCCTATTCATTCTGTCCGAAACTGCATTACATTATCTCAATGTGTATGATGGCACACGGTGCATAAAGGCATAAAACTTTTTATTGAAAACATAGAGAATGTTCGGTGTATAACAGCATCTGTATGTAGGGCAAACAGGATTTTTAAAGTGTTTGCTTGCACACGCGAAGTCCAAGAGACTGCTTGCTTTGACAGAAACAACCTTTATACATTATTTACAACAAAAATTTTTTAAACTATTTAAGCATATTTACTTTTATCAATTAGATTTTTATGTATTTCACAGGGATCTGATTTTATTTTGCTGATAATCTAATTGCTAAACTGCCTTTGGTGATCAATAAATCTGAAAACCAGAAATCTTTTCCCTCCTTTTTCTGCCTTTAGTAATATTGACATCATTAATTAAAAAAACAAACCAAAAAACCTACTTAGCTCAGTGAATCAGCTGTGTTCGGGTGAATAACTTGGAAAATTATCAGCAAAACACATATATAATAATCAGTTGATATGCTGTCATTGTAATACGGAAATTTACAGTTACCATGGTATTGATAAATCCTAGATAAGTTGTTGGATGCCCTCTACCAATTTTAATAACCTCTTTGTGTAGGTATATAAGGTTGCTATTTTCTTCTGGTATTAGTCGTAATAAATTGTTTGTTTTTAACTCGCTTATTTAAAGCTTTACTTTCATTTTGGTTTTCAGTATCTAATCAGTGATATTGAATGTATCAGATTGGGGGCCCTAGAAAATGACAGCCTCTATCAAAATTCTCTTAAAATGGTTTATTCCAGGTAATGTGTCTTCCTTTTCTCTGGAAGAAATTTTAGTCGCCAGGAGGCTTTTGGTAGATTTGCACTCCCCCTGTCCCCCCCCTTCTCGATTGACTTGTGTCTGGCTGATGGTTTTGTAAACTTCATGGGCAATAAAAGCCATTTTGGACTGAATTAAGACAGCCATGCTTTTTATAACTTTTTGGTGACATAGATCACTCTTTGGTTACTGGAGTAATTTTTAACATTTTTAGCAGATTTTCTGAATTAAATGTGTTTTTGTTGTTTGTGGGTTGGTTTTGTTTTGAAGTGATACTGAATTTAAATGGGTGCTTGTTGTATTTGAAGGAGGGGCGGGATTTGGGTGGAGGAGCGCTGGAACTCACAGCAGTTAAAACGGGAAGGGGCATCAATTCAGCTCCTCTTCGATCTCCTGGGTTTTGAAGTTAAGAGTCCGGATTTTGCCATAGCATTGGATAGGAAGACACACTCATTTCACCAAGTCCAAGAATAAGGACTGTGTATGTAAGAGCCTTGATGTTGATTTACCGTGATTGCCAAGGGATTTTGGGGAAACAACGGTTTCCCCTTGTTTTTCTACTTGGGGAAAAGCCGATGGAAATTTTCAAAATTTACATTTTGGAGATGCAAAAAGGGTAATGTGCCTTTTTTGATAATACTCAGTTGATATTTCCATTTCAGTTATTGACTGAAATGAAGGCTTTTGCCCACCTCTTGGATCTGTACTGACTGACTCACTAGTATTTTCTGACCGTGTAAGGTTCGCTGGATCTGGTGGAAAGGTCACAATGGAAATCTTCGTATAAAAGTAAGAAAACTTTTTCTGGTTACAGAGTCCTTAGGCATGTGCCGATGCCGTTGAATGTATCTGTGGTTGCGATGCGCTGTCAGCACAGGTGTCATAAAAAGTGAGGCCAAACCTGTCAGACACCTGCATCGAGGATATATCTGCTTTTGAAACTATCAGTCTGGAGGAGACTGATAAGACGACCAAAAGTAATCTTGAGTTGAGAAGAGAGAGAGCGAATAGCAGGATTTAAGATGATAGGGGAGAGGTGATGTAAACAAGAGCGACAGGCTTGGGGATGGCAGGTTTGTACTTTTAGTGTTAATAAATAACATCCCACCGAACGCAGCAAAGTGTGTGTCTGGTAATCCTGTAGTGACATCCTGGGAGCCCGGCCTGTGTCCGTGTGGCTTTGTCCATGTTGGTGGCTTTTTGTTCTCCTGCCACCTTGCTCTCCGGGGAAGGGAGACAAGGGGTGAGCCTTTTGGTCCTCCCTGCTGCGTGTCGCACTGCGTCTCTGCCAGGCATCCCTGCTGCTCCTCTGCTTCACCCTGAGCGCAGGGACTCTGCCAAGGCTCTCTTACCTTCTCAAAGGCAAGACGCCCAAGCAGAAGACATGCTGGTCATAGCCTTAGCAGGCACTATCGTATCGTGGTGGTTAGAGAAACAAAACCGTCGTCATCACCGTATACTCATCTGATCCTGACTTGCTTCAGAGTGTGACACCAGCCGTGGAGCTAGTTTGAGCTCTGAGGCAGGGCTATATGGGACAGTGATATATGTGACACCTGCGCTCCAGGCACCTCTTTGAATTTGTGGCGCGGATGGGGATGCCTCGCCAGGTCCCAGGTGACTGTTCATCTCCTGCTCCATTATCGGGAGGATTTCCTTGGCTGCTTCCTTGCAGATTCTGAATCTACTGAATGGCTCGGATGTGTGATGCTCACTGAAGGACTGTTTTGGGGGTATGGGTAGGGGGGTCAGGTTGTTCTGTTTCACTAATCGATTTCTATTTTTCTCCCTACCCTTTACTTAGTACTTAGAGTATTTCTATTACGTTTGCATTTATTAAGTGACTAGTGGTGAGCCACTGTCTTGTGCTGTCCTATCAAACCTGTTAAAAAATTACACCTGTTTCTTGTAGATAAGGCAAGAAACAAATTACTCTGGGGTGCCTTTCTCTGACATTTCATTTGTCTTCCGGATTGTGCAAGGGTAGTTACCTTCATGCCAAAATTAATTATGGACAACTCTGGAATTGCTTAATCTGTCAGAAGCAACAGGAGAAGAAAACATCTGTATTCAGTGCCAGAGGGCTGGGTGAATAAGGAGTCGACGGGAGTTTTCCAGACCTACATAGGAGTTTTCTCACTCCTATGTTCAGCTCATTTTCAGAGTTCTTGCTGAAGTTGATGTATTTTCTGCTTTCATCAAAATTGCTTGACTGTGTCTTTAATTAGCAGGGTCACACTATAGCAGATGGTTGAAGGGTTAAACTGTTTTCCCTTTTTTCTATAGTAACTGGATTCACAATGTATGCAATGCTTACAACAAAACTAGACCCTCCTTACTTAGGGTAAGTAACAGGCTTACTCTCTGTTTCAAGAAGAAAATGCCATTTAGAAGAATCTTATATTGGCTGCATATCATCTTATCTAAAGAATGTAACTGGTAACTACATAAATTACTGTTCTATTCTCAGCACAGTTTCAAGTGAATGACTTTATTCCTCTTAAAACCATTACTGTATGTCTTTTTCACCAGTAATCGTGTGTGAGGGACTGTTCGCCGTTTCCTTACACTGCTATGCCAAATACTCCCTTCCATAACTTTAAACTATATTTATTTGTTTGGAATGAGTCAAAATCTGTACGTAGGGTTGTGGCTTTCCCTGTTCTTTCCCCTGTGAGCGCCACACAATGTGCCCTCCATCTGTTGGCAGGATTACAGCGGAAAAGGAAAGGATTAGGAACACATTTACAGGAAGAAGTAAAAGCCTTTCACTGACTGTTGATTTAACAAGGTGATATCTCTGCAGTCAGAAATTAAATTGTTAGCCTGGGGTTTTTCCAGAATAAGCTTCTTGTTTTTTAGAATCGTTTTCTTTATATTATAGCAAGCGGGTGGGGCTTAAATATATCTTATTCTGTCCTTTTCCTCTTGTCAGTGTAAACCGAAGTGGGGTTTGGCTCAGTGTTCACAATCATAGAATGGTTTAGGTTGGAAGGGACCTTAAAGATCATCTAGTTCCAACCCCCCTGCCATGGGACACCTCCCACTAGACCAGGCTGCTCAAAGCCCCATCCAACCTGGCCTTGAACGCCTCCAGGGATGGGACATCCACAGCTTCCCTGGGCAACCTGTGTCAGTGTCTCACTACCCTCACAGTACAGAATTTCTTCCTGAGATGTAATCTAAATCTCCCCTCTTCTAGTTTGAAGCCATTACCTCTCGTCCTGTCACTACATGCCCTTGTAGAACATCCCTTTCCAGCTTTCTTGTAGGCCCCCTTCAGGTACTGGAAGGCTGCTGTAAGGTCTCCCTGAGCCTTCTCTTCTTCTCCAGGCTGAACAACCCCAACTCTCTCAGCCAGTCTTCATAGGGAGAGTTGCTCCAGCCCTCTCATCAGCTTTGTGGCCCTCCTCTGGACTCGCTCCAACAGGTCCACATCCTTCTTGTGCTGAGGACTCCAACGCTGGACGCAGCACTCCAGACTGCAATATGCCAGACCCCTGTGGTTTTCTCCATCTCTTTACAGAAACATAGATCCTGTGGTGTGGCATGCAGCAGCTATCCAGCGAGCTTGAGGTGGAGGGTATTTCTATTCTCTTTACTGCCTTTATGTATTTTAACTGTGATCTGATGCCTAGACTAGAGGCGTGCTGCCATTCCTGGCAGTGTCCAAAACCCCTGTATGTATTGAGTATCTTCTAGTGGCTCTGTGCATGCCGAAGCCTCTGAGCTGCCACCACGCTCCCGCAAGAGATGGGACCCCAAAGGCGGCAGAGCTGGCCAGCAGCAAGTGACATTTCTCTCTGGGTCCTGCAGTGGTGGCCCCAAACCTGCCCTTCATTGCCACTGCAGGGCAGGTTGGGTCATGGGGCTGCGGCTTGTGAAGCATCAGCTCAAAGAAGTGTGAGACTGCGGTCCCTCTCTGCGACTGTCTCACTACCTTAATTTTTTTTTATATCCCATAAAGCAGAATTGCCAACACCGCATGGCAAAATGATTCATCTTCTCTCTATTGTTACTTGCTCAAGCAATGAAAGTAATTATATTAAATAAGAATACTTTTTTTAATTTGTTATCTGCTGAGTGTTCTCGGGTCATTCTGTCACATCCTCCTTTGTAATCCTAAGAGCTAAAACATTTTTTAATAAAAGCTGAAAATCTGACATCATCACAGTATTCCAGGAGCTAAGGCTCGAGATAAATGCAAAATAGATTTGCATGGCTAGAAACTTTTTATTTGTTGCTGTAGGCGTTTGTATAGGAATTAGAGAATAAAGCTGGGGCAAAAGGCTCCGCTGTGAACCGTGCATGACATTTCAAGTACTATTTGCTTGTCTCAGTAATAGCAATTTTATTCTGTCAAAATCTTGCTGATAGTTTATCACGTTGGACTGATGTGCCTAAAATGAGAGTTGTTTAATAGACAATGGTATCTCGGCAGCTTGTTGTGTCTTGCGCTTTTGCTCCTCCGCTCCAGCTTGTGTTTATGAAATTGCTTTAAGCTGTATTCTGTATGTTGGACCTTTTTTGAGCACTGTGCCATACGTATTCTGGGTATTTTGAGTAGTAACACCATTAATGCAGTCAAGAAACCCAAACCCTTTCTGCATTTTGCAGTTACCACTTCTGCCTGAGCGTGCCTACGTTAAGAAATTGAAAATATTACAATATTAAAACTCATGTGTTGTTGGTAAGTCTCCCACTCTCAAAAAAATAACTCATTACATCTTGTCTCCTTATGGTCATATGTATGATGCCATATTTCTTATGCATTCATCAGCTGACAACTGCAACCATTAATTTTAATGATGTTTCTAATGCTATGCTTAGCAGGAATTATTTGATAATCCAAGCTGTAATAATTGTAAATACTTGCTTGGAGGTGGGTAATCAGATTATGTTCCTCTGTCTCTCTATTTCAGGCTTTTTAAAGCTTTTTATGTAAGTGACTTCTATGGGTTTGAGTATATCATTTTTATGTTTTCATAATGTAGGGAAGATGTATAAAAATTAAGTAGTTATCTACTGAGGGAGGTGTTTAGAAGAAAATATTTTGTAAGTCATTGGCCCACGTGTTTTTTGGAGGGTGGGCAAAATACTGGTTTGATTGCTGAAAAGAATTTTGTACAATAATGGTTCACAAATGTATTTTCTGGTATAAACAGGTCTCCGGTGGAATTGAGCACTTTCTAGGAGTAGTGCAAGAGAGAATTACTGTTGTTTTTGAGCACTAGAAGATTCTTGAAGCGTACTGCAAATAATGCTTTCCTTAAGTGCTGATATTTGATAGGATTTGGTAACGAGTGTCTCTGTCACATTGTGGATCTGATGAACATGAAGACAGAATGTAGAAAGGTTTGATTAATTTCAACTTTACCCTTTGTGTAATACCGTAAGTTTAAGGGCTTGAACACAAGGGCACAGCTTTGCTCTGTAATTAACCCAGCTGGGCAGAGTTCAGTGTATGTGAGATGATCCTGTGATTATTTATTTTATTTTATTTTATTTTATTTTAGGAGATTACATTACATTTTTAACCTTGTTGGATAGTGGAAATTTTTTTGTGGGTCTGAAAATGCTCCTGTAATCATCTTATTTCCAAAAGATACTAAGGAGCCGTGAACTGAAGTACTGTCAGTAGGCTGGGTAGTTTCTCTGTGCCTTGGAAAAGACAGGTCTTCAGTGTATTAAAATCCAAATACTCAAGGAGAAATAATCTTTGCAAATGGCAAAAACAGGTGTTGCTTTTGTTTACTTAAACTTTTTAGTTGGTAACAAAATGTCTATTTTTCTCCCTTTCAATCTTCTTATGTTTTTGGCAGCTGTGACCCTGCAGAGTTAAAGGAGCATTTTACAAAGAAAGCCGGAGAAACAGGTGAATATGTTTACCCAGCAGGACAGCCTAATGTGTGTTCTTCCCTCTTTAAAACGGGAACTAACAGCAGCTGAAAGCTGTTGTGGGGCTTTCTCCCCGGCTTTGGTGAATGACGCTGCCTGGTGGAAGGAGCTGTGTCTCCTGGGCTTCGTGCTTCATCTGGCAGGAGACAAGTTGAACTGTAGCTGGAAGTGTCCAAGGGTAGAGAAAGCAGGTTGCGTTCCAAACGTCTTGTTTGCTTGCTGTCATCAGGAGTTGCGTTGAACTTTGGTGTTCCTGCAATCGGCCTTAAATGGGAGAATAACAGCTGCGGATGAAGCAGTTGTCAGGCGCCGTCCAGCCACGGGGCTTCACGCTGCGTGCACAGGCGTGCACACACTCACTCTCGCACACGCGTGTGCATGGCTTACCCGTTATGCCTGTAGGTTTATGTATAGTCTGTGGAGATCACTGACTTTTGAACAAAGAAATTGCAGTTGTTAAAATTTGCTTTAAAATTACACGTTTATGTAAGAGACCTGCACTTTTATAGGGAGAAAAGTAGGTATTTTCCTCTTACGGTTAGTCTGGTTCGGGGTTTAGCCTTGATTTGGCAGCATGTGGAAACCTGTGTATTAACAAGCATTATTTCATGCATCGTTGTCTGGAAATGTGGACGGATAGAAACAATGTGCTTTTGAATGCCTTTAGCTACGCTTTTTTCTATTCATTCAGCAATGCAGATGTATCTTGGTATTGTAAAAGCACATGTCGGTTATTGAAAGCTGCTTTAGGTGCAGGAGATGGTCTGCTTCATTAAGTAGAGACCACTTGGTCTCATTTCATGTCATCTCCTGGCTACTTACTGAGTTTTGAACCTGGTTGCTGAAGTCCTGCAGTTTATTTTATCTTATTAATAGCACACCTTTAAAAAGGTCGGGCCCATTCAGCTAGAGGATTTTGATGCGGTGATTTCATTTCAGGGAACAGAATAGCCGATGCCTACTGTGGGTGCTAGAGAAACGCTGGAAGTGGACTTGTGTTGGATGGGGGCTTGTTAAAAGATTATAGTTAGTCTTAGGGAGGGGACTTGCTGCAGAAAAATATTTTGGTAGCTAGTTGATGAGCTGGATTAACGAATAGGTATGATATAGTCTTTAAAATGTGTAAACCCACCCAGCCGATTTTGATTGAGGTGGGTTCATTGGTCCACCAGCAGAGCTGGATAAACAGTAATTTGCAGATGGAGGGCAAAGGCGGAGGGGAGGGCGTGGGACAATAATCCCTTCAGTGGAAACAGCTGGAGATGCATGAGTTTAGAGGGTGGATTTCCAGTACTGATAGGCAGCAGCATATTTGGAGGCAGAGCATTTGGTATGTCTCTTGAGACTTAGGGCCGAGGCCTGAGCAGGTAGAAGAGGACAAATCGTGCGGGTACCACAAGGTACGACACGGCTTGTCCTCAGAAACACATGATGTTGCCGACTTGCCGGTCTACCAGGGGAAGATTTTCTAACCGAGGAGGAAATAGGCTTTTAAACCAGCTACTTACCTCTTTAATAAAACTCCTACATCTGTGACCTAATTTTCAGTGCTCGTCATTTTTAATTTAAGATTTTATATGTCTAAATATGGATCTGGAATTCTAATGTTAACCATCTTCTGAAAAAAATGAAATCTTGGCCGTGGGTAATTTGATTAATTCGGTTTTTCCAATTGCTAATAGATACACTAAATATATACCTGGAGAGGGTAATTTTGTGGATGGTTTAAGAAATGCATCCTAGCAACGTACTATACAATAAGGTATAAAGCTATTGTTGTCTTCATATAAATGTGTCATTAAACTGCATATCCTAATATAGTGGCCAAGGTGAAAAGATTATAGGATAATGCACAGCAAGATTATTCTCATTTCCTATTTCTCAACTCTGTAAATGTGCACATCTGCCACTGGATAACGCAGTTATACAAAATCTTCTCATAATGATGTTTTTTCCTCCAAAAACCTGTTAAATAAGCTGCTCCTTTGTTCCTCTAAAAGAGAGGTAGCATATTAGTCATGAAGAGTATGAGTAATATTGTTAAATAAAATTTAGAACATAATTATGAAGGTGGAAAAAGATTTCACCTATTTTTATAAGAATTTATGCATTTTGTTGGCCTAGACTTGTGGGCACAGACTGTCAAGCCATCTCTGGTGACATCACTCTTATCTAAAATTTTAAAATCTGTGTAAAAGGTGGCAAAACTTCTCCCCACTCACCATCTGGATATTGTGAGTAAATTATTTTTATAAGTCCATGCTTCTGGAGTATTTCCTCTTTCTCTCGTGATGTGCAGGACGCAGGGCTGGGGGAGACGTACGTGATCCAGCTCCCCTGTCAAGTTGAATTCTTTCTTTCTGTCTCCACTCAAGGTGTAGCTGCCTCATCAGTCATTTATTTGGTCCCAAGGCTTCAAGTACATTATATTACTTGTTTGCTGATCCTAGCAACTTAGTACGTAGAGTAACATGTTACGGTGGAATAGTGGGCTGGAGTTGACAAGGGACGTTTCGGGGGTGAAATTTGGTAAAGGAAGAGAGCAGATGTGAAGCCATCAAAGACTGAGGTTACCAAAGGACAGTTTGTAGTGGGAAGCGGAGGATGGCGAGGAGAGGTGGGAGAGAAACTCCCAACAAAAAATGGTAAAAAAAGTATATGACCCCCCCAACAGGATCCAAAATCAAAGCAAATTGCAAAACCTCAGAAAGAAGAGGAGGTATGGGCAGGATTGGGCAGTTTTGCCAGTATAAAGTTCACAGAGAAAGATAAAGCAGCGAAGAGTTTTCTCTTTAAAATAACCATTTTTAAGGACTTTATCTTCACAGTGACTGGCAGATATTTGGGTGACTGGAGCCTTTTTGTGCTCTTTCCACGTATACCAAGACTCTGCATTTATATAGCATTACTGCCGTTAGCTAAGGAAATTTGCTATTTGAAACAGTACATAGAAAAGATGCTCCCACATGCAATTCAAAAGAGAGGCTTAAGTCTTTTTGCTTTCCTAAGTCCTGTAGGCACTTTGGAAGATACTGCTTACATAAATATCACAGCTATTATTGTATTTTGTTGACAAAACTATTAACTTCACTGAAAATATGCTTAGCATCTTCCCTTGTGTTCTGTGTTACAATGATTTCAGATAAAGTGAATTTCTAAGCTTAACCACATGTGATATTTATTTTAATTGGTGATCAGATTGAATAAAATCCACAATTTGTTTCACTCAGTATTGCATGCGTTTCCGGATCATTATTTTCTTCAGTAGCAAAGCTCGCAGTAATGTATTTTCCTGCTCCTTTTTGCCTTCTAACATACCCCTGAATTGCTCGGGTCTCATAGTAATTGTTGCTTGTACTTAAAGTGAAGTTTTTATTAAAAGTGACTTCATTAAGCATCTAACCAAAATTCAGCAGTCAATAAACGCTATCCTAGTTTTCTTTGTTTCTGCCCTGGAAGAAATTGAAGGATTTGATCTAAACTAAGGTGTATATATTTTTGTTTAGAAGGAACTTTTTGGGGTATAGTTTTAATTGGGGTTGGGGGGAGCTTGCGGTTTGCGCTGGGGTGACGTGTTACTGCTTTGTGGCAGTGGAGTTACGGAAACGGCTTGTAGGCACGCTTTCAGCCGGCGGAGAAGTAAAAGCCTCCAATAATTTCACATTAAACAGAACAATTACTTTAAAATAAGGTCTACTTAGGGATTTGCACTTGGATAATTTAAATCAGTTTATTAAAACACATGCGTGCAAAATTTGTAACTTGCCATTAGCAGTGTGGTGCTCTGAGGAATAACTGCACGCGAATAGTTGAGTCTTTCGCTGTCGTGTTTTTTCTCTCTTTGGCACAATTCTGTCTGTAGTGAAAGCGTCGGTGAGCGTGCGGCACTATGGGCTCTTAACTGGAGCCAGTTGGGGTGGGTGGAGGAAGAAGTTGCAGAACGGGCACGATACGCATTAGACTGCAGTGAAACTCTTACTGTGTTCCCATACTTACTTAGTAAGGTACGTTTGTTTTCTGAAGATTTCCAATGACACTAAATTTAATTTATGTTTACTTCCCTAAAAACATAGACTTTACAGATGCCTGTGTTTTAGTGGCTATTGCTTCCGGTATGGTTAAAATTGTCAATTTTTACTTCTTTCTCTGTTTATGTGTTTTTGACTGTAGCTGTACTGCTAGAGCTGTGGTTTTGCTTTTTCTTTCTCCCCTGATTAAAAGAATCTGAAGCTGCTCTGTATGGTTCAGCTTGATTTAATATATTTAGACTTCCAACCCCTTATTAGTTTTTCCATTTTGATGTGTATCCTTTTTATGTGTCAGTGAATGTGGCACATGTGTTAATGTCTTAGATTTTTAAGAAACTTGAGATGAAATGTTGTGTCTGCATAATCCACGTGGGGAGTTTGTTACCAAGAATATGAGTATTCGTGTCATGTTAATAACAAATAGACCATCTGCCTCCCAGAATTCCTCCAGCTGGTAGGTAGTTTAATAGATGACTTTGTCTCCGTAGTAGATGTAAGAAGCAGTGCAGGATGACCATGCCAATATTTTTATTTTCTGCAGTGTAGATAACATGACCATGTTCTGTACGTGCATAGTCAGTGAAAACCTGCTCCGCTGCTGATTTTCTGAATCCTGTGTCCTCCTGTCTGTCTGTAGCTTCTTTAACACCGCATTAAGAGCAAGCTCAGACTCAGAATCATAATATCTTTGCAGGAAAGGAGACAAGAAAATTTACTGAAATTTACCATTGATATGTAATGACTCTGCTTTTTATTTTTATTTTTTTTATTTTTTTTTTTCCCCCCAAAGATTTAATTGATACTGCAGCTTTGGAATAGAGCACTTTGCTCTTTACTGCCTAGCAA
The DNA here is from genome assembly GCA_013397275.1 of Burhinus bistriatus. Classification (NCBI taxonomy): domain Eukaryota; kingdom Metazoa; phylum Chordata; class Aves; order Charadriiformes; family Burhinidae; genus Burhinus; species Burhinus bistriatus. The sequence goes on along the minus strand of VYXH01006856.1, from coordinate 90,750 downwards.
CAGCCACCCCCCTCTGGCCTTCGGGTTGAAACATCGCTGTACTACAATAGGCCATTTGTACTTGCAGTAAGCAATTCAGGTGATTGCACATTAAAGTATGGTGAATACTAGGGGGCATTTTTCAGCTTTGATTCCAATTCCTGAACATCTGCATATTGCTTCTGTTTTTCTTCTATTTGTGCCTTTCTCACTTAAAAATGGGCTTTTGAAATTTTAGATCGTAAGAGAGACTGAAAATGAATTAGACAGTTTAAGTCTTACTCCCTGAAACCACCACCCACTGTTCCTGGGACATTTTATGTGGTTTATTTTATTTTTGGATAAATAAAGAGGGGCCAGAAGTCCGAGGGAAGTCTAGAACAGGCAAGAAAATGTGGGTAAAGAGATTGTTTTGGGGGGAGCAAGTTACACTTTTGGGCTTGCAAGGTGAAAGGAGGCAATGTTGCATACCAAAAAGTGTAGGAGAAGATGGAGGAGGGGCAGGTAAGGTCCCTTTCCAGTGACTCTTCTAGGAGACTCTGGACTCTGACACCTACATTTTGCCCTGTACACCTAGGTGTTGTGACGTGCCCCTTGGGGATGCACTTTACTGGAGATGTGTGGACTTTATGGAGCAACTGGTTTGGATTTTGTGGTACAGAGACTGCTGAGAGGAGATGAAGTGGGTAAAGTGGCCTTAGCAGTGACAGAAAGAAGGGCTTTGCTGTATGGACCTGACGTGGACTGTGCAGGTGGTTGCAACAGAGGGAGTGACGGCAGATGGACCAAGAGCAAACTGACAGGATTCCCATTGCAAACAGAGTGATGACTTTGGAAGCCAAATCTCAAAGCAGCTCCAGACTTGGGACTGGTAAATGCTTAGAAGTGGGCAAGCAAATACTTTGAGTTTTGCCTACTTTAGAAAGTTTACTACTTGAGATTAAATCCTTGTAAAAGTTAACTTTTTCAGTCAGAGCTCACTTGATTGTTTGGGAGGACTCAATTCAATGAGAATACACAGCTCTTGGCCAGGCCAGGTCGCTGTCTTCTGCACACACTGGTGTACAAGGAGGTCTGGTGTGAGACAACAGATCTGGAAGTCTTGCACTTCAGCTTACTTATTTACGTGGGAGCTGTTTGTTTGGGGTTTTTGGGGGGGGTGGGGGAATCCATTCCTAACAATGGATTCTCAGCACTTTGAAAATCTGATGTATTTTATACTGTACATAAAGATGTATTCAGGACCATTCCTTCTTGCAGCAAACGAGTGATGGGACTTCTATGAGATCAACAGAGCTAAAGGACTCAGTGAACTTACTGGAGAGTTGAAATCAGAATAAAGGACAGCAGAAGAATAATAATTGACTTTTATGGAGGCAAATGATAATTGGATACTAATCATTCATTTTCAGTGCAAGTGGCATATTCACAGTGTCCATTTGTTGGAACTTGGTTTCAGGAGTGGAGACATGCTGGAGGGAGGCCGGAAGAGATCAGGGAGGGCAACTGGAGATTTCAGGAGCAGGAGCTCTGAGGAAACAGATGAAAAGACTGAGGACATTTGGCTTAAGCCAAGATCAGACGAGGGAAGGCCATAAGAGCAATCCTTAAGTATGTAAGAAAAAAAAAAACTGTTGGAGAGGAAGAGATTAGTCGGTTCTCAACACCAGTGATGGAAAGAAGAAAATAAAGTGTGCTCAAATGCAGCAGTACGGAGGGTGATTATTTAGGACGGACAAAGGAGTTTCTGTGTTTGGAAGAGGGCAGGAAAGCGTCTGCCTGGCGCGGCAGCCGGGTGAGCTCAGCCTGCCTTGAACCAACTGATCTCCTGTGGTCTCTCCCCAAGCCTCTCTTTACAAGATTTTATGCCTTCTCCTTTGGAGAGAGCTTTTTGTATATCCACAAGCAATTTGATTTGTGGTACAGCATAAATAACTTCAGGACGCCCTGTTCTGGTTATCAGTGTTGATTTCCTCCGTTGTATATTAGAACTGAAAGGTCAGTTCAAAGATGGCAGTATTTCCAGATAAAACCAAATTCAGCTGAAATGCAGTTCAGCTGGTGAGATGGAGATTATCTGAACTAAGCCGTGTGATATGACATTCGTGATAACATTTTCCTTGCGTAAATATGTACAAATGATATTGTATCCTTTCTCCCTTTTTTTTATCTGCAGTTTTCGTTTTAACTAATACATCTCACTAAACTTTTAAATATTTTTCTAAAACATCTAAACGCCAGCTAGAAATCTCTCCAGTTCCATTAGAAGTGCACTGGGAAGTTAACATGCACTGGTAAGAAAATGAGGCTGGTAGCAGAGAGGTTCCGTGGCATCGTCTTGTGGCCGTCTCAGGCTTTCCTGTATATAGGGTTAACTTCTTGAGATTCATGAGATGAAACAAAGGTTTTAAATTCTTTTTAATTTTAAAAATTAAACATTTATTTGGCGATTTATCTAATTCCAAATAATCCTAAATCTTCAAATAATAGGTAGCTTTTCTAAGCATTGCTAAGTGTTTCTAGGATTTTGGGTTAGCGTGTCCTCTTAATTCCTCATTGTCCTTTGGGAACTGGGATATTATTCAAAAGTTAAATCATACAGTTCAAATAAAGATGTCCATGCTGTCAGTATAACACCCGGCATTCAATCTAATTTCTTTTCAGTTCACAGTGTAGCCTAATGATTGCCAATTGAAAGGAATAAAATACTGCCAGTTGGGCAGTATTGAGGTTTTTTTTTTTTTTTTTGATCAGCAGATTTTCTGTATAAAAAGCAAGGTTTCAAGGTTTTTTTGATCAATAGGTTTTCTGTGTAGAAAAGTGTTAGTGAAACATCCACCGCTATTCAGATACATACAGAAATGGTCTCTTGCTGTAAGTAAACGTAATTGTCCCTGACGGTAAAAGGTACCACTTGGACGTGATTATGCAGCTGGTCACATTTTATTGAGACACTGACATATTCCCTGTGGTCTGGGAAGAAAAGAAGAGTGTATGATTGTGAAGTTTTGCTGGGTCAGTGCTCTGCCTGTGAATGCAGGGTTATATGCAAACACTTTCAAGGTGGGGAATTGTTTTTTGGGGTTCTTTTATTACTATTCTCCTTCAGCTGCAGCAGGCATTGCCCTCAGCATCATCACCTGTTGGAATGTGCGGGGCACAGTTGTTTGGGGCTCGGGACCCGGTTCTTTTCTTGCCTTAGGAGAAAATAATAGTAAATCCCGTTGTTAAATAATTGGACCTATAAACTTTGAAGACAATTATATTCCTTTTGCTGTATTTAAAACAGAGGCTAAGATATTCTTGTATGTCCAAAATAAAAGTTTAGGCTAAGTCGCACAGAGCGCTATCATATCTTCAGACATAGTACAAATTTATTTAAAATACTTTAGGTGGAATTGTGCAAAGATATAGTTTGTGATGTTATACACACACACAATCCTGTATACCATAGAGGACAACCTGTGTCTTGCGAATGAAACTTAGCAACTATGGAAGTCAATAAGAAAAAGATAGTGGGGGTGATCTTATTGATTTGGAAAGAAAATAGCATCATTTTGAGAGATCCTCTTGCAAACAAGAGATTGTTTAATTTAAAAAAAAAAAGGTTTCTTGTGTAGATATATCCATTTTGTATATATTTTGAAAGAACTTTATTTAAAGACAGTTCATCTGTTGAAAACAGTGTACTTATTAAAAACAAGAAATGTGTGAAAGAGTAGATCCAGTCGTGTTTGTGGTTTGTATTTGAAGACTGAGAGATCAGTGTTAGGAAGAAGCAGTATTTGTTTGCTTTCCTAAAAGGAGAGTCTTTCACCTAAACTCTCTTGTGACCAAAAGGAGTAATGACTCACGGCAATGACTTCTTTTGTGCTGAAGTATACAATGTAAAAGGTATCTCCTCTCTCCTCTCCATCTGGAATTAACAATCTTTGGGATTTTGAAAAATAGCCCATTTGTGGGTCTGGAGCTGTCGTTCTCCATATTAAGGTTTCTGTGGTTCGTTAACTATTCTAAAAATGGATAGCGATTACCATCCTTTTTTTTAATGTGTCTCCAGAATGATGGGGGAGAAATGCTAAATGACATTCTCATCTGTCTCTACACTGGATAGTTAAGCAAGGTGCATGTCACAGAAAAGGGAGTGCTTTAAAAAAAAAAACAAACCCAAAAAAGAATTATTTTAGATGAAGTGTAAGAGGCTTTGATAACTGAAACCCCGCAAGTGTAAATCAGGCACAGGTTTCTGTTCCTAGCTCTGTCATTGCCTACCTGTCTGCCCTTGAGTGATTTGCTTCTACTAAGCATTTTCAAAAAGTTCCACCATTTTGTGGTTTTCATTTCTTGGGCATCTGGTTTAATATCAGTCGACTGCCTTTCAGATTTTGCCTGCATGGTTGTGAGTGATCAAAAAGCAGTAATTTATCAAATTATTGCATTATAGCAGAACTTCACCTGCTTACGCATGCTCATAGTCCATTGCAAATTAACACATTTAAACAACCTTCACTTTGGCCAATGCATTTTACTGTACCTTTGTGCTCAGTTGATAAGCCAATTAATTCATAAAATATTCTGGTAATGTTGATCTTTTGCCATCCGTTTGCCATACTGCAAATAAAAATTGTATTAAGAAGGTCTTTATTTTTGAGAATCTGGTGTATTCAAAACAGATTCTATGACATTTACAGCCCAGATAACATATTTGGCATATTTTCGAAGTCTTTTTGGCTGACTTGCAAAGGATCTGAATTAACTAAACTCTTCAGTTCTTTGCCCAGCAATTTCTGGACTCATAGGCACACATGCAACGGTTTTTGGAACTTAGATGAGGGATTTTTATGACTGGCGCTTGCAGATGCTGCCGATTCACGAAACACTGAGATTATTCACTGTGTTGCTTTAGAAGACCATACACACTGGAATGAAACAAGAACCTTCCTTGTGATGGGACGCAATTCATACCTACAGTTGCTTCTGAAATTGTGACTTATAAAGAATTACTGAAACTTGGAGTAAAAGGACTCAGAACAGATATAAATTCACATAATTGCTACATGGAGAACATGTACTGAACGTCTTTTTTGAACGTAATGTATTTGCAGATGGCTTGCTCATTGACAGATACTTACCTTTCAGAGCTTGGATGCCTTCGATTCATTGAAGTGATTTATACAAATATCAGTTGATTTGTTGGTGGGTCTGGCCACGTGCTCTTTTTAACTCATTAGATTAACGCATAACTCATATGACTGCTTCAATTACTGCCCTTACATCATTCAATAACAGTTTTCAACAATTTTCCTTCTCTGTCAGTAGTAAGATGTAATCAGTAGTTTTCCATTAATAGACCATTAAAATGTGATGGGGTCTTGAACTCTGAACATGTAGCGCATACTGTTCCATTAATACTGTTCTAAAATACTATTGTGTTGTTTCTGTGTCTGATGCTAGAATAGGCAAGGCATCGGGTTTTACCATGGGTGTTGGTTTCCCCAATAAAATATTGCATAACTGGAAGAATTGTTGTTTATTAAACAAATGGATCTGAAAGAGCCTTTCTCAGTTTCGAATGGCATGTTAAAAGTAAGCTGAATACTCTCTAAGAAAGTCACAGGTATCTGGAGCCATAGATTTTTATTATTTTTTTTTTCAAAAATCTTCTAAGCCTGAAATAGACTAGAAGAGTAGTTGGGGGGGTTTGTGTGTGCTTTCCTTTTTTTTTTTTTTTTCTGGGCAATCGTTTGATAGACGCTTGCTGGAACCCATATTGGCATTCTGATGTTCTGAAGCATTTGGAAGATTTGGATGCTGGCAAGATGTCAGCATAACTGACATCCAAATCTCTTAGGAAGCTTTGGAAGGCTCACCTATGGCCAATTTCTGACTTTGCAATGTTTAGTGTAGAGGAACAATGAATTGCTTGTTTTTCAATAAAGTCTGGAATCACAGAGTGAGAGAATCAGTCATTTTTCAATGTCTTCCACCATCTGCCTTGAATGGAAGCTTGGCTTGTATCCTGATGATGGCAAGTGAGACTTGAACTATCCCCATTAGTTGTATTTAAAAATATAAAAGGCATTTGACTGTCTGATGCGGTGGGTAGTAGCAATATGCTTGGTAGTCCTGTAGTGAGAAAAACCCGATAACATACAAAATAGCTAAGCTTGGAAGCCGGCATGGGCTGAGATCTAAGAGTGTTCTTCAATCCCATGACAAAGAACTTCTCAGGAAAATGAGAGGTTTGACCTGAAGCTGTTGTGCGTGTAACTATACTATGATACGACAGGGTACGTATGGTCAGGTACCCCTGCGAAAGTCTAATACCCGGGTGGACCTAAACAAAAAAGTTATGAAGCTTTGTTTAAAAGTACTTTTGTGCCTGCTTATGGTATAATGTTCTAAATAGACTCAAGTCCCTTTTTATTGAAGATACCCAAAAGCCATAGTGCATGTAATGTTTTAAAAAAAAGAAGTTCAAAAGCATTCTTCTGCACAACCAAATCGAGAGACTGTGTTCTGTTATCTGACGTTACATAGTTTTTTGCGGTTTCATGAATTACATTTATTCTGTGTCTGTGAAAAGTAAAAGCTGGCATAAATCATACTCCTTTATGTTAATAGTGTTATAGGCGTTTTGTCGGCACCGTGTAGCATTCGTGGAGATGCGCAGGTGCAGATCTGTAAATGCTCCCTTTGATAGCAAACGCGGTATGTTGTTACCCGAGAACGAACAGGGTTTTAGCTTTCCTCTCGTTAGGACAAACCACGCATTCATCACTGTGTTCTGATGAGCCATGTGTATATTTTTTCTTTTGGGCAGAAGCACACGACAGCATAGGGCTGGCAAAAAGCCCTGCCTCCCATGAGAGGTCCATCTCTAGTGGAGAGGCTGCTGCGGGTGATGAGACTGGCTGGCCAAAAACCAGGGAAAGGAAAGAAGCAGCGTCATGTCACGTAGTGCCTGACCCCTATCTAGTGTCCAAATGTTATGTTTAACCAAAGCTTTCCATTGCTTTCGTGCTGTAGGCCAGTATTGTTTTGTTTGTTTATGATTTAGGAAGCATCTCTGAATAGACTTACCTGTTATTTTTTTGTCATTACTATGGTCATCGTGTGACAAGAATGAACACAATGCGAGATTTCTTGTGACCCATGACTGCCACAAAATTAATATCAGTGGTAAAATATGCCCAGAATATCCAGAATGTATAGAGAGTGATGGCAGATGTGACAAAGGACATATCATGGATCTGCTTTCTGGAGCAGTTGCTGGAGACCTTGCAACGTAACCTGAAGAGCCTGACGTGGTTCTGGGTCCTGTCCCGCACTAAGCTGCATGTAGTCAACTCTTTACACCATGAGAATGTTTCTCTGACGTATTCTAACCTCCTGATAAATACCCTCTATTGGACTGGGATTTTT
>VYXH01006856.1:56129-83332 GCA_013397275.1 Burhinus bistriatus | reverse complement strand
TTTTTTTTCCCCTACTCTTTCTTTTGGAAGCAGCAGACTTGTGGCAGTCAGCTCAGACCACGGGAAATCCGATCGGGCAGGTTGGAGACCAGCCAGTTGAGCACCCTAATTAACGGGAACATGTAATTAAAACTGAAGCAGATGTGGCTTGGGCAGGTGGTATTTCCTGAGCGCGTTCAGTTTGCTGTGTGCGCACACTGTGTGTGGTGGATACAAATAAATACGCCGTCCGCAACGGTGAAAAATACTTGTGCATATGGTGAGCAGTTGGTCTGTGCAAGTGCCGTGCACTCGCCCAGCGCTGCTGAAACCGCCGCATCTCAGCTCTTAATGGACTGAAACGAGTCCTGAAATCCTGAACGTATGTAAACATTTTTAAAATTCAGCCTGGACAAAGCTTGTGGGGAGGAAAAAAGACATATGCATGGAAGTCTATAAATATAATAACCCCATATGATGCATTTCTTGCGTTCTTTTTTGATTATCTGCTACCAGCTACTATTGGAAATGGCATATGAGGCAAGATAACGCTTTGATCTGATGTAGCTTTACAAAGAAATGTTGTCTGGTGAATTCATTGTGCCTCTCAAAACTTGAAAACAATTACTCAGCTGAAAAATCAGCCCATAAAAATTGTAAATTCATATTTGTTCTTAGTTCTTACCTAAAATTCCAGTAATTGCTTTATCAACAATTTCAGTGAACTGGAAAAAAATAATGAGTAAAAATTTACAGTCAAAATTTGGGAATAAGGGAGTTGGATAAAAGTCTAACTCTGCAAAACTGGAATTCAGATTTTTTTTTTTTTTAATAGGCTGTGAAGTGTAGGCTGTTTCCCATTCTCATTCCAGTACAGATATTAAATCTTTAAAGAAAAAAAACAAACAACCAACAAACAAACCACACCTGGAGTTCTTCATATTTGAGGGAAAATACTGCCTTTGTAGATTTTTAAGATTAAATCTGTAGTATCCTACTGCAGTTTTAGATTTGGTTGGGTGGGGGGGGGGTAGCAGTTTAATAGGATTGTCTGATAAGGAATTGAGTCATACAGTCAAATTATTCCATATTTTCATGGTTAGAGTGACCTATTGTAATTTTTCAGTATCCTTTGAGCGGTGTTTCGCAGCGTCCCAGTGTATCACCAGCAATGAGCAGCTGGCTTATTTGCAATACCTTGTTCTGTTCTTTAGCAAGCTGTGTCGAAAAAAGTGCTGCTGCAGCAGATGACATTCCATTACGCTGCTGCAGCTCCGTGTTCCCCAGGGTTACCAATTTGAAAATGAAATTTCTGTATTTTTTGTGTGTGTTTGTGCACGCGTGTGTTCATTTATCTTTTATAATCATCTGTTCAAGATTGGTCTTCTGAAGCTGCAGAGGCTGCGGAAAGCCTGGCTTTATTACAGGTGTATCTTTGTCTTAGTTCAATTATTTTTCCTAGCATTAGAATTTTGAACCTTCAGCAGTTGTGGTCTGCTGCTCTTTGCTGGTCAGGACATGCAGCTGGTCAGGCAGTGAAATACGACTTAGACTTCTTGTTTACACAGGAAATCTAAGAACGTGTCTTCATAAATGTTTTCTTGATCTTGTCTTCATATCAAAGTGGGAAAACTTTACCTGATTCAAGTGAAGTAGGGTATGCTCTCTGAGTCGTAAGTACAATTTTACCTGGTTTTTTTTTTTTTTAGTTCAGGCACCGAGCATATTTGAGGTGGAGCAAAATACTCATGAAAGACGTTCTGATGTACATTAGTTCAATATCTGATCTATATTAGAAAGTAAAGGCAAGTAACTTGTGGAAATCTCTTTGAGAGCATCCGATAAAAGCACAGTATTATTCAGACTGTTATTTTTAGATTTATTAACGTTGATTCTCACTTGAGACCAAATCTTAAGTCTGCAGTGGCTCTACTTCAATAAATTATGCAGATTTACAGCAACTGAGATGTGCCCGTTAACTTTGTGGTTATTCCCACTGACTGAATCTGAACAAGAAGCTGAATAAAGTATCTTTTTAATGTGAGTAAGGGAATAAAAAATTTGGCTGACGTTATTAAAGGCAGTATTGTAAATGGAAATTGGCAATCGCGTTGCTATTGATTCCTACTGAGCATGCAGCCGCTTGAAAAAGTGAGAAACGTAATCATCCTGAGGGCCCGTTTCTGTCCACTGCTTAAATCTTACTACGATGAATCTCAGTGCCCTGGAAGTTTTAGGAAGCAAGTTAATTGGCAATTTGTAGAGAAGGACTATGAAGTGGACGTGAAGTGTTGGGATTTTTCCAGGACAAACTGCCAAAACTTACACTTTTCTGAATTTGATAGGGCTTAGGAAATGCTGTTTTCACATGATGTTGTGGAAGGAGCGATGCCCTTCACTCGTAGAGAGAAGCAGCAATACATTTATTGATATAAAACAGCGATTTAACTAAGTTTGGTGGTAAACGCGACAGTGTTTTAACAAGATTCGAGATGGCAAGGCACACTTGGTTATTTACTGCGGAGAGGGCAGGGTCAGACAGAACTGTCGGGGAGATTTCGACTCCCGTTGAGTCACGGTTTCAGAAAGGACCCCCTTGCTGTCTGAACTCCTTCTCAGAGAGGAGTCTGGGTGCGGCTGGATTCAGTCCTAGTCCCAGACTTGGTCAACAGTTTATGTCTAAAGGATTATATGTGCGCAATGAATCCTTTATATCCCTTAGCCAAGATTTCAAAGTTCAGCATGCTGTTAGTCACTTACCGAGGATCTGCTGCAGCAAGGAATCTCTGAATCTTGAGAAGTAACCTTGAGGGCATCCCGACTCAAGAGGAGATCCTGGCGTGCAGCCCGCTGCCTTTCAGGAGAGCTCAAAGGGCTCTTGGGCTGTTCACCGTTTATGGGGGTAAGATGATTGACATATAGTCGTATTTGCATGTTGACCACAGAACCAGCATTGCCCAAGTTCGCCTTTGGCTGTTGTGTTGTTATCTGTCTCCCCGAAACCACGTTGAGCTGGGTGCAGCCATCACGACTACAAGCACCCATTGTGACCACCATGGGTGGTTATCGCTTGGGCAGGGTTACTGGAGATAAAGATCAGGTTGGCGCCTGGGGAGAGGGACCACGCCGTCACACGTGATACCCTTATTATCCAACTAGTATGTAATAAAAATAACAAATTAAGTTACCTCTGACTTTAAGCCGTGCAGCCAGCAGAATTATATAAAAGACAGGTGCGAGTCAGCGATTGTAAGAAATTTGGGGGGGGGGAAAAAAATGTTGGTGGTGATGTTATAGGATTTATCAAAGTAGTCTAATATGTGCTGATTTATTGTAATATAATGTGTGGTCATAATTTGCAATTTGATTTTAACATGCTATAAAGACATTATGGACTAAATAGTGAGCGTGCTCATTTCTTTAACTTAATCAGATATGTTGTGACAAAAGTTTCAAAGACATGCTTATTTAATTATGAAGTGGAAAGTAACTTTACTTCCATTACTAAGAAAGCAATTTGCTTCTTGTGTTGTCTTCTTTTAATGCTTAGTTCCTTTTATTGAAACTGAATCCTTCTTGTTGCAATGTGCCATAACCTTATTGGCCTGGGATAAGTTTCTTCAGTTATTTATTCTATTAATGTTTCTGTCACCCGAGGGAAATGCAGATGTTCTGTTAATGATTGTGTTAATCACACAACTTTCTGTATTTCTGCAGTGCCTAAGTTTATGTCATTACATTAGCAGGCACAGGAGATGAAATTGGAAACTTGTAATATACTACAGATTGGATTAACTCGTCTGTTTTGTGTAGACTGCTTGAAGACTTATTTTAGATAATTTAGAAAGATTAAATCTGCAAGACAGTTATTGTTCCTGACAGGATCTCTGAAGCCTTCAACATAAGTCCAGTGTTCTTGTAAATATTTTGAACTTTGTAAGCCAATAACCTTGCTGTGGCAATGGGGCCTGGGATACAAAATATTTATTTAAACAGAGGATTTTTTAAAATCCCTTGGATGATGGATTAATTATTTCACCTGTATAATGTGGTGATGGGCATTAGACATTTTAATGTAGTATACCAGTTTTTAGCCATTTCTAGGCTATAATAAGTGTTCTAACTTCACTTTTTGCCTTCGTAAGGTTTTGATGTTATCTAGGCAGTAAATGTTCTTTTTTTAAAGGTCTGTTGAAACACAAGGCAGTTTTGTTGAGGTGAAGAAGGGAGTCTTTGTGCTTGCTTTCCGTCATAAGCTTTCCTTGCTGGAGTTCTCCCTGCGGTTAGTGTAGACCCAGATGGAAGCAGTACCAGCACCTTCAGCCGGGAGCATCCTGCCTACGGCGTCGCAGCTGGGTTCTGAATAGCACGGGGATGGCTGCAAAGCACTTGGTGGGATTCTCAGATACCTATCATAGAAATCGCTTGCAATAATGGTTTTAAAATGGCTATGCATTATTCAACCATTGCTTTTGATGTGTGCAAGGCAGCCAGGGTATTTTCTAAGGTTCTGTTAAGGACCCTAAAGCATCTTAAATATAATTGGCCTTTTTGTGAAAAGAAGGTTGTGAACAAAGTTTCAGGCAGTGTCAGTATCTCTGCGCTTGGAAGTCAATACCTCTGTGATCCTTAGTCTTGTTTCTCAGTCCTGAGAGCTTCGCAAACACACACAAAAAAGAACCTGCTAAAAAAAGAAAATCCTCACAAAATTCAGCACATATTCCGTAAGTTTTTTTGAACTTCATTTGGATAGTGCTTTTTATTTGACAAATGGTGCTTTTTATTTCTGCCCTGCTTTGCTTACATAAATGCATGCCTACCTAAGTAGGGAAAGCCTTCCCTACTTAGTTGTCCCTTCAGCATGTCTGTCCTCTAAAGTTGTCTTTAAAATACTGCCTACATCTCGTGTCTTTTGGCATTTGCTGGGGAGGAGGGTGGTCCTTCAGTGCTGTCACCATTTTCATCCTATGGCCCATGTGGTAGCAGGTGTTGAACAGCGATACAAACCCAGTGATACAAGCCCAGACCAACCCATCTGAAGTCTCAGTTGGCCCATCTGGTAGATACTGCCAAAATAATTTCCAGGCTCGTGTCGTATGCTTGCCAAGCTGTTGGCTCAGGTCACCCTTCAGTGCAGGTAGGAAATCCGAGGAAAACTCTGACAGCTAGCACAATGTTTGGCCGAACAGTTCCGTTCTGTTTAGCAAATTTGCTTTACTCGATGAATTTACGCCAAACATAATTACAACTAATTTTCACCATCTTGCCCTCCTTGAAGTCCCTGAAATGTTACTTCAGATTGTGTTCTCCATATTCAACGGTTGGTTAAATTGATGCTACATCAGAAACTTGGTCAGCACCAGGGAGATGAAATTTGAAACAATTACTGTGATAATTTCTGCAGGATTCTTTATGTTCTGATTAGATATGTTTCCTATAAATATTTTTTTCCTTAACTTTTTTCCCAGAAAGCAGTTGCTTTGGTCTCAAAATTGGTAAGAAATTATTTCTGAAAAAATGAATGGTGACTTTTATTCCCCCCCCCCCCATGTTTGATGGTACATTATGAATAAAATTATGGACTGATGCATATTAAGGTACAAGTGTCTTGGTGGGAAATAAACTAAAACTGTCTTGTCTTTTTGTTTGTTGTTTTTTTTTTTTTTTTTTCCTCAGAGACTTGTCACAGTTCCCTAGAGAAGAGGATGTAGACATTGCAATGAAAATTCTGGTTCAGTGGACTTCCCAAGGCCTTGAAGATGTCCGGCTAGTAAATTACTCTGTTTTGCTTGACCTACCCGGCTCTTCTTCAAACACAGTAACTCTGAAAAACACCGGTGAATGCTTTTATCCTGGTGGACAACAGTGCAACAGTAAGACCAAAACGCTTCATAGCCAAGACCTCCTGTACTCGTATGCAGCTTACTCTGCCAAAGGAACTCTTGAGGTAATATGACCATTTGTCTCTGTCATTTGTGGTGGAATAGAGTTAGAAAACATCAGTTTTCATTGAACTTGGCTGGCAAAATACACATGGTGAAATGCCCAGGCTTAAAATAAACACATATGGTAAAATACGATGTGGCCAATCTCAATCGAAACTTAAAAATTAGTCAGACCTGAAAGCTTCATATGATTTTTTTATTTTTTTTTTAAAGTATCTGAGTTGATGAATTGGCATCTTTTGCTTGGGTATAAAAATACAAAAGCTGCATCTAGAGCTACGTTTTGTCCTTGCTGATGTGTAAGTGCTTCTAGTTTGAGGGATGCCTAGAGGAAGGGTAAGATGAGTGTTTCTGCAGTGAGACCTGCAGGAATGCTGGGCTGATACCTGGAGCTCCTGAATTATGGTCGTGGATCTCGCATACTTTCTTCTATGGCAGCTCAGTTGACACATCTGCTCTGTTTCCTCTTGAAACCCCCAATTTGTATTTTTATCTTACTGTAGCTTTTGTTAGGAAGTTTTGTCAGTGAAAAGATTCTGCCCGTTGGGATTTGTTACTCGCTAAGTGAAAACAGATCTTGGATTATCTTGTTTTATCCTCTTTACTGTCTTACTGGCTGCCATGCTGTATTTGCTTTCCAGATAAATTGGGGGTGCACTAAGGGGTCATCATTTCCGTTTACTTTCCTAGCTGAGGTAGTATAAATCTCAATATGTATTTCTGAAATATAAAAATTGCAATTTCACTGCTAACTCTTTTCTTTCTCCTTTTTAAAATTGTGTGTTAGTTCCAGTGATGCAGGGGTTTTTCCCATCTTGCTTTCTTTATCGTTTAACAGTACAGATTTGTTCTCATCACTTCAAACACTAATAGACTACACAGGAACAAGTTCCAAATGGCTTTGGTTTTGGAGGATACCTCTTCCAAAATACCTCGATACTTTGTGAATATCTTAATGTTTATAGCATATCAGTTACTGAATTTCTAACAGTAAAATAGGACTGTTGTGTGATTTCCTTTTGTTTACGAGTGTTTGCCCATAATGTTAATGATAACATGTAATGCACTGTGGAAGTCTTGTAATGAGTCAAAATTGGGAAAGTTGCATAATGCTAACTAACCAATTTTATGGGCTATTAATATAATTTCAAATTTTGGACTGTAGGAAATACGAGGGCTGGTAGAAAATCATATCCTTAAGTTTCTCATCCTGAAGTCCACAAGCTTCAACTTCTATTTCTTAAAAGCATTGAAACTTTTTAGTCCAAGGGATTTATTCCAAAGAGGAGAAGGAATGGACTTCTTGTTGTCCTTTGGGAGAGGGACTTCTCTCCATCTCCTCTTTTTGTGTTCCGTACATATCACACGCCTGCTTTCCATGTTGGGTCTCATGATCGTTATCTCCATACAGCCTCTGTTCTGGGGCTTTATCAATCCAGCAACTTCAGGTTAAAGTTTGTTGTTAAGAAGTGAAATGAAGTAGGCGAGGGTAGGTCCTAACCTGCATGATGTGGGCTTTAACTTTTCCATGGGCAAGTAAAAAGGACTAATGAATGGGCTTGACTTCTCACATTTATCAGTTAGAAACTCAATATGTAATATTATTTTCTCGTAACTTAATGAGAGTGCCTGTAATGAGAGAAAAGTACAGTTGTGGCCTTTGAGATTTATTTCATGAAAATAAATGTGTTGCTAACAAATTCATCAGATCAAAGGAAATCAAATGTTCTGGGGAAGATCATTGATGTTATTACCAGCAACACATATACCACTTTCAGTTATATTTCAGAGCACTTTTATATCTATGATTGAGTTCTGCAGCAATGAGGACCACACACACGGTGTTTGTACTCATCACTAGGGGTGTACCTTGGCTTTGACAAAACTGGAAGCTTGCACTTGAGCCAAAGAATAACTCTGCACCATTTTACAGTCAGATCCTTGAGATACTTAGCACCCTCACAAAACTTCAGATGTTTTCTTTTATTCTTCAGAAAGTCTATTCAAACTGTCCTTAAATCTAGAGTTTTGCCTAAAAGGGAAATTTCCTTTCTTGTTTAGGCTATGGATAAATTGGTAGTGATCTGACCTCCCTGACTTTCAATCCTACACAGTAATCTCTACTATTTAGAGTAATGGAAGTAGAAAAACTTTAAATGAGAAGTAGCAGGTGGTGGCTGTTGCTGTGTTCAGCCATCAGAGGGTGACTTGATTGCTTGCAGTGGAACTAAAAGTCGCATATTTTGAATATCTTACAGTGGGTTATGATTGCAAAATCATGAGGGTTTTCCTGTGAAAAGGTATTCTTGTAACAACTACTCATAATCTGAATAATTTTCTTTCAAAAGTGACACATCCTTAGTAGAAAATTTCTATTCTGTGTCAGGTAATCAGGTTGAATTGCTAATATTGCTTCATTGTGGCTCATTTCTATATTTGATTTGTTAGCAGTTCGAGCATATAAAACTATTAAGTTACTGCAGTCTGGCTACCAGCAGAGCCTACAGCTCTACTTTCATGTTGACAAGGTTATTTGTGAAATAGCAAGACTCATTTTCTTTGACCACCTGTCATGACCATTCATCATACGGCCATTGTATACGAGCCATCCAATTTGTGCTTTCTGGTAACAGTCTAAACAGCATTTGTGAGTAAAAATGGGAGCATTTGTGATGTGAAATCTACTTCAAAAACCTACTTAGTGCTGTTGTGATGGATGGTGCACTTTACTACTTCTCTATAATTCATCGGGCCCTGAAAAGGTGACACTGTTTACCCATCACGGTGACAGGCAGGGCAGCCTACAGTTCTGCAGAGAGCTGTCTAGTTGGTTTTGAAATTGATATTGCAGCAGTTATGTAAATATTATATTGTAGACTAGGTCAGTCTAAGGAAAGAATGACATACGTGACATATATTTTTATTACAACTTAAATATCAGCTCCCTTTTATAGAGTTTAAACCTTTTGTCTGCTTGATGAAACCAGGAAAGCCACTCTGGCCAACAGAGCACCTCTATAAAGCGAAATTACATTGCATCAAATTTCTGCGCTAAAGCAAAGCGTGTTGTCAAAGAGTATCTAGGCAGTCTCCGCGTGGGTGTAGTGTGATGAATCTGAACGTGCTGCTCCCTGCCTTTGTGGCGCGGGGTGGTCCGAGAGCTGTGGCTGCATGTGCTGTCGCTGGTGGAGCGGCGGAGGGATGAGCTGGGGAGCCGTCAGCAGGAGCCGAGGAGAGGTGTGTGTGAACCCCCAGAGATGCAGCGTCCTCCTTTCAGCACCGCGTTGGTAAGTAGCGTCAGCGTAGGTGCATACTGTAGCCCATCTGTTAACACGCACGGCGGTGATCCCCCGAGTGCAGGGAAGTCTAAGTAAGGACACGTCTTGGCTGGAAGCGTGGCAGAAAGCTGGGTGGTGCTTGGGTCAGCTGGGGGGTTGGTTTAAAGCAGGCCCACTGAGGACAGTGCAGGAAGAAACAAGCATTCCATTTTGGTGTCGCAATGTTCGTCTGCTCTGTTCCCCGTTCCTTTAGCAACCGTAAAGAGAAAATCTGAGCAGATGTAATCGTTGGTGTGTTGGGACAGCATTCAAGGACGGACTAATTAAAGCAAAATGAAGATTGTATTTACTTTGTATTCCCTGATATTCTGCAGTTATGCTTGTGTGACCTGAAGTTTTCCTCCTTTCACCTTAAATTTATCCACTCTTTGCTTTATGGAAGCGTTAAGGAACTTTTGGCTATCCTAAATCTGCTTTAATACTTTAAACAGAGATACTTAGTGTCCTCCGTTATATGGCGTTGCCTCATGCTACAGTGCCCTCCTCTGCCTCTGCAGGAATAATTGGCTGCTGAATGCACCAAATCCCTGTTGGTTACTATGCTGTTCCTCCATCCTTTCCTTTTTTCATTGTGGACACTCTCAGCAAGCCCAGCAAAACATCACTTTTCTTCCCTGGACTTCAGAGGCTGAAAGGACTATGTTGATTCAGGAACCAGGGGAGGATGGAAGAACAGCATAAGTACCGTCACGTTCGTGAAATAGGAATGCGTATGCAGGCAGGGATTTGACTGTTTCATGGACAGAAATGAATCATCCCCATCTCCAAGGCAGTTTTCCCAACACCTGACCATCATCCTTTGTACAACACCAAACATCCTTTGTACTTTGACCCCTCCTCTGTCCCCGTTCCCTGACTGCTTGGACTTTTCTGCTATGTCACCTCACTTCCCTGCCATCGTCCACGTTCCCTGACTGATTCTACCCATTTCTCTGTTCAAAGTGTTTGCTGATTTTAGGCATTTGTACTCCCAGCTCAGCCAGTGATATCTTTGATTAGTTTTGGAAGGGCTGCAGGGAGCAGACAAGTGAGAATGCCGGCTGCTTGCCTCTATCTACAACATGCAGAAGAGATTCTCTACATCTGTTGATGGCATATCAGCCTGCTCCGGTTCATTTGTTTTGGTGACATTTTCTCAGCTAAATGAGAACCCACCGCAGAGATTAATGCAACCTGAAGCAATACGAGATGTACAAACCCATCTGTTAAGCTCACTCAGTGATCTTCCCACCATTCTTCAATCTTGGCAAGATGGGAATAAGGCAAGCGGGACTCGGATTGCTGTCACATCCTTTTTCACGAGGAAGGGGGCTTGCTCACTTCTTATCAGATACCCCATTTTCTTATGGCTGCGCTGAGATGTCTCCGCTCCCCATCCATCCCCTTTTTTCCCAGGTCCTTCACCCTGCAGAAAGATGGGAGTCTGCCTCTCCTACCGCCCGTTCCTCTAATCTTTCCCACTCCTTGCAGGCTCCCCACTTGTGTGCCCTACAGTCCCCTCCCCTCTCTGCTGGGTCTTTACGGTGCTGCAGCACTGCTGCCTTGCAGTACTTGCAGCTCTCTAAACTTGTAGCTCTGCACCAAAAGGTTACGAGTTCTTCTGGAGGGACAACGCATCAAGAAGTCCTTGACCCAACAGCTTGCTTTCATTTGATTTGGTTTCATTGTGCTGGAAACGCGATTAGTGCACCCTTATTATCTTTTATCTTCCCTCTAGCTAATCAGTGCTAATTGCCTTAACAATATTTCTGATTTAAGATTGGTGTCAGCGGGTTGGTTTTAGAAAATTTTAAAATCTTCCCAGGTTATTTTTATCCCTAGGCAAAATTTCCAAATGAGCATTCTGCAGCAGGCTCACTTGCACATCTTGAATTCCAAAGGCAGAGAGTGCATATAATTCAGATTAAATAATCACAGCATCTCACCCCAAGTCTTTCAGTCAGTTTTGATGGCACATTGGTGCAAAATATCAAGCTAGAGGGAATCTTGATACACGTGTGCATTTAATTCTTTTAGGCATGCCAATTTAGTTCATTATTATCTTTATTAACATTTTCTAAAATTTCTTCTCTGAAGAGACATGTGCTAGCTAAAATGGATCCCTAGCAACTGAAATCAGTTTGCAGATGGTTAGGGCTATAGGTTGAATAACGCACACAAATGAGAAGAATCATGCGATTTTTGTAACGTTTAGACGTTTTAGAGGAGCTTTATTTATCTTTTATTTATAGAAGAGTTTCTCAGAAACCTCTTCCACAAATAATCATAATTTAGACCACTGCTCTGCATACCAAGTAGGCACAGCAAATTTTCAAGACAACCTCGCTAAGAATATGGATTGTAGCATAGACTTGACCTTTAAACAGAAAACAACATTCCACATTAACTAGAGCATAGCTGCCACTCCATTATAATTACGTATAGAAAGCTGTGGAATCCCATGTGAAGGTTACATAATTTAAAGTTGCATTCAAGGACTACAAAAGCGATCATAGAAGAGATGTCCTGCAGAACATCCTGTCACTTTCCTGGCACATATCACATAACCATTCATAAATAAAGTTGTGCAGTTCCTTAAAAATAATAGTAGTTCATCATGCAGAAAAGCCCGGTTAATACCGCTGCAAGATTTTTGTATCCTTGAAGGGCAGGGTTTCAGAGACGCAAGTGGCTCGCTGCTGCAAAACCTTCTGCTGTTTTATAATTACAAGTCAATACTGTACTCATGTTTTACTAATAAACAATTTTAGTCATCATGTCATTAATAATAAATGAAGGGATTTTTAATGCTAAAAAGCAAAAGGTGAGGCATCTTGATATCTACAGATATAGCAGATCCCTGAGCACTTCCATGCCATTGCACATGATCAGCTAAAGGCATTTTTCAGTAAAGCCTCGGTACAATATTTGAGAGGGAGCGATGCTGAACCGTAAACATTATTTATATTCCAATTGCATGGTGAAAACTAGAGGGTGCAAACACTGAGGACTTGGGAAATGAATTTGGTGCTTTATTCAGGTTTTGGTGCAGGTAAAATTCCTATTGAAATCAATGGGAATTACATCATTTTTAACCAGAGTTGAATTTTGTCTGTTAGTAGTCACTGTGAGAGAATACAACTTCAAGTAACTTCTGTAAATGCATGGACCTCCGAGAAATATTTTTCTCTTTAATTATGTCACTGTATAATTTAGACCTGGTAAGCTGCAATCGCCTGTGCAGTTCAGTAGATAGCTGGGTTGATACCTACCCAGTTACTCTTCTCTTATGGCCACTTTTTCTCAATGGTGTTTGCTGCAAACCTGAATACAAAGGTTCTCCAAGTCAAGTGGAAGTCTTTCTGCCAAATCACAGGGCACGCTTTGCTTAGGTAGTGCTAGCTTATCGTCTCCCTGTAATTTCTTTTACATCTTCTTAGTAAACTTGATCCTACCAACAACATACCTGTGTTTTTCTATTTATGTTTGCAAAGGCAGTATCCTCCTCAGAGGAGGAATTCCAAGCAAAAAGCCACTTCTGGTGAAAGCTCTTTGGCTTGGGTTTTAGTAATGATCTTCTTTTAAATTTCTCCAGTATTTTGAAGGTTTAAAACTGCATTGAAGGGATCTTGCTTACACTAAAAACAAAAGCACAAATTTTCTCCAACAGAAAGACTATGAAGCAAGTATTATCAGCTTTTAAAAAATTGCTACAATGAGATAAACAACATAAGAAACAATTACATCTGATATAATGAGAACAATAACAAAACATTCTTGTGTTTATATAATACTCAATCCTTGTCCCTAAAGCTACTTTTATATAACTTAATTGTTTAAAACAATGAAGTTTCATGCATAAAGAACTGTTTAAAATGCTGCTCAGCTTTCTGATAGTTATGAGTGACTCTAAAATACAATATTGATTAAACTATTGCTTGTTCTCATTTTTTATTTTATTTTTGAGGAAGAGAAGCAAGTCCTCAAAAACTTTTAAGGAACATTAGCAATAAGAAAGCATCTGCAGTTGGAGGCAGATTACATCTTCCCGGGCCTGTACATCCTGTACCTGGGACCATGGCCAAAAGAGTCTGACCCTGGCAGTCCCAGGCATTGGTCAGTCATCCATGAGAGTATGGGCTAGACTCACTGTAGCAAAATACATTTTTAAAAAAAAAAAAAAAAAAAAAAAACCACTTTTCTAACATACTGCACTTGATTATTTTTGAAAGTAGAGAGAAAGTCAAAATAACAGTGATGTCTCTTGTGAATTAGAACTGGCAGCTGAAAAGAATCAGGAGCGACTATTTTAATCTTCAATGCAACGTGATAAATCTCATCATTTGAAGCCCTAGGAGTTATCTGTATCTACCAATGTAACTTTTACAGTCAATATTCGACAACATTTTTGTCAAAATCTTAAAAATTGATTTCTTCTAATGTAATAATATCAGCTTATTGCGTGCTTTTTTACAGGGCTCTTTTTTTTCCTCATTGTTAAAATCTTTTTAATATTTTGAAATGAAAGCAGCATTGAAAATCCAAAACAAGCATGAAGATTTTCTGCCTGTGTTAGGAAGTGGTAATATGAAGTCCAAATACAGTTTTCTAAGATGACCACTTTGAAAGAGCGGAAAGAAGTTCTTACTGAAAAAGAAAAAAAAACATACATGACAGGTTTTAAATGTAATCTGAACTAGTTGAGGATAAAGCTGCCATTATATGAATAATTTGGTGAGGACAGATTTTAACGGCTTGTCTGACTTCTTTGTTGAAGAATTTTGGTATAAAAGAGCAAAGGATGAACCTCTCTAGAGACTGCTTTGAGGAATGCTATAAACCTGGACACAGAGCCTTAACAGTAAGAAAGACCAAAAAGTGAAGAAGGCCTCTCTCAGAGAAAACCCTTTGAAGCAAATGTCTTTTGAAAGCCTTTCAGAGCAGGATGAAAGAATGTGCAGCTGCAATACAGCAAGTTGAAAAAATATATAAGAACTGAATTCTTAATGTAAAAAAGAATAAAATAAATAATATAATAATAAAAAAGACCCGGTTACTAACCACAGGTAAGTCTGAATTTGCTGTCCAGGTGCAGTTGGCAGAAGTGCATTGGGTGTGTATGCAAACTGTCAAAATGCCAGAGCCTGTTCTCTGGCTGGACTAAAATGTCCTGAGAAAAAGCTTTCGTTCAGAATTTCACTTTTAAGCTGGTTGGAAATACAGTACTTCTGACTGTGCCCACCAGTACAATCCCAGGAGAGAAGAATCTGCTTATAAATAATAAAAAAATCAGTGCAAACTAAACAAAGCTGAAAACACATTGGTCTTTCCTTCTTCTAGAATTCGGCACTCCTAGTTTTTTGTGTCTGATATGCTGTCTCTTCCACTACGTACAAACAAATCTCATGTCTAACACCTCATGTAATGAATATTAGTTACTGTGTTTATCTCATTCATTAGAAGGGCCTTAATGTGAATTAATCGCAAGGTGTATCAGTTCTGTTCTCATAATTTTCTCATGTTCCTGTGCTCTGCAGTTCAAAGAGAAGGTGACTAATCAATCACCAGCTTGTGACAGGCCCACGACTAGGTGTGTGTGAGAAGGAAGATGCTTCAAGGAATTTATCTTCTTTCCACTGAATTATGTTACTATACAGAGTTACTCTTGTCTCCTGTAAGATTCACAGCTTTGCACTGATGTCTTTGAGGGGCAGACAGAGGTGAATAAGGGGAGAAGAGGTCTGGCAGCAGCTTCAACTACTCGAGAGCAAAGCTGCTTAAATATGCAAGAGAGCTCCTGCCGCGTTGTCATCCAGAAGAGATGTTCCTCCTACTGCAGGTCAATGCTTGTCAGGCACGATCTTTGCTTGGGGAGTATTTTAGAGGACGAAGTAGTATGAAAAGCTAGAAATTCCATTGTTGAAAAAAGAATCGCTACATCATTCTTCTAACCAAAATTTTTATGCTAATTTTTTTTTTCATGTCTTTGTCCATGTTGTCCTTTTACCTATAAAACTCTTACATCTTAGGGCTAAAAGAAAATAGTACAATCATGTAATGACACCGACTGAAAATCTAGACTGAGAAATTCTAGAGACACAGTGTTAGGCTCAGGATCTGATGGTAAGACTGACTCTTTCAGTTCAGATCTTTCCCTGATGATCTTGTTGCTGTTGTCTTAATACCTGTAGAGTTGCTCTGCCTGAAATAAACTTTTGTAATTTTTCGATTTTCCCTGCAGACAATGAAGATAATTTCTTCACAATGTATATTGTTTGTAAAGTGGGTACCAAAAATGTAAAGACAAATGAAGAAATACGAAGGGAACCTCTTTGGTAGATGATACAACTAGTGAATATTTTTAATGATGACTGCTGTGCGTTCTTTGTCTCATCTACTGAATTTAGTCTCTTGTGTGTGTTGAAATTCAGGAAAGGGACCGCTGGAAGATGGACCGTTAAGGAAATTTGTGGTTGAATCAGTCTATGAGGGCACATACTGACCTCCCTCTTTCTAGTTTCTGTTTGTTAATTGTTCCAACACCCTGGGGAGGAGGTTTCCTAACAAGGGAGGAGAAAGAATTGAGTGCAGATTTCTATAGTAACTGATAGTTCTGTAATAATGTCCCTAACTGCTTTTGTTGAAAACTGTACCATGAAGTACTATTGCTACAATAATACTGAGGACTTCTCTACTGCTGTAAAGGAGACTGACCTGGATTCCAGGCTGTGTGGAAGATGAGGGAAGCTCTGTTCAGATCCAGTTCCAGAGCTCTGGCCGGGCTGCAGTGATGGTGAAGCTTTTGTGTTACCAGTGAAATCAGTTGTATGATGTCAGAGGTCAGATTACTCCTTCCTCCTCCTCAAGTTGTCCAGATTCTGGTATCCTTTCAGACTTTCCCATACATTTTAGATAGCGTCAACATTTTTCCATCTTTGTTTTGAGATATAGTTTAATAGGATGCCACTGTATATGGTGAGCAATTCACTGGGCCCTTTCGTAAAAAGAAGCAGTTTCTGTCCTTTGCACGGGGTTTCTTCTCTCTCTGAGATTTTCCATTCCTGCTGAGAGTACAGGAGCCAAGTTCACAAATTCTTCATGGCGTTCCTGCCAACACTTAGCAGAGGTGAATGACCACAATTTTAAATGTGTCTGAGAAATTCGGCACAATTCAGGAACCCTATCCTTAACTTCCATTCAATCCTGGCTGTTATTCCTAAAAGTAAAACATTTTGAAAATGAAGGTTAGCTGTTTCTCAAAGAAAAGATAAATGATGCTGCCATATAGAAACTTTTAGGTGCCTAAGCAGTGCGGAGTACAGTATTGCCATTAATGACAAAATGACAATTCGAAAATATTGAGTGCATTTTTAAAAACAAAATTTGAAAGCCTGGAGCAACACAGAACTGGGTTTTCTTCCTGGTACAATTTAACCTGAACCACAGGCTACATGTCTCTTGTAAGCTAAGTCATCTTTCCGTAATGTTAGGGGATTGAAAAATGGAGATGTCTACTTGTTTAATCACATAGAGCTACGCTGTTCTCACGTACAGCCATCTTTATATTTGTCTTGGTCGATCATTTGGGCCACTTGAATTCAGTATTGCTCAAGTATATTCCCTTTTCTTTCATCTGAATGTATTTGTAATTTCAGAATGTATTTTTCCCCAATCCTTTTTCTAAAGAGGTAGTTTAGAGACCTGTACATCTGTGTAACGACTTAAAACAACAAAATTCACATCAGATAGGAAAGATGTCATGTTCCTTTTCACAACTGCATGTTTGCTTCTCCAGGTTTGATCAAATGCTGCTTTACCACTCAGATTTGTGTTTTTACAGCACTACCTGTGTGGGCATCTCTCTGATTATGTTCAAGTGCATCATGTTTGGCCACGCAAGGGCTGTAAGTACTCTGTGAAAGAGCATTTATTATACTCTGGAAAACAGAGTTCTCACTGGCGTTTCTGCAAGTTCAAGTGTTCTCTTGATGCAGTGGATGACCTCCTCTTGTACATACGCGTGATGATCTGCATCTCTGAGGTACACGTCTATTTTATCTTTCTGTATCTATGTACTTGCAGTAACAGCAAGCATGCATAGAAATACAGCCAGCCTGTGTATTTCAGTACACTATGCATGCCCCGGCATGAGAGTTGATTGGGAAACAAGCTTCTCCTCCTATGAAAATTGTACTGTTTCAAAATGTGTTCAAAATTGTGGCAAAAATTGGAAACCTGAAAATTGTAAGGCTATTTTCTAGACAGTTCTGGTTTAACACAGCCAGGCTAACTCTAAAAATGAAACAATTGAACAAAGTTGAAACGCTGCTCTCTAGGAAATTAAGGTATCAAATGTATTGTAGTTATAAAATGAAATATTTCGATTTTACTTAAAAAGAATCACAAGCACCTCCATGTGACACTTCACTGCAGTTGACACACATTCTGTCTTTGATAGACGGCGTTTGCATTCACAGGACATTGTTCTTACGACCTGTCATTTCAGACAGGAGATGACTTTCCTTCCCTGGATGTGTAGGTGCAAACTCGTGTTTCACTGGTTTTTTGTGTTGAGTCTACAAACAGATTTTGCCATTTGGTAGCCTCTCCTGCCCAGCTGAGATGGATCCTTCCTTACAGTCACTGGCAGTTGTAGCTACTGTAGGGGGGAATGCCTAGTTTTTGTTCTGTATATGATAAAAACGCTGTTGAAGGAGTACAGTCTGCAGCCTCTGGATGTTTTGCTTTCATTCCTCGTGTTTGAGAGTAGCCAATAAAACCTCTGCATCGCTGCAGTCCGGCCTTGAGAATTTGTTGAGTTCTGATATAACGGGACTGGTTTCTCACATAAAGCTATTTCATTGACAATTTTAAAGCCAGGTTTAAATCACACTGATAGAATTTACCATATACATATGAAGATTATAACTTGTTTTTTAAGATGTCACATCACAACTGAACAGTTCTGTTTGTTTTGTTTAGTTTCTCCTTAGCCTGTGTAACTTGTAAATGTATATTTGCATGAATAATTACCCCTGAATAAGCTAAGCGAAGTAGGCTGGCAAATACAGATTACTCTTTCTGCTTAGGAAAGTGTGATCGATGTGGCTTTATGCTTTAGAGACTAATGCTATTAAGTATCTTTGCAGTTAACTCTTATAAAGAGGAAGATATAAATAATATTACACACATGTAAGAAAGAATCATTAGAATTTAAAATTTTGTCACTAGTGAGCTTTGTGAGATGACAAATAATCAGCATCACTTAATAAAAGTTTAAAATAATAACATTTCTGGTAGGATTTTTGGCCTCAAATGATATCGTGTCCTTTAGTGTTTTATAACCAAACCAACGTCCTTACAGACTTTAAAATAAATAAATATCAATTTAATATGACTGAAAATAAGAATGTTTCATTTCAAAATGCCTGAAAAAATAGATTTGCATTTAAATCTAATTAGAAAAGGTGAAGAAACTAGGTTTGTTGATTGGATATCTCACTGGATATCATGAAGTAAGAAGTTATACTCAAATATTAGTTTTGCTTTCTGCTTAAGGGAAAGTGGAAGAATGTGGTTGGGGACAGAGGGTTGGGGGGGAAGTACGCGTGAATTAAAAGAAGGAAAAATAAAGTTGAAAATCGATATAAAGGGAGGAGTCAACAGGATAAGCGTTATTAACAGGGAATGAGCTATGTCAGCCGAGATTTATCTGAGGCTCTGTAACCATAAAACACAGAAGAGGTTCTGTTCTGTAGGCTATAAAAAGGCTTCGATCTTAATTCAGTCTCCCTGGGAGTTAGTAGAAAAAAAAAAAACAAACTGCTACAAGCTGTAAAAAGCAAGCAAGCAAGCAAACAAGTTAAACCTGTCTCTTTCTAAAAAGGATACTGGAACAGCAAAAGCAACCTGTAGGAGAAGCTTCAGTAGAGCCCTGCCTGGAACGGAGCTGTGTTAGCTGGACAGATGGGACGAGGGGGAAGAGAGCGCGTGTAGAATGTGGCTGTGCCTGAATTCGGTCTGCAAGGCCAAACTCCATCAAACTGAGGTTAAGGGACATCTTTTTTTTTTCTTCCTGTTTTGGTACAAATTACAGTTTTAGCTGCAATTGTAATGCAGTGTGCAATTTTATGTAATAAAAACTAGACACAAAGAATCCTTTTTGACTATAAGCTGACGCTGCGAGTCACATTGAATTATTCTGGAATTTTATTGTATGAGTAGGAATATTGAAATAAAAAAAGAAAACCTCTGTAGAGTAAGGTGCTACCAACCACGAAGAAAAGATGTCAATCTGTTTGAAGGGCAGTGCTTGTAGGTAAAACCCACTAGTTATTTAATGACCGGCTAGTTTTTTAATGTCCACACACACGTGCGTCTCGCTATGTGGGCCAATATTGAAGTTCTGTGATTTGAATCTGCCCAGACATTGTTGGTCAGGTGAATCTTTTAGTATCGTAATGGAACAAAATCAGCTTCAGTTAATCCAGACCTGTAATGATTTGCTTTTTTGGGCTCAGACAGCGTGTTCAGATTTGTATTGCACAAATCAGTTCTTTTTGGCTGGCCTCAGACAGTTGCTTGGAAATACACAAGGTTATTATTTTTCAAGTCATAAGATTATTTTTCTTGTTCCAGTTTCTAATAAGACAAAAAGAAGCTCAAGGATAGGGAATTCTGTGCTACTAGAAGTAGAGTCTGGCTAAGTAGTGTCCAAATTTGGTCAAGAAGGTAGGGGAATTTACTTTCAAATATACAGTTTGGTCATTCACAGGACATCACAGTGTCATTTCTGTGTAATTACCCTAAATATATCCACACAATTTCTCAGACGTTTTGGGAATGACCAAGTGTCATTGGACACACAAAACACTCTGAGTAATATTTGCTGCCAGAAGACGGCATGCTTGGATTTTGAGGCCCTATACCACGTTTTTCATAAAGAAAAGAGAGTGGAAAGCTCACCAGGGGATTTCAAAGATAGTGCTATTTTGAAATTATTGTAAACAATGGAGTATGCATGAAAACTGGGTTCTAAAGAAAGGAATTTTTGGTTTATAGCAAAAGCAACTCTAAAATAAATTATTCTTTCATGTGAAGAAACCCCCGAGAACTCTCCTCATAAAAGTTGCTCTCAAATTCTTTCCTGATTTGTTTGTCTTGTGTCTGGCTTGTCTTTATTTTACTAAATGTTGAATTATACCCTCGGTCATGCTTTCTCAGGTCTTTTCCTCTTCTGATAAGGCTTAGCCTAGCAACATGAAACAAAGTAAAACTTACTGCACTTGCACTTGGCTTCAGCGAGTCCTACCCACAAAGGAACAGACTGACCGATCCCGCTCATCCCGAGTGCCGTTGCTGTAGAAGATATCGATAGGTAGGCACGCTACTTTCTTGGGTGAACCTTCAGCACTTTAACTGAACTAGAGACAATCATCAGATGCATGCCGCAAGCACAGAAGGTCTCCCTCTGTCCCTCTTTTTGCCTGGAACCAAGCGAAGGACAAAGTTTGAAAGATACCTTTAAATATTCACATTTCTGTAGAAATACAGTACGTACATGAAAGGTGGCCGTGGCTGTTTATTTTGTCTCTGGCGTGCTCAATAGGACAACGAAGGAGGCTTGGGTGGCAGCAATCACAGGGAGACAGCTGTGGTTCCCTGATTATCAGGGGGATGCTTTTGGCTGAAATGGGAGCAGCAGCTCCTGTGAGTAAGTGCAGCAGAGTTTACGCCAACAAATGATTTGGCGTACTTGGGCACAGCTCCCCCTTTCTTTCTTCCTTTTCTCTAATTTTAGAGAAGAGCTAGTTTTATGTTTGCAGCTTCCTTCAGGTTTGTTGATGTCCAGCTTTGATCTACAGCCAGCTTGAGTTTACTTTTATGCTCTGCTGAATGCTGCCTTCAGCCTCAATTTCAGAGCTGTGCAAATAAATTATAGTGAAGTGTTTAATTAAAGTTAGCCTCATGTCCTGATTGCAGACTGCCGTCTTCTCACATACAATTTGCAAATATATTTTGGTGTTTTTTTCTTTAGGCAGGATGACTAGTTGAAGGTTATTTACTTGTGATTG
Organism: Burhinus bistriatus; assembly: GCA_013397275.1. Lineage (NCBI taxonomy): Eukaryota > Metazoa > Chordata > Aves > Charadriiformes > Burhinidae > Burhinus > Burhinus bistriatus. The sequence goes on along the minus strand of VYXH01006856.1, from coordinate 62,017 downwards.
ATCATGCATCGGATGTTTCTGTTTCCTTTATTGTGTGAACAACCTGAAAATAGTAGCTGAATGTTGAAGGATAAATAAAGGGTGTTGATTTGAATGAAAGAAGGGGATGTAGTAAGCCTGAACAGTGACAGAACTAAGGGGTTGATACTTCTAGAATTATATATGTGCTTTCTGGAGGAATTGTCTTAATTCTGAGGAATAAGCAATCCTAAACATATTGCCTACATAGCATCTATTTTTTTTTTTTTTTTTTTTTTTTTTTTTTTTTTTTTTTTTTTTTTTTTTTTCCCAATACTTGGAGTTTCTTTAGGCCATCCATTTCTGCCACTCTTTTGGTGGGTAGGTCAGAACTGTCAGGAACATGAGCTTGATTATGCTGCTGAATATTTTCATAGCTGCAGCATCTACGGTCCTGACCTCCCAAATGGTTTGTGTAGAAGCTGTTCTTTAATATGAGTCAACAGGTTGGTGTTTGATAAAATATATTCATAACTTGAGATTACTGAACTGTGGCACTGACAACAGGTAACATTAAGAAGAGATTTTTCGCCACAGTCATTCTATATGCTAGTTTTGGTTTTGGCATAAGTTTGCACTTTTCAGATAAAAGTTCTTTGGGATTGCTCAGTACTGACCTGAATGCATTCTCTTAAGAAATAATAGTAAAACTATTTGCTTAGGTGTGGTGCTTTTCTACCCTGAGATTCCCTTGATAGCTAGAGCTGATGCATTAAAGAGCTACCTTCTTCGCTGCGCTGACTTCATCTGCATTTTGGTGGCTGTGAGAAGCATCCCTTCCTGGCTGGACTGGCTTTGAGGTGGTTTTTTTTTTCTCTATGAGTTTTTCCGTTAATCTTTTTCCTGTCTTGTGTGTCACTGGCAAATCAGCCACAATTGGCTTCTTAGCCACGGTATTGGATGCAGATGTATAATGTTGTTATTAAATTCCCTTCCTCATACAAGTCGACTGAAGGATAACAATGTCATGTGACAAATGTATTTCCATTATTATTTTTGACCTATTTAACTTATCCTTTTTTTTTTTTAAATTGCCTTAGCATTCACAAAGAAAGTTTTAAAATAGTATCCAGCATCTTCAAGACCCCAGCTGCCAACTACTTCATACAGTTATTCATACTTTTCTTTTCCAAGACCTGTCTTACACTTTTTCATCCATGACTGGATGAAGTACGCTGTTTTATTCTCTTTCATTTTGGAGATAAGTAGAAGAAACTGGGAAAATATCCTTGACTGTCTTGATTGTGGCATTTTCAAGGTGCTTGTTTTTTCTGGTTTGGGGGGATTTTATCATAGCTTTTAAGATAGAATGTTTACAACTCATTGAGCATCATCTTGAGACTTACAAACTAATAATAAGTCTAACATAAAATAATTACTTTTTCTAAAAATGTTTGTTTTATTACCTGCCCCTACTTCATTTCATGCATGGGGGAATACTACTGAACTCCATGTTGCACATCGCAATTTGTTCCTAAATACTCATGTCTTTCCAACAGCATAGCATGAAACAATTCGAAGAGTAAGTACCTAATTCAAATGGATAAAACAGCTCATTCTTTAGCAGTTTCCCAGTTCTAGGGTAAGAGGATTACCCTTGCATATCTAAACCCAATACACAAGTGCTCGTTTTCGGCATCTGATAAAAGGATGCATTCTCTTTTGGTTTTGAACAGAATTATCCTACCAAAGGAAAGTATTTTATCAAATATGGGTACTTGGGGGTGGGGTATTTTGCTTTTTTAAAATCTGGAATGGGTAAAATGAGGATTATGTCATGTAAGCATTTCTGAAAAAGAAAAAAGAAAGAACAGAAAATTTAATCTTTATTCATTTTTGGAGGTATTAGGAAAAACAAGTCCTAAACCAGGACTTCATGCAACGTAATGGACTGATAATTTCTCAGTGGATTATTGAGAGGGTAACACTCTTTGGATTCAATAGGATTCTTTAACATTATTTTAAAGGTGGGTTTTTTCAATATTTTATTTTATCCTAGAAGTAAAAGGTCCAATTATTTGAGCCCCAGTGTATTAAATAATACCAGAACTGACTACTCTAATCTAATGTTGCTGTACTGTATCTGATGAGATGTTGTTATTAAGCAGTGCAAAATATGTTGCTTTTTATTTAAATTTTACTGAAGTATTTCAGTGTAGAAGAAGGGAAGGAGTAGGAACAATTTTTAAAACTATTTTTATAATGTAATGTTTACCTATTAGTTTCTGGACTGTGCTGCCAAAGTGTTAATGACCTTGTTCTAAATTCTTCCAGTGAGTTACTGACTTTGTTTAGGAGGGGAGGACCCATGTGTAGTTTTAGTCGAGAGAAGATTATTTTCCATTTTTTTGTCATTTTAACTAAAGTTAGATCTGAGACTAGCTGTGCAAACCTCCAGCTGCTAGGCTATATGTGATGTTACCAAGATGTGATAACTTACTTTGGTAGACAGGTGCAATGTTTTTACCCACAGTTCCCAAAAAGGTAAAATTAAGAGTCAAAGATTTGGGATGAGAAGAGATCCACTTCGAAGTCACAGTGAAATACAAGTATGCAATTGGACAGGAACAAGAGGCTTAGGTCATCCTTATTTTCAGGCAAGTGCAAAAGACAGACTTCTAATACGTGGAGCTTTGACATATCCTTCATGTGGAAGATATGTAATGAAAGCACACGTAACTCTTTGTTATATTATACCCAGCTGCTTTTTCATTATGTAATGACTTCTTACGTGTACTCTCAATGTACGAATGTATTTAATAGCTTTGGCATCGGGGCTTACTTTTAACATTTGGAGCAAAGAACATGGTTTGCAGAGAGTTTGGGGCAGCAGGGAGTCAAGTTCTGGTTCTCACATAATTAAAAAAATGAGCTGTGCCTTTGTAGGGCCTTTTATTCAGCTCATTGTTGAGCTGATGTGTTGCCTGGGAAAGACTGGTGAGTAGCTCTTGAAGATGCAGTTTGCATCCATAAATTAACTAAGAACATCCGAGGGCAGTTGCTAAATGCATTAATAATTGTGCAAATGTGTAGTTTTGTTGTTTACCGAGCGGCGGATAGCACCCTGGAGGAGCAGCTAGCAAAAATGATGTGGAGAGAAGCAGCACATGAATGTAGACGGGCAGGGATCTCATTTTCACACAGGCATACTGTAGAAGCAAATGGTTTGATACTTCATTATGTTCTATCTTTGGGTATTGATTTTGCCTCAGGAAAATTCAGTGTAGTTTCACTCATACGAATGATGAAAGCTCTGATTTTTGGTTCGCTTGAGGGTAAGTGGGAAAGGCATTGGGTCCACAGGAATTAGATTAGAGATCTCCCCAGAAATCAGCCTAGATAGAACCTCTCAAGCCAGAAGACTTTTGAGACTCTAATAATTATTACGCTAAAGTGTATCTATTGACACATCTGTAGGTACAAATTAAAATAAAGCTGAGGTCTACAGAATGAGGTAGAATTTGTGTGAACTTCAAGGGAGTACGCTAGTTAATACCCTTCCCTCGTTTGAGTTGAACTCTTTATAATCAGAGGCATGAGATTAGGTAAAATGTAAAACAGCTTCCATTGATATAAGAACTTCTTCACTTGATTTTATCATACTTTTCACATACAATGATCGATAGGAAAAAGTTTATATTGGCTTTCAACCTGTAGTCACCATTTGAATTTTCTTACAAAATAGTTTGCAAGTTCTTTAAATATTAAAACCCTCACATATTTCAGAAGAAACTGTAGGAAGTGCAACATTCTGTGTTCCTGCATTTCAGTATTCGGTGTTAAAGCTGATGTTTGCCTCTTCCAGAACCGTTTTATAACTTTGGCTGACCTGTCCAAATATTTGGTTTATACAGCACTGATGACACGTTACAGACTTAGAAACTTGTTGACTTTAAAAGAATATACTTAAGAGGACAGGAACCTTGGAAAAAAAATTGTATGATTTCAACTTAGATGTTGAGGTGCAAACTCAGACAAAATATTCAGATACAGCTGTATAAGGATAAACGCTTTCCTAAAATACCCATATTCAGGAATCTGGTGAAATTTCACACATCCTACATATCCAGAACAACTGTTGCTGGAATTTGAACAGTTTGTGTAGAGATGCCCAAAATCAGAACTGTTGCCTTTGGCAATGAGTCCATACTTTAGTTACAAAACCTGAACTGAAAGAGAAACTTTTCCATCTTGTACTGCTCCTCTTATTTTAATTTTTAAACACTCATGTAATATTCTTGTGTCGTCTTGTATTTGTGTTTTATGTGAACACCGTGTTGGGATTTAGAGGTTCCCAAATGTCCTGGATGGTGTCCTGAGAGCTTCATAACGTTCTAAAATAATAATGTATAAGACTGATTATCCTCATACTTGGTCTTCAACAGAATTTATTGTTATGAATGTGTGAGAAAAATGTCCTTGGTCATTCTTAAATTATATATATATATAAATATATATATATGTAATCCTTGAAAACACATCTTGAAGTATTTTTCCATTACTGCCAATGCATGACATTTAATAATAACTTAGACCTTTATGCATATTCTTGCAGTGTCCTAACTGAAGAGCTGAAGATCTTCATGCTCTAAACGCTTTTAATTTAGTTGGAAATAATTTAAAAATATGTATTAAGAGAAAAGTTTATGTGCCAGAGCAGTGTAGTCTGTTATCATTATGGTTATCTGAGTATAAAGCTTGGATAACTGATGGATTATAAGAAAATACTTCAATAGTTAGGGAAAGGCTGCTCAGGAATCACATGAGACCACATTGGTAGAGTATGTATTATACATCTGTTTTCATAATCATTCACTCATTTTCTGAAATGCATTACAAGACAAGAGGTAACGGGCACAAACTTGACCATAGGAAGTTCCATCTGAACATAAGGAGGAACTTCTTTACTTTGAGGGTGGCAGAGCACTGGAACAGGCTGCCCAGGGAGGCGGTGGAGTCTCCTTCTCTGGAGACATTCCAAACCTGCCTGGACACCGTCCTGTGCAACCTGCTCTCGGTGACCCTGCTCTGGCAGGGGGGGTTGGACTAGGGGTTCTCCAGAGGTCCCTTCCAACCCTGGTGATTCTGTGACTCTGATTCCTTTTAAGAAAATTAACAGAAGTGAGTTAGTATCCCTCACATGCTTTTAAATACATTCCTATAGCTAATGACGGGAAATTCTCATCAGAACCAGCACCGCTTCCTATAAACACTGGCAAAAAAACCATTGGGTTTTTATCATAGCTGACAAATTGTGCATGAAAACTGCAAAGATCTAAATCTCTCTGTCAGATTGCATTCTCAAGCTCTTTGTTCTTACAGGTGTTCCTGATTAGGAAGTTGGGCTAAGGTAATTGCAGAATGCTGCTCAGGTCCTTGTACTTGCACACACAACTTTGTTTCTGTGGAAGGAGTGCCCTCGCTGATGCCTGGTGATAGGTAGAGCCTGAACTTTGTCTTCTCTTTGCAGGCAGAACTTGTTGATATACAGTATGGGACCGTGGAAGACTTGATCCGGATTCAAGCCACTACAAACGTGACCAAAAAAATTGCACTTTTGAAGCTAGGACAATCACCTTTGCTCTATAAGGTTAGTCAAATGCTTGTTGCTCTTTAGCTGAATTATTTATTTGGTTATTTTCAGTTTCATAATGCCAAAACAAGGACTGTCCCATTCTATCCCAGTAAGTCAGGATTTACTGGCATTCAGATTCTTCCTTAATACTAGCCACTTCGATCTGCGGCGCCTTTTATGTGTTACAGTTATTTATTTTGCTGTATATCTTACAGTGCCCCAGTAGTATGCCATATTTTCTCAACGTGTACTATAAGCCTTTTGGCAAATAAAGAAATCCCTGAAAGAAATAATA
>VYXH01006856.1:17336-47672 GCA_013397275.1 Burhinus bistriatus | reverse complement strand
AACAGGAAGGAAGGGGAAGGGGAAAAAAAAAAAAAAAAAAAAGGAAGAAAGGAAGATAGAGGAGCTTTGAGTAGAGATGAGGGGTGAATATATAAAAACTCATCCTGCTAGAACAGATCTCTCTGCCTTTTGGTTCTTTGAAAGTGTCAGCCACTGGATGAGAAGGAGCAATGCAACCCATGCCATTAATCTTCAGAGCTGCCCACTTGGACAACTCTGCAAAGGATAAGTACAGACCAGTACTGTACATGCTGGTTATTTTATATTTTCTGGAATAATGACCAGAGGAAAAAGTAGTCTTTCTTTGGGCAACATGTGTTTTATAAGTACTCCCCTCATTCTGGGGTGGGTTTGAATTTTATGGCATGTTCTGTAGTAGTTACTGGTTTATTATTTTACTAAAAAGAAGTTATGACTATTTTCTGGCCTTTTTATGCTCTTTTAGGTCTTTCTTTCTTGTTTCACAATAATTACTTCTTAATAATCAGTTTATTTACATGTCTGAACTGATTTGAAAGGTATCAAAAGTCATTATTGTTCAGCAAAGTATCTACGTAAAACTTTTATTTCAGAGATTACACAAGTAAATAGTTCTGTTCCTAGAATCAGTGTTTTATTTGATAAACCAGGGTGTCACAGATTACTCAACTGAAGAATGCTTTTTGTGCCTTGTGCCTTTTTTTTTATTTTTTTTTTGGTCGTCTCTCCTTTCAAAGGCAGCTAAGTTAACAAACTTAAGAAAAAAATGGTTCAGTTACCCAGTGGGTTCTCTGAATAAAAATAGCTTTGAAGCTGGTTCTACAGTTTAGGAATTATAGCCAGATCCAGACCTTGGTTTGATTTACATTTGTTCTGCATGGCTTTAGAGACTCATCTGTGAGAACCGGTTCACAAAATCAGCACTTGTGATTTATGTATGAAAATCTGAATTCTGCCCTGTCGAATACACCTGTGGTTTGCATTGAATCAGAACGTCAAGTAGAAAGGTGGTCTTGCTGGTGCTGATAGCCAACCTTTTCACTGCTGTCTGTGGAACTAGGTTTTTATACTTTGCATTCTATAGCCTATGGAAGTTTTTATTATTTCCCCTAGGGATATTTGATGCGCTCTTTTCAGATCTTCTGTAGCAGGATTTTGTGGAACGTAGCTGGATAAAATATATAACTGCTTGTCCTCAGGATTTTGGGAGATCTTTTTTTTGGGGGGATGGTGGTGTTTAGCACTATTTTTGTTCTGTTTTGTTTTCTCTTTCCTTATATAATGCTGAAGAAGCTGTAGAACACCAAAGTCAAAATTTCACTCTTAGCCGTTTAGGCTTCTTGATGCCTGTGCATGAATTTGAAAAGAAAAACACCAAGTTCATCATTACAAATATAATTGGCACCATCTTTGCAAGTACAGCAATAGCCACTTGGAATGTTTCATTTCGATTGCCAAAACATTCAACTAACCTTCTGTGCAGAAGGCAATTCTTCCACAACGAACATATTTTCACTTAACAGGAAAAGATTGTGCATTTCAATATGAGAACTCGGGCATTTTCATTTTGTCTTTAGGTCTGAATGAATAATTCACAGACAGCAACAGGTGCAGCAAAGTTAAACTTATCTTTTCTGTTTTTTCTAGAGCTAGCTCTAGGTAAATGGCAACTTGCTTCAATTTATATGTTAACCGACTATTTTTATGTTTTTAAGTGGGATTGGGTTTTGTGTGTGGTTTTTTGTGGGGTGTTTTTCTTTTTTTAGTATAGAATTTATTCTAAGCCATTTTCTGAGAGCAATTAATTTTTCCGTAATTGTAGTTGGATTTGTGATCACTCATGGTGATTGTTTTTGTTTTAATTAAAAAGCATTGGTTTTGATGCTTTTTGATACAAATGGTCAAGCAAAGATGTTGCGTACAAAAAGATTCCTGAGCTTCCTGATGTTTGTTGGGAGAGAAAACAAAAGTCACATGATCACAGTCACTGGGACCTTAAGTTAAAATTGGTGGCGGCTACTTCCCTAAATTGGCTTAGGATGCCATAAAATAACTAGTAACCCTTTTCATTAATAGTTCCAAATTTCACATCACTTTTGCACTCGCAATTTCTCTAAAAATCAGATTCTTCATCAGATTAAAAAAAAAAACAACAAACAAACAAAAAACCCCAATCAAACAAACCAAAAACCCCGCACTGTTGCTACTGATAGCCTTGTAATTGTAAAGAATTATAGTATGTGCATGGGCTGAGATTTGTCAGCACAGCACATGGTTATGTCTAGATACAGGTAATATTTTAGGTAGAGGACAGAGAATTTGCATTTTGTGAAGGTTGGAGCAGTGCCTGCACTGACAGTCTGACCTGTTATTTATGTTTTTCCACTGTAAGTTATTATGCAGGGATCACAAGAAGTCTTACCACGCAGCCTCAGAAGTGACCTTGAGGTGACCTAGAGAGACCACCCTTTCAATAAGAAGGAAGCGTATTTTTCACTTCTAAGTAAATCTCGGTTTTCCCTAGAGTGAGAACTGACTATATTGCCTTTTATATCAGTATTCAATTCTATGTGATGGTTTTATGATATAAAATGTCCATTGGGGAACTCACCTGACAACTCATTTCAGTCAGGCCTCCTACTGTGATCTCAGAAGAAAAATGATAACATTTAATCCACTTAACCACCTGACCATATCCCATTCCTGCTTATCATACTGTAGAGTATAAGAGAAAAAGGCGAGTCCAAGTCTGCTAGTGCAGGCAATTCTTGGATACCAGATTTAAGAAATCTTTATGATGGATTAGAAATTAATTAGTCCTGTGCGTCTGACTGCTGTAGACATTGCTGTCTCTCAGTAACCACATGTGCCATCTTAATTTCAGATTCTGTTAGCAATGCAGTTGATCACGTAAAAGTGTGGTATGTTGGATCTGCTGTTTCCAATATTGGATAAATGTTGAGGCTTATGCAGGCTTTATGGGCTCTTGCCGTGCCCAGCAATGCAGCTTGTCTCAGCTGTAAGGTGCTGTACACAAACAAGGAAAATGAGATCCAGGGAAGACATTGGGAATGCATTAGGAGAATTGTGGCTTAGCCTCCTTTTTCTGCATGAGAATTGTATGTAGCAGCAATCCCATTCAAAACAGTGTATCTTTCTTGTTTTGAAAGGTCAAGGAAATAGTGTAAGTATCATATTTACACAGTACTTCACACTTGGCACTAAGGGGAGCATCTTTAAAAGATGGCTTTTACCCTAGCCAACAAAATGGGGTTGGAAGGGTGATAGAGTGTGGTAAAAGTATGGAAATTTTCACTACGGAGTATTTAATTTACATTTTATTCCTTTTCAGTGTAATACAATTAATCAGAAATTAGCTAATTACAAGAGGTTGAGATCTTAGCATTTAAAAATATGCACGTGAGGCTATCATACCCAGAAATTTATTTCATGTGCAATATTGTATACACAATATAATTTGTTTGCAAATGCCTGTAGTGTTTTGTTTTCATCTGCACGTTTTTGCAGGTACTTTTTTCTGGAAAACTTGTACCCTTTGCAAGTGTAAAGTGGGTCTCACAAATATACTTTGCATTTTTAAATGAGGTTTTTATTAAAATGATAATTTATTGATTTGTATTGTTTGCAAGTAGACCTGACCTGGACGAATTTTGATGAGTGCCCTACAGATTCATTGAACGTTGCAAGGACTATTGTTCCCACTCAAAGTGCTTTATTTTTTTTGAAAATGAAATCGTTTCAAGGCATACAGATTCAGAAAATAAGGATTGCTTCTGACCTACCAAAAGTGCAGAATTATTCAATGCTTAGTGATAGCAGTGGTAACAGGGGAAGAGTAGCTTAAATGTCCTATTTCTCCCTTTTTCAGTTTAGCAAACAAGCAGAATAAAACTTAGAGTACCTTATTTAATTTTGGGGAAACGTATGTTTTAATGTCAAAATTAGTTGGATTGTTAATATGACAGTTTGTTTCTTGCTAGAGAGATAAACTTGATACAGTGAGGTTTCTAGCATTCTTCTCTCCTCCACAAGATTATAGAAACAGCCTTATCTTTACACGCATTAAATCTCCCTTTATTTAATATAAAGAACATATTTAAGTGTGTTGCTTAGTATATTTGACAGGAACAAGTCCCCTTTAGCAAAAGAAGCCATGTCTGGTGTTTATTCAGGTAAAACTCTCATCTGATGATAAGGTCATGGCCGTAGCATAGTACTGTTACTGTTGAAATGCTGTTACCATAAACTGTCCTGGTGACATGCACAATCGCTCATCCAGAATGATCGTCTGCTTAAGTCTTGTGTCAAGAATTTCTTATTGACTAGAAAAAAGTCTCCATCATTTACTATGAGAACATAACATAAGAAATGTCCTCTGTCAGCCCGATATCCTTACCTGACATGGCTCATGCTTAGGGGAAGTGTGTGAGTTTCAAAGCAAGTACAAAGTCTTTTTTTTTATTTTTTTCTTTGGTATACCTTCTCCAAAAATGGCAGTCCCTGGTGTTGTGACTTCCTGAAGCGGAGAATGTGTCTGGGCTGATTTAATTATCATCGTGAATATTCCATGAATTCACATATTCCACTTCTGAGCCTGTTTACAGTATCTTGTGGCGATTTCTTGATATAGGATTGCACATTTGGGAAAGCATGTATTTAAAACTCTGGTAATGCTTTAGCACTTACTGCAGACCAGAAATGGGTATTACAACCTACGCACAAAATATTCCAACTTCAGTCTACATATGAACAGACCAGAGTAAATGATACAATTCTGAGGGTACCAGCTGCATGCTAAACATTAATCGTCGACCTTTAAGGATCTTACAAAGAGATAAGCTTTTTCTCTTGGCCTCAAGATTAATAGACAGTGCAATAAGAACCAGTGCTTCAGAAGTCTATGCTCCTTAAATAACACCCAAGTAGATTTGAAGCTTTTTTTCTGAAATTAAGCTGGTTGGTGTCTCATGGTCAAGGTGTATTACATGATGATTTGGTTTGCCTCTGAAGATGTTTATAAATGCTAGGGAAAAAGACATCTTTGACACTGCTGTTATATTCTCTAACTACACTCCAAGAGGAAGAAAAAAATGAAACAAAACCCAACACCCCTCAAAAAAAACTCCTCATAAAACAACCAAACATACTTAAAAGCAGATGTGTCTCTTGTCCTTAAAGAGGAAGCAACACTTTTGTAGTTTGTGGTGTTGACTTAAGTCTTTGGAATGGTACCGTGTTAACATTTCAGTCAATTTGATTACAGATGGTTTGCCTTCATTTTGGAAATCAGTTTACTAATAATTATTTTTGAACAAAGCTATATATCTTGTGTCTTGAAATCCACGTACGTCAGTTTCCTAGCTAAAACCATCTGGGATTTTTATGCTGATGGATAATACATGATTTTTATTGCTTTATGAAATTTAGGGGAAGAAGGATTATGTGAAGTGATAATGTCAGTAATACAAGTGTGATAATATATAGCTTTGAATTTTACTACCGTCTCAGTAGAACTCTTGTACTTACTAGTAAATTTATGTGTTATAAATGAAGTTGAACAATACAAGCTGCATATAGACCTAGCAAGCATATGGCTATGGAAATTAATCATTGAATAAATAAGCAATATACCATAATTTCAGCAATATTAAAGAATAGAAATATATGGAGGAAAGGTCATAGTCAAAACATTTTTTAAGTAAAAACCAAGTATGTTCTCTGAATTCTTCTCTTTTAATATGTACTTCATCTGCTACTTCTGGAGGCAAATACAGCAGGGCTTATCCTATTATTAAAGAGGAGTTTGTATATTGCTTCAAGTGTCTGCTTATTAGCATTGCATCCGTTCAGATCCACCTCCTACACAGTCACCCGTGTGACCCTAGAAAGCTGCATCTCTTCTTTTTGCACCTCTCTCAAAAGTGAGGCTGAGCGAGAGCCTTTGGAGAGAACTACATCTGTCACAGGTTTGTAAATTCAGAACTGTGAGTGTAATTGAGCAAATGGCTTGAGAGGATTTCTCAGACGTTGTATTGTCACCTGATCTCAAGCGGGTACCTCTGCTGCCTTCTGGTTGCTAGGAGATCAGCGATTCAAAACATCTTGCTTGAAACACTGTGTTTCACAATCAAAACATTTCAAAGCATACAAAAAAGTTGAAATGCCTTTTTTTCTCTTAAAAAATGTTACCACTGCCACCCCAATTAATGCTGCGTGTAACAGAGAAAGAAAAATAACTTTATTGACCATTTTGTTGTGGAAGGCCCAGCCGAGTAAATAGGTTAATCCAAGAAGACTGATCATTAGTTAACAATGCTGTCTGGAAAGTTACAGCTATTTTGTTCCCTACCAAAATTGCTCAGGTTTTTAGGAAAAAAAAAAAAAGACAGCAGTGTTTTAAAAAATTCTGAGACAAAACATAGGAAAAATTTGGCTTATTGTTGGAAAGCAGACCTCTTCGCCTAAAAGTTCTGTGTCCAGCTGGGGTAAAATAATCAATTCATTCTAATAGGTTGAGCTTATCCACTTTTCTAGAAACCAGTGAGAACCTGTTGACTTAGTGCCCTGTTTTACAGCGTGTTTTCTATCACCAACTTGTTGACATGGCTTCTGAAAGAAGGTTTTACAGAGGTGGGAGTACTCAGAAGAAGTTACACAAATGTTTGTACCCAAATCCAGAGAAGATTTGAGATGGTAACATCAGCAACTGTGAGCTGAAATTAATATAAATGTTTCTAAGGCAGAATTCAATGTTTTAAGTTAGTTTCGAATAATCAAAGATCATTTCATGGGGTGCGAAGAGCTGAGCTGTGTTGGAGAAGGTTGTTACTGTCAGCGCTGCCTTCTAAACTCAGTATCTTCACGGAATGTCACATGAACAGATCATTCTCTTCAGAAAACTTGACTTAAAGGACAGTTTAATAGATGCTGGCAAAAACCCCAAATGGTAAATTAGATTTTAACCCCCCTGTCATCCTGCTTTAAGTATCTTAACAGAACCACTTAGCTATTCAGTGTCTTCTATTGGCATATAGACTCTTGTTGGAAAGATAAGCATTAATTAATTTGTTTCTCTTGGTCTAAGTTGTCTCTACTTCTACAATTGACTCTTCCTTATGTATATTGTCTATTTTAGGATTAATCTTTAGCATTTACTATCAAAGAGAGTCATAACCTTTATATGTACGTTAAACATTTTTCTATTTCCTGAGAGAGTTTGGTTCACGACATACAAAAGGTTACAAAGCCTGACTCTTTTAGTTTCTTACCAGTTTAAGTTAACTGAAATTGAGCGTGTTATGTTGCTGTAAAGCTGGTGCAATTAAATGCAGACTTAGACACAATGATTTCAGTAACTATTAATATTCTAAATATAATAGATGTAGTTGCCTTTACCATTATTAAGTGATGCAAAAGTAAACTTGCTGTGCAACCCTGAACTGGCTTTCTTTTCACCTTTCTGACCAGTTACAAGCAATGGTAAGTACAAAGATCACTCACCACTGCCAATCTGTCGCCAGATTCAATCCTTGACTTGATTGCAAAGATGTTGCAAGAGAAAATTCTTGTCTGAACTTGGAACCGTTCCCTGATTTTCCGTAGACTCCTATGCTGTGCTAAACACCAGGGGATATCAATGTCTTCATTTGTCTGTCAGACCATTCATTTGTTGCATGCCCTTGCAGCATAACATTGTGTTCTGCTTGAGCTTTTATTTGAGTTTTGAGGTTTTTTGGTTTTTTTGTTTGGTTGGTTGGTTTTGTTTGTTTGTTTTTTGGGTTTTTTTTGTTTTTTTTCCAGAGTGAAGTTGTGTATGCTTTAAAGACTTTTAGTGAAAGTTCTGTCTCAAGAGAAAACAGTGGTGTAACAGGGACTGACTGCTCATGGGTGTCATCGTATTTCTTTTTCATTCATCTTCTAACTACAGTATTCTGTGTTTATGTCAGTTAGAAATCAGTTCAGTGGAGTTCTAGGAGCTGTAAGTGGTGTTGAATCTTTTCAGTGAGCCCATCAGAGGGGGAACTTTATTTTTTTTTAACATGCAAGGTTTCGAAAGATATTTTCTTTGGTCTTTCCTTGCTTTCCCCAAACAATTGTCAGAGAAAGACAAAAATGACTTTACTGTGGCTGCTGTCCGTGACCTAGTTAAGGAGAAGAGTGACGGGGAGCAATAGTGTTGCTAGCCGATCTTTCTTACCCACCCTCCGTATGACTTTGATTTGATATTGGCGTCTTCCTTTCCTAATTACTGCATAAAAAAATCTTTATGACAGTAAGTCAGACATATTTTTCACATTTTACATTTTTCATTCCATTTTTTATGACAAGACGGGCATAATTTTGGATTGATGTTCTGGAACTAATTGTATACTAGTGTTATTGAAGAAGAACTGGGGGTTGTTGGGTTTGGGTTTGGTTTTTTGTTGTTTGTTTTTTATGGGGTTTTTTAACTGATGGTGAATGAATGACTTTGTAGTGCTTTGTGACTGCCAAACCTAATACAACTGCCATCCCTGTTCTCTTAAAGCACTTCAACCTTGGACCTCCTTCACGTAACTCTTTCTACTATCTCATTTTGGTGAAATGGGCTATTTAGTAGGTCACAGGAGGAGCCAAAGCTCTGTTCTACTGATGTGCTGAGTGAAAAGCAGTGAAAAAGAAAGGACCTAGGAAGAAACAAAAGCTGCAAATGTTGGTGTTTTCAGCTGTTGTATCTTTTGTGTAGATTTCCTGGGGTTTTGCTGTGCCCAAGTTACACATAAAGGGGTACTTCGCTTTATTACATATTCTGCTATAGACCCTGGTGTTCAATATGAAAGATTCGCTCGTGATATGTCCTGTGTAGCACAGTTGATGAATAAGGTCTTGTGGAAAAAATTTCTAGTTGCTGAAATATCAAGTCATGAAACAAAATGGAAATGAGCCAAATTTTTAATTTTGGGATTTCTAGGGGACCTTAGGAGTTGAAATTAGTACTGATAATTTATAAAGAACTTTTATTGCTAAGGTTTTTAATAACTTCTTTAATATTTATAGGTTTTGAAATAACTTTATACACTGGGGCACATTCTTTATGATCATTTCTTTTATTATTCCTGGTTTGTGACTGTTTTTTTAATAAGGAAGATAAATAAGTTCATTCCTAGTATTGATTTACTTAAAGGCATGCTAACCAAGCAGTTAAACACCGCTCTTTTCCATAAATGAAAGTAAAATATTCATCAGCCAATTAATAATATGTAGTTTTCCTAGTTGATATATAGATGTGCCTGAGGCTTATATATAGCATAGTCTATATCATTATATGTTCCACTTAGAAACATAAAATTAAACAAAATGTAAATTTAGAAATACATAAATGTTATACAATACCTAAAGAGACTGTTACATGATGTTCAAGGCATTGTTTTAAAAGCATGAAACCTGGATACAATGTAATACCCCAGAAAATACCTGAGCAGAGAACATGTTTTGTACTTTAAAAGAAATAGACTAGCTTTTCATAGACTCTTCCAACATAATAATTGCAAGAATAATAAAATAAATGAAAAGGAATTTTTTGCACAGATATAATGAAGGCAGTTGTGTTTTAACAATCTAACAGATGTCCTAAGTCGCAATTACTTGAGGCAGCGAATGTGCCTTAATTAAAAATCTGTGACCAATTGTTATGTGGGTTGTGAGAACATCTGCTAATACCTTGATAGATACAATATAACATCTACAGTGACGGAGCTAGTAAAGTCATAATCCTACTGTTGTCTTGGAGATGGCAGGATGACTTGGGCTGTTTGCATTTCAACATTACTAACTTTCAGGGTCCATACTGGAAAGTATATACTCAAGGTATCCCAAGGATATCCGAAATATGGGCTACATGTAAGTTGAGAAAAGATTTTTGACAGAATCAAACATTATGAGTTTACATTGTATATGATGCACACTGTGGGGGATTTATGCAAGTAAGTGTTTCCCTTTCTCTCTGCTTATTTACTTCCTTAGTCTTGCTGATTATTTCACTGGTCATTTTAGAAGCAACATAAATGGTGGGTTTTTCTACATTGTTGTCTCCACTTTTTGTGTGTACTTTTGCTTTGGTTGGTGGTCTGGGGCCATTAAATGTCCAAAGCCTACCTTGTTTGGAGAACTGGTTGTGGAAACCATTCATAAATACAGGCAATCATGTGGAATTAATGCTGGGGTTGGGTGAATAATGGTAATGAAACCCAGAATCCCCAGGAGCGGTTGTGACAGCTAAGGTAAATCAAATGCACAAAACAGGACATGTTCCTGGCTTTTTGGGTGCATACAGCACACGGACCTCGGCTGTTCACTGTGTCTAACAGCGTAGTACATCTGGTATTAATTCTTCAGTCTTTCCGCCCACCTGCCACTTCCCATAGCAGATATAGCATAAGAATTTGAGGATCCCTTTCCTGAGGTTAAGGTACAAGCTGCTATCCCCTCCTTTACTCTCAGTAGATAACTTACACCACTGCTTACCTATAGGGGTTTCCCTTCTGGGCAGAGGACGATGGCTGTGGTAATCTGAATGACTTCAGAAGGCTGATGCTTGCAATGTAAACTGAGACATAGCTGTTCCCTGCCTGTCAGAAGGGCTGCTTCTCCCTTCATCTGAAGACATATACCCGTGGTACCGATTTGTACTGCATATAACTGAGAAATGAAGACTACTCAACGCCGTAGCTTGGAAGTGCAAAAACAAGCCTGATGGGCACTCACTGATGTTTGATTGCTGGCAGCACTTAGGCAACACACTTTAGCATTTTTTAATTATTTCTTTTCCCACAACTCGAATGACGCTGCCTGAAGTTTTTGTTTTGAGTACGGCCTTGAATTTAACAAAAACTTGACTCATAAATGTCAGCATATAAGGATAACTCAGTTGCTTAATCAGAGGCAAGTACGCCAAAACTCAGGTTTAGGTAAGTATCTAGTTTGTGACTTCAGTTGAATGTATCTGTGACCAATGAATAAATAACTTCAGTAAGACAAAATTATACTTTATGTGTTCGTAATCTTTAAATTTTCCTGCATGCTGTCAGGTTAACAGTTCTAATGTGACTGTTCTGGGAAGCAAATCCCAGTCCACTGGCAGTGGGTTCCAGTCCCAGCCCATACCGAAGGGCTAGCAGCTCACCACTGGGAAAAACACCAGCGCAAGCCTATGTCCCCCACAGTGGCTTCACTGACTCTCTGTAGGTCAGTCTCAGTTTGAATGGCTGGCAGTGCATTTTGAGGGCAAAACATGGAAATTCTGATGGAGATTTTTCTCAAAATATCTGTCCCTTAAAGAATGGAGAATTCTCTGAAGTGGAAAAAATGCAAATTCATCTTGGATGGGAGGTAAAGGTGAAATGGACAGGCAGCAATAATTTTAAATCGACACTTTATATATTTAATGGCTCTTACTGTAGTGAGAGGTAAAATCCCTTTAGTACACCTATTTGCACTTTATTTATGGTACTATTTACTGAGTATAAAGTATAACCACTCGTGAATATAGCACTGCTCTTCTGGATGACGCTTCAGGGTTCAATTTGTAACTAAAGAACTAAAAATAGGAGCTGCTACCGCATCCGACGGGAGTTTAAGTCCTGTCCCCTCTCTTAACTCAGGGTGGGGAGCCTGCTCCTCAGTTTGTTACAAGGCTTAGGGTGCTGCAGTCTGACCTCTCCCTGTTTGACAGCACTGAGTTAGTGTGCTATTACTGCTATAGTTAGCAGAGAACAAGGAGAGAAGAAACACCACAGGCCAAATATATTTTCCTAAACCAAGAATAACGGTGGCCCTGGTCTGAGGGAGGCCCCGCAGCCACCAGCCCAGGCCGAGAGGAACGAGAGCCCATGGGTTTGAATGCACCAATCGGGAAACCCCCCCACCGCCAGCACAAGCGGGATTGGCCGAGCCTTGCCACATGCGCTGCCCCGGGTAATCTGCCTGGCAACCCAGAAGCTTCCAGAAGGGGAGGTGGGGCCTGTCAGCCTGTGAGGGGCGCTGGGGCGTGTCAGGGCGGGAACCGCTGCTGGCAGTGGGCTGCCTGGTGGCAAATCCAGAGGGCAGGTGCTGCTCATTCGGTGCAAAGGAAACCATATTTGCCGTAGCAAGGTGCCACAGAGCTCTGTGGAGCTGGAGGTTGCGTTGGGAAGGTTTTGGTTTCTGAACACGTTTGCTTTCCGTGTGGAAACCCAGTATGGCAAAGTGCAAAGGAAGCAATGGCCTTCCACATGTCCTACCCTGAGTCCAAGCCACGAGGTAGTTCAGCAGTACCATTGCAAGAGATCTGAAGTGAAGCCAGATACTGTAGTACGCAGCCAAGTTGATACTAAAAGTTGGTCTGCCGTAAGTTGTTTCATAGTTGAGGTGTTTCCTGGCTGGGAGCTGTCAGCTGGGTTCAAGAGTGGTGAGGAGAAATGGACTGTAAAGATCTGAGACCTCCCTGAAGTTGGGACTAGGTGCCCTAAATGATTGTGGGGAACAGCATGGCTGCTGGAGCAGTGAAATTGCAGCCTCTTCACCGGAGAAAACCTGTGGTTTTTGTGCCCTGCATGAGGTACGGGAGGGTGATGTAAACCCGACAGCACGGCTTCCTGTATGAGAAGTGCTGTGTGCCGGGAACAGTATTTGTAAGTTGCATCTGCTGACATTACTTTATCTTTCTAGTGGTAGGAAAACAAATGCATAATTTAAAAAAAAAAAAAAAAATAAGGGGAAGTTGGCAGATTTGACTCATGCTTGTGACTGTATTGGCTGTTTGGTGGATTTTGGATTAAAAGTTTGGTAGAATGCGTAAAATATAACTAAGGGTCTAATCAGTTTGTTCCTGATGATTTACCAAGATTATAATTATGTCTTTGTGTAATTGTTTTTTGTATGACGGATCTTCAGCACTATTCTCTCTATAATGGAGTCTAAACATAGACTGGAATAACCATAAACATAATCAGAAACAAGTTTCAGTATGAACAAGGAAATGCTATTGGCTTTTTGGAGGTTGCTCATCTGGATATTCATCCAGTCTGTTTGTTTCTTCTTTTTAATGTTTACTGAATATTTAATGATACGTATACGCACAGTGCCCCTCTGCATGCTTATTTAAAAGTGAGCGGTATTTCCTGAAGATGTAGGAATGGAATAGCAATATGAAAAGCTTTGTATTATATACTCATCAAATAACGAAGCATTTTTTTCTGGGCTGTAAGCAATTCAATTATTTTGTTTCTGAAATAAATTAAGTAAAGCTTATTGAGTCCAATCAGCCCTTGTTTCTAGGGAATTGTAGTTCAATTTCATTTTTAATTAGATTGAACGTTGTGAATTTCTTAGCAGTGGTAAGCAAGATCTGGCAATAAAATATGCACTCAATTTGTATTAAAAGTTCCTAAAATCTAGTGCAGGGAACTGGCAGTATATCTGGCTTATGTTTAATTGTCCAAGTACCCTATTGTGAAAAATTCCATTTTTAAAAACTGCTGATGTGTAACAAATTACTTTTCTTTGATAAAACTGTATAGAAGATGAGCAGACAGCAAACAGGAAAAAGTATGGGACAAAACATTGAGTTCTTTATAAGCTTAATGCCACATTCAGGACCATGACGTTAGGAATGTTGCTGTCCAAGGATTACGGGATTAAACCAAAATGCGCTTTGGTTTAGAGATGGTGGGGGGGAAAAGCCTCAAGAGGCTTTTTCCTCAACTACTACAGCTGTCTAGAGGCAGGTGCCTAGATTTCCAGTCAAACTAGTAGACAACAGGCTGAATTGTGATTCAGCTTTATACAGGAGTGCTTGGAAACTCTTGATCCAGTTTGAGTTCTGCCAATTTATGGTAGCTCTGATTTATTCAGCACTTTAT
This sequence comes from Burhinus bistriatus, assembly GCA_013397275.1. Classification (NCBI taxonomy): domain Eukaryota; kingdom Metazoa; phylum Chordata; class Aves; order Charadriiformes; family Burhinidae; genus Burhinus; species Burhinus bistriatus. The sequence continues at coordinate 33,795 of VYXH01006856.1, read as the reverse complement.
TCTTTTTGTTGGTGTGAGTTTCTCTCAGCTTTGCACTATATAAGCTGCTGTGTACTGTGATTCCCAGTGCTGACTGCCTGGCTTGCATTTGCTTTCCTTTTTCTCTTGTGGCTATATGCCATGTTATCCATGTTCAGGCAACACTGCTGGGCGTCTTTACAAAATGCAAGTACTCTAGACAAGGTGGCCATTCTGTGGCTTTCGAATATAGCGTAGCTCATAGGAAATTTAAATGTGGCTCTGTCACAGAGAACATCCCTAGCTATGGGGAATGATTTCCAGCAGGGATTCAGACCAACATTGCTAGAACGTGTGGGACATGTGAGATCATGTTGTTGTTGTGTTTGGGGGTTTTTGGTTGTTTGTTTTCTTGCCTACAAGAATGAGAAGGGTCAGCTATACATATGGAAATGGATAACTGGTATATGAGAGATGTTTGTGGGAAGGCTGGATACGTACCTTTCATTGCATGACAGCTTAGTTGCTTCTCCTACTGCAAGAGCACTTCTAGTGGAGCTGAAGGGTTCCAAGGACCCCTCATGGACACATCTAGCGCAAAAACTAGTATGGAAATTTAATATTGCTCCAAATTGATGGGCTGGGAGCATGGAAGCCTATCTTACTTCCCCTCCAGTAGCTTCTTTTTAAGACAGTCACAGTAAGGAAAAACAACTTGCCTTATTCTTTTACTTGTAAAAGCTGGTGTTCATGAACCTTCACAAATCAGTTTTCTTGTGGTTAGTTCTAATTTAAAAGTCTACAGCACTTACCTGGCAGAAGAACGCAGTTAAAAATACAACTGATGGTAAATGTATGTACAAAGTAGCTCTTAATCCTCACTGCCGTACAGCCCCATCACTCAGATACAGTTTTTTATGATTCACTTTCTAAGGTTTCTTACTCTTCCCTCCTGCTTTTCCTCCCACATCCTGTAGGACATCCAGGAAATACAAGAGGGAAATCTCCTCTCCTTAAAAATCATTTTTAGATATCTAAAAATGATTAAATTCTGAAAATTGAGAACTGTGAATGACAGTTTCAATTTGCAAAGTGATTAATAAAAATATCTTGAAAAAAATCTTAGGTATGCATGTGAGACTCTTTCCACAAATAAATGTACTTTGTATTGTCATTTCTCTGATAGTAAATACAACAATGTTTTAAGGTCTTGCCGTGATATAAAGCAAGTATTTGTTTTTGTGTTGTTCACATACATGGCACTGCAAGACAGGAATAGTTTGTTTAATTCCAATGCAATATGTTTTCCACCTTCTAAAACCTTTGTGGGAATAGCCTGTCATTTTATGAGATCACCATTGTCTGCATTTCTAGCTTTTTGAAGTTTTATGCAGCTTAATCCTTTTCCCAGTCCTGTTTGTTCAATATAGCAATACTGTCATTCTTTAGACAAGGACAGTGTTTGAGCTGAATAGGAAAGATGTATTTCTTGTCATCATCCTCATGTAGTCAGCCATTAAACTGGCTATGTCCTCCATCTCTTTTACTGTCTTAACGCAGCGCCTTGAGGATTGATCAGCAAATGCCAAAACTCTTCAGATAGTGTTTTGTGACAAAATTCTTCTTTTGAAAACTGTCCCTAGATCTCTGTGATGGGAAATGTAGAAGCATGATTAAACATTAAGTGCAGTGTTAAAAAATCAAGCTGAAGCCAAAATGGACCTTCGCCACCTTACTTGTTTAAAAATAAACAACTTGGAAGAGTTATATAAAAATGTAGGTATGTGTATCTAGGTGCTTTTTTTCTGCCTTGGGTCTTGTTTGTGGTACTGCTGTATCTTCCAAGTACCCTGTATTATAGTAGGTAATTGAGAGGACAGTGGCATCTAATTAAATCTGCAGTATACGAAGTCTTATTTTTCTACTCAAGCAGTCTGTTTCAGAAATAAAAAGATGTTCTGTGAGTGAGGTCTTCCAACAGTTTAAATGGCACTTTCCCCTTGCTTGGTAATTTTACATACTGCCAATTAGTAAAATGAGATGGGAGTTCCTTTCAGAGCGTCATGATTTTAATTGGAACTTCAGTAGAAAAAAGTAATTAATAACTTGTAGCCTGTCCAGCTAGTAAAGATGTGTCTCAGAATAATGAACCATGTCTTTTGCATGTTGCACTATGAATTGAAAAATACAGTAGTTAAAAGCTGGTTACTGTTATTTGTCTAATTAATGCTGATCATTGCACTGAAGTGTGATGAAAATAGGAGTTTTTACAAATTTTTATGAATATTTTTTGATTTTGAACAGTGTCATAGGTAAGAGGTACATGTATGTATTTTTTTCATATATCTCTGAGATATTTTCTTTCTTCCTCTGAAATATTATTGTATATATTGTTTGCTTTACTAATTATTTTTTCTTTTAAAAATCTTTTTTTAATGATCCATATGTGTTATGACTTTGAATATAAAATTCGGCATGCATTCTTGTGTGTATTACCTAGAAGGGGCAGAGAAAAGGGGATGACAATTATATACAGGCAAATAACATATAAGCGGTAATATCCATCAAGTTTTTATTTTATGAATGCTTTATGTCCAGGTTTTACTGTGTTAACACCTGAATGGACTTGTAATAAACAGTGCAATTTTGAATCTGGCTTTAGGAAGAGGAACACTTGGCCTGAAGTTACATGGAAGAGGTCATAGGCTAGAATAATAACGTGATCTGGTATGAAATTTGCTGTACTGTCAATAGCTGACATTTAAAGGCTTTTATTGTCTAATGAATTGTGATGTGATTTACAATAATGCACACGTGTCAAATATCATATTTGTGATTTTGCATGCAGATTTAAGGAGTGCAAACATCTCTATTAAGCCTAGAAAAAAATCCCGTGCTTAAGCATTCTATAAGTGCCTGTAGTAAAAGCATGTGTAATCTCTGTATTTAGGGTTCTTTGCAGACACAGACATATTTTGCAATACATATATTTTTTTTTTAACAGTAAAACTGGTGATAAGACTTAAGAAAGAAGAGAAATGCTTGCTTAATTTACCACTTAAAGCTTTAGTGCCTTGGTATACTAAAGGTGTCCCTTTCCAGAGCATCTCAGTTCCTATTTAATTGTTGCAACTTTCAGTTGTGACTGAAACATCAAGGTTTTCATATAAATAAATTCACAGAGGTTGAGTATATAGTCTTCATGGTAATGACATCAGTCAGAAGTTCCTAGCGTATGGCATAATTGCTTTGATTCTGATTAACACAGGAGCCTCTTTCTGCCATGTTGTGGTGATACAGTAGAAAGGCCTTCAAAAACATGTGAGTAGGTTCAATGAACAGCCTAATACTATCTGTTAACGTAAGTATCTATGTACAGGAGTGAGGATACGGCCAAGATTTGCACCTTCAATACTGTGAAATACATGCACGTGAATGCCTTCTGAAGATGAGAACTATATTTTGAGGCATTTTTTGCTTAAGACAGCATGGTGTGCTAAAGGTCTTTTTGAAATACAGACTTGTAAATTATACTAGCGTAGTATTGAAAATACATGATAACTAGGTAAAAGAGAAGTCTTAAATACCATTGTGCAGCTAGTTTATAATGTTTTATTTACTCATACATTTTAACCATTGGGCAATGATTGAAAATCTGAAGGCTTATGTAATATAGTTGAAAGCAGAATTAGATCTAATAAGAGAATGTCACCGGATTTGTATTGAACCTAGCATTGAGAAGTAAAATGTAACAGACTAGAACCTAGAAGAAAATTATCTGTTTCATTTTTTTTTCCAACGCCAGAATTTGATTTTTCACATGCTGAAAAACGCTCGTCGATGTATATACTAATGGTGAAATGCAGTTGAAAGTTGCTGTATTTTAACTTTTCCAGGCACAGTGTCAGTGATACGTGTTTTGAGTAAGGATAGAACCTTCCATGATGACAATCACTTATTATATAGAATTGTAAGTCACTATGTCCTGTACTGAACTGCGTTATCTTATGTAATGTATCATTCAATAAATGAACAAGTTGTTCCATGGGTTAGTGAACAGGTTTTTCACAGCTTTGTTTCTCAAGATTAGATATAGTGGTGTCTAATTTGTGGTCCCAAGTTTCTATATTCTTTTCAATCTGTCACTCACTCTCTTGTGATTTCTTATATGGTTTTTCACCCTTCCATTAAGGGATAAGCTCTCCAGATTTTATTAATGCCTTCTCAATGCGGTGCATTAGCAGGATCTGCCTCTGGTTTACTCAATATCCCATTTCCATTAAATTTGCAGGAATATACTGAGATATTTCCTCCTTTGAAATGTCTTCTGTGCCAACTAATCAGTTGTTCAATCATTGCTGTGGATCAAGACACATAAATGGACAAGCATAGAAAGCAGACTAAAGAAGTCTTACAGAGGCAATATTTGTCAGTAATGGGGTTGGTATTATACCTTATAAAGCACAGCCATTACTAGTTTAGGGGAGGGATAGAGGGAAGAGAGAAGGGATGACCTCCACCAGGAGAGAGAGAGGAAGACAAACCACAGCGCTGATGCTGTAGCTGTCAGCACATATAACACCATGATTGACTGCAAAGAGATTTCACAAAGATGGAGAACTGTCTAGACAGTGGCACAGCAAGGTTCTCAGAAGGTTTGGCCATATTTTGGGACCACTTGCAAATATAGTGGGAAGAATTGCTAATAACGAGAAGCTATTTTAATATGTAATTGGTAGGTTGATATGATACAGTCACCTGCATCATCTTTTTTTCCTGATGTATTCATAATCATTGTTAACTATCACTTTTGGGAATATACTATGTTGTGATGCACCTCATCAGTTAATCATGCATTACTGCTTTATAAATCATTTGTAAACAGAACTATTACTGGGAATCCACTAAAGGGGAGGAAAAGGTGCTATGCTCATTTAATTGTCTTGAAGCCATTAGGGTCTTGCTGGATCAGAGAAGATAGGGTGTTTGGGTACATTGAGAGAATAGTTTAGGAAGCCCTTTCTTAGCTATCTTTTCACACTTACTTGCAGTAATCCAGGTACAACCAGAGTGTGACGTGCTTTTTTGCTCTCTGCCCAGGAAATGACAGCTGAGACTCAACCCTGAATGTGGCTCCCACGAACAGAGCATTAGCTCTGCTGATGCAGTCAGGCTTTATTTTCAGCTGGAAAGTAAGAGTACTTCTTAAACAGCTACATGTCTCAATGTGCATGTTTTTAATCTTTCTGGGGTTCTGTAGTTAGAGGGTAGCCAGTCCAATGTACTCTCTGGACAAGAATGAAGGCTGATTACCTGATTGTTCTTGTGTTTTTTGATGCTTGGGAGATGCAAGGGTAGCCTCAGCTGGGAAGAGGAGACCAAGGGAAAATATGTTCAGCGAGGCAGGCTTTGCTGTCAGCTGAAAGATAACAAATACAGCTTGAGTCCAGCTGCATTGCTTCCCTGTGTATAATCACTTGTTTAAGGACAGCTCTTACGTATTATGCTGGAGTTTCATATAGAGATGCTGTAGTTGCTTCTCTTCGGTAGGTTCATTCCTGCTTTCAGGTCACTAATGTAACCCTCTGGTGAGGCATGCATTCAGGTGTGATAAAACACATTAAAGACAGCTGTGAGAAGTAGTGGCCCCTGCTTCTTGTTGCTTCTTTTCTCTAGTGAAAAGTCATGCTCAACTTCCTTATTTTTGACCTATCTGCCAGTAGGTTTGTCGCCAAAACCCAACAGTAAAGGTTTGCTCAAATGTAGAGCACAGACCTGGTCTCTGTTACCTGTGTGCCAATACAAAACATAACTCTTTGCAACATTCAGAGATGGTGCAGTTAAAATGGAGAAGTAGCTTTGAGTTTTTCTGTTAGAGCAAAACCAAGTTCTTTAGATTATTGCCACCTGCTTGTGTAAAGAATTGATTTTGTTTACTCTTCCAGATCAGTTATCTTGCTCTCCTGTCTAGAAACTTGAATGTGTTGTTAGGGTACTCTTTTAATGTATCTAAAACTACTGGTATTATAGTTATTGCACTATACATTCGGGCATTACTTTATGATTTGAGAACCTCGCTGAGTACAATAAAGGCTTCCAAAATCACTAGTCACTACTTAAAATAAAGGTATGTCTTTTTACTGCTTCAGCTACATCATATTTAAAAGGCAATTTAAAGGTACCTTGTGGTGTGTAGAGTTTACAAGGCCAATCTGTCCCCAGTTACACGATGGAGCCTTTGATAAAGCAACAAGTGTTTCATATCAGATTAAACTGAGCCCAGAATGTTTTATGGGGTGATTTAATATACTGGATTGAAAGGGTTACTGTTGTTTTAAGTGACTGTAAAAACTGAGAATTTAAGCAGGCATAAACAACGAAAGGGTTAACAGTGGGCATCAGTGTCTGTTTTCCTGTGAAGGGTTCTGCTGTTTCCATTTTATTCTGAGATGTTTTTGGCTTTGGGAGAGGGAGGATGCATACACCCAAAACCATAAGGAGCAGATTCTGCTGTTCGTTGGTTCTACAATCTAAGATAATCCGTTGATTTGAATAGGTCTGTGCCAGTTTACCTGAAGGACTTAATCTACAGTCTTTAGTCATGTGAAAAAAATATTCAGTACCTTCCTCAGATTCCTTGTGCTAGAGCACTTTATGGCTGTTAAGGTGTTGACTTAAATATTTAAGATGAAAGTGAAAGCAACAGTGCTCATTTGTTGTTGGCATAGTTGTGATGTCACTGTTGGAAAGTTAAAAAGCAGCTGAAATCTGAAAGCTGTTTTATAATTTCACATGTACAACACTTCTTTACTAGAGATTGTAGCCATGGCAGCAGTGGTTGCCGCGCTTTGTGAATAACAACTGTGTAGTTACCTTCTCTGAGTGATACAGAGGAATTTAATACTGATTTTTGTTAAGCACAAAGTTTTTAAAACTCTCTTAAAAAAAAAAAAAAAAAGACTGCATCTCTGTTTCCTGTCTTCTATGCTATTAAATAAGACTAGAGATGAATAAAAAGATACCGGATATGGATGCAGGAAAAGACAGTTGTTATTTTAAATGCTGGCTGTTGCATCATTTGGTTATGATGCATCCTGCTTCTCCTATAGTGTCCCCACCCCTTTTATTGTGCAGTCAAATCCTGAGTGAATATCTGAATATGAATATGAATTGGAAACAGAACAGTACAATAAACAACGAATCTACCATTTTGGAATTTTTTGTTCCTGCATTGCATTTAAGGTCTGTAATACATCTTTAACCTTTTACATTTTTAAACATCTGTGCTAGTCACTTATGTTCTCTGTCTGCACACTCATATTCATCTGAATAGAGTTCTCCCAGAGACAATCCCTTTTCATATAGGGATTGCTTGTTTGAATAAGATATGTAGGATTACACAGGTGATTCACAGGTTCACTTGCATCTGTTTATCTGAATTCAGACTATAGTGTCAAAAACTTGGCGAATCACAGTATTAGATATGTTTACTTATAGAAATGGCAAATAGTGGGCTGCTATTTTTGTACACTTTTTTCTGTCTTAACTTTCAAGAAAAGCAGAACTAAATAATCAAATGTTTTTGAGGCTTAAACTTGAATGCCATATATTCATGTCATTTACATACTTGTAAAGCCACAAGGAACAATGCATAAACATTCCTTAAAACCAGCATCTAGGAGATAAATTGAACAAATACATATACACAGAAAAAAAAATAAAGGGTCTAAAAGGCGGAAGGAGAAGGACAATTAAACTGAGAAATGAAGGTATAGTAACAAGTTCTCAGGTTCCTACAGAATCAAGAGTTGTGTAGTCCAGAAACATCATATACTTGCAGTCATTCCTCAGACCATTGGTAGCCATTTGGAAAGTCATCAGTAGAGCATAGTGAATAGTAAGATAATCCTTAAATACCAGAATTACTTCTGTCTGAAAAATTAATATAGTTTTGTGTCATTGTTGTAGTCTTCAGTCAATTCCAAATATGCCGACCATTACACAGGAAGGTCATCTCATTTCATGAGAGTATTTGCCACATTACAGTTAGCTTTCATCTGATTTGGAATAAAATCCCCTTTTTTCCAGTTTTCTATGAAAGGGAAAACCTGAGGTTTTTCAGTCAAAATTGATCTATAGGCTGCTGCAAGTTATGGTGCTTGGATGCTTTTCTCCTTGACTTTGGGGAAGTTTGCCTGATTTGCTGCCCCAGATCTATAGATTTTTGGAAAGGCTAATTACAATTACCAACTCAAGCTGTGACGTTTGTTAGGCCTTGAAAGTAGCTTTTGACATGAATTGGGAAACATGACTTAGAATTAGTTTTTTGGCATTTTGATTTTGTCTTTTCAAAGAATAGCTGATACATTTATATTACAAGCAGTTTGGAACTGCACCTGTCTGTATTCTGTTTGTACATGGCATACTATGGTGACAGCCTGATGATAAAGCCTCTATCTCAACAGTAATTAAAATAAATAATGTGTTCTGACATCTCTTTTGTTGTTTTGCTCCCCCAGCTTTCTCTGTTAGAAGATGCAGGGTTTGGTGGTGTTCTTCTTTACGTTGATCCTTGTGATTTACCAAAGACTACAGATCTTGCTGATAAAGCTTTTATGGTTTCCTTGAACAGCGGAGGAGATCCGTCCACGCCTGGTTATGCCAGTATTGGTAAGTACTGTTCAAGGCATATTCAGTTAATGGATATTTTAATTCTCTGTAGATTGTAAGTATGGGATTTAAAACACTAAACCAAATCCTGCCTGAGACAGAAATCCCGAGTAAAGTAACAGTATGTAAGGCAGCACAGAGTCTGTATTCTAAATAATTTATCTTGTTGCTCTTTGTATTTGTGTGTTCACACACTGAACCATTATTCCTGTCTACTTATTCTTATCCCATGACGGTGGGGGGGGAAGGAGGGGAAAATCTGTGAAGTACTAATCTAGTGGTTTCTGAGCAGGTTCCATGGGATCTGTTCCCACTGAAAGAAGGATTTTTCCCTTCGTTCTGTCTTCCACTTTCATGGTATTAGTAATGGAAACTTCTGGGCAATAGATGCAAGTGCAATGTAATTTCCAAATTTGTATTTGGAAAGATTTAAGAGAAAGTAGTGTTTTTAGTATCTTTGCGCAATTACCCCTTGAACAGGATGTGTTCATTTAGTCTTGCCTCAGTTGTGCCTGGATAGACTTGGTTATCAATTGTGCTTCTCTAAATACATGTATTTTCAAAGTATGGGAAATAAAGAATTGATTTTAAGGAATTGTATAGTCCTCTGAAAGTTTAAGGTTTTTTTTTTAAACCTATGTTAACAATAAATAGAAGTGGCAGCATATTTTACTTGTACGCACTACTTAATTCTGCATTCTGGCAGTTCAGTGAATGCTTGTTCTGCTTCTCTGCTGCCTTTTCAACTTTACAACCTTTTTTACTATCTAACTATTTGGAAATGTATTAAGCAGCAGTCTATGAGTTTGTGACAAGGCTTCATCAAGAATATTTGGTCCGGTTACTAGCTCAGACATCTAAAGTCTGACTTGAATTGGCACTAAATCAACTGAGGCAATGCTGAGATACTTCATGACTAGAAGGGCAGAAAATAGAAATATTTGCCTGGTTGTCAAAGAAGGGTGTTAGCTATTCACAGCATGAATGCCTTGACAGCTCAGTGGGAAAGAAATTGCACATTTTCTCAGTGTACCTGACCCAGTGTTCTTAAAAGTGCCCTGGGAGCTACAGAGGTAAATATAACACTCTTCAAGCTTTATTCTTGCTCATTTCATGGAGCTATTTGAAAAACAGTTTGTTGCTTGTCTGTCTGGCTGACTCCTTAATGTTTTAGTTACCCTACATGAAAAGTAAAGCTAATTAAAATAGATACACCAACATGAAGATTCCACTTTGGTGTCTAAACCTTACACATTGGTTTTCTGTCAGTAAATGATCTCATCAGCAGTGTGCATTCCAATCTCCAGTTTGAGAAAAAGCAGCTTAATTGTATGGAAAATGGTGATATCCTTATAAGTACATTGATGGTTTCTACTAGAACCGTTAGTGTGGCTTGTCTGGTTTTAAATCTCTGAGCAACATTCATGAGCAGGAATAGGCTATAATGTTACTAAAATCATTTAATTTTGGTAATTGAATGCAATGATGAGCTGGAAAGAGCTCAAAGGAACACTTGAGGAAACTTTTTTACAGTTCTGTCACTGGAAGGTAGATCAGATGGAAATAATTTCTGTGTTTCTGATGATGATTTTCTTCTCTGGAGACTATGAGTCAGTTTGGTTAGAGGTAACTTATGCCTGGGACAAATACAAATACGTCTGGAACGCAGACTTTTGCCTGAGGGATGGGCTTGCATGTAAGGTAGTTAAACCAACTACATGTAGAATAAAAGTGCCAGATACCAAGGGTTGCCCCTATCACTTTGATTCACGAAGCATAACATGCACTACGATAGATTTTATTGGAAGCTCCTGCTTAAGTTATCGGCATATCTTTGATACCATCTGCACTTCACACATTGCCAAAAGAACTGTTACTATTACTATCTCAGGGACTGCTCTACCACCGTTCTCCCTTTTACTAGAAGTTCCTAGTAAGATGAATGTTCCAAAGTTAGTCTTAAACTAGGTGAATAGAAGGTAGGAAACTTGTATTTTCATGCTGCTGCCTATGTTTCTCACATTCTTTTAGTCTGAAAACAAATTTCTCTCTGATGTCAGAATATTGGACTGCTTCAGGTTTTTTCCTAGGGAAAAAAAAAATCTTCAGGAAATGATAACATTTACAGATCTCTTCTCAAAGCTGACAACATTTTAAAAAGGAGTTTATGTAGTAGTTCAGAGAGAACTTTGGAGCTCTCATGAGGTTTTAGCTCAAATCTTCTGTTTCATGAAGATTAAATGCTACGGTTCTGCATATGAATTATTTTAGAATGTACAGAAATAGCTTGAGGATGGGTTTGAGATGCCTACTGTCTACAAGTGGAATGATATTTTTGATCTCTGTTTAATAAAGGGAAAAAAGTTATGATGCGGAAAGGGAAGTCAACAGCACTTACGTAAGAGTTTCTGCAGTCTTATTTAATTCTTCTATTCTTAAGACTATCCCAATCCTATGTCATATCAATCCTGAAACAGTCATATGAGCCTTAGCGAACATCAATTTTGTCTTCCTGATTCTGATTGCCTAAGACTAGTATCCTCTGTTTTTAGAAATCTTTCTTCTATCTTCCTGCTTTTGAAATGAAACAGATCCAGTGGGTGGGACTCAAGGAATTAAACATATAGTATTAAGAAGCTTGAGAGGGAAATAAGAGACTTATGTGGCAAAAATTATCCTGAAAGTAAAATTTAGAAGAATACCATAAAACCTGAGTGACTTCCCCCATCTACTTGTTTTTTTTCCATTTTGACTTTTTGAATGCTGTAGTTCCTTTCATCTACTTTTGTATGGCAGAGACACATTAGATTTCTCCATTGCTATACTTCAGAACCATTTTAAATCAAATTTGTTTCCACACAGGAAATGGGTCAGTAAACAAAAATATGGATAGAACCTATTTGTCAATCCTTGTATGTAAATAGAAAAGTGGCATTGTGATAAGCATTTAAAAACCCTGCCCCTGACATAAAGTACCTCATAATAGAATCCCTATCTGTGCAATGATGGAATAGAAATTATTTCATGAAGAATTCAGACAGCATCATAGAAAATACTGTAAGCTTAAAAATGCTGAAATATAATAGCTGTAATATACAATCTTATGCTATCAGCTGGAGTTTCAAGTATAACGTTTTAGAGAATTGTTGTGTGGAGGTTATAACAGTAAGACAAAGTGGTATATTTGGAAGTAATCCATGCTTCAGGTCATTGTTAACAACTAGTCCTGTAGCCATAATGCGGGGATTTCGGTGAAAAAATCAGTAACATGGGGGAAATGCACAGTGTTCCTAGAATTGTGAATAGTGAACATTATTCAGAGGCATTGACGATTCCTCAAACATTGCTAATAGGACTTGATTTCAAAGGAAGGGACAAGGAAGATGAGGAATCAGTGAGATGTTAATCCACTGCAGGCCACAGCTGAACCCATCAGCGAAGTTGGTGGTGCCTCTAAAAACATATTTAAGAAAGGACAGGAATCCTGGATGGGGAGGGGAGTTGAAACAGCCTGGAAGAAGGCAGGGTGAAGGTTCTAGTTTGGTCTTTTTGGTTTTGTTTCTTGCTTTACAGATCTTTTAATTGGCAAGAGTTGACACTGTTTTGCCCATGATGGTAACTGATAAGTGATGTCCCTGTCTTTACCTTGAGCAATGAGCTTTTCCATCTTATTTTCTCCCCCTATCCTGTTGCATATGGGGAGTGAGAATGCGTCAGGGTAGGTATCTGGAAGCTGGCCAGTGTTAACCCACCACACTGTGTTCTCCATGTTTTGATAAATTACAGCAAAAGTTAAAGAACACCAAATATGCATCATAAAAAGCCCATGGCATTTAGCTCTTTAGTCACGTGTCATTCTTTAATTGAGCTTAGCCAGTTCTTCTGCAGTGAACACAGGGAAGTACTGCTATTACTTGCTACTACTATGGGTAGGTAAGTACATGCTGTGATGGAAATGTATGCCTACGTTATTTTCAGTCAGCCCTGTGATTCTGTATGTTTATGTGCTTCCTGCCTTATATCTGAATTTGTCCTTACTGTCCTTTACTTCATGATATTTTACTCCTCTGAAGCAACCAGCTGAGCAGGTTAACTAGAAAATGGAACGTTGTGTAACAGTTTTAACATGCATATGCAACATATGTTCTAAAATGTTTTGTTATAAATCATCATGACTTTTTACAAGATGTCCTCAGCCCTGGTTTGTCTGTTCTTTTAAAAACGAAAACACAGTTACAAGGTTAGTTTTTCTATGCTTGCCTTTGGAGCTATGGAAGTGATCCTGGGAATTATTTTATTTTTTTCTTCCAAAATTGGTGTTTGCTTTCTGCTAATAACATCAGATAAATGAAATACAAAGATAACTTGGTGTAAAATGACTGTCTACATTCAGGCTTCTGGGTTTTTTTGTTTTGTTTTATTCTCCTTATGGGTAGACTGAGCCTGGGGAGAAAGAAAAGTTTACAGTGCCATATTTTAATTTAGGTGTGTGTGTATATATGTTCACATGTACTCTTGATCATTTTTACTTTTTACTTACAACATAATTTTAGTGGTTGCCATAAAAAAAACCTCCACACTTTATCATTACCAACAACACTGCTCTGTCTGATTTACTGTATTATTTTCTGTATGAAAAAAATCTGTGCTAATGCAACAGGTAAATCTTTAGAAAATACTGGCTTTTGAATAGTGAGCACAGCAAGTAAGTAATAATTTCAGCAGATTTTCAATAATACCTCTAGCACTAAGGGTCCAAAAAGGTATCTGAAACTATGATCTGCCTCTTCAGATTTCGCAGGATACAGTAAAGCAACTAAATTTGTATTTAAGTACCAAATTACATGCTCTGAGTTTTTGGGTTTTGCGGTTTTTAGGTTTTTTCTCCTGTCTGGCTTTCAGTTGGTGTTGCATGTATTTAAAACTGAGAAGATCAGTTGGACGTCAAGATATTTTAGGCTGACAGGTTTAAGTATGTGGACCTCTGTATTGTATATCAGATATCATTTTGTCTTCTATTAAGCTGCTTATAATTTTATCATGGGGGGAGGAACCAAATTTGAATTTAAAATGAAGTGATTTCATCAATTAGAGTATTAGAAGAGAAGGGGAAAAATTACTGCCAATGATACTGCAGTAGCTTGCTAGGAACATTTGTATCATTTGACTGTTGCAAATGTCATACTGAACCATATGGCCAAAACTTTTCTCAATTTCAAACAGAAAATTATAAAAAAAAGTGAATTTAAGAGAGTAGTGGAATGTACAAGTGGTAAACACCAAATTATTTGAAAAACAACAAATCAGTGTTTCCTGTGCTGCAGAACTAGTTCAGTAGAAAACATACTGCCTAAATACTTCCTGATGCCTTAGAAGTTGGAGAGGACTCCTCAGTATTTTTGACGTTTCAGACAGTTTCAAACTACTAAACAGCCTTCACTCCCTACAGAACGTTTTCCAGTGAAGCCACGTTGTCTCTCAGCAAAAATAGCATTTTAAATGGTGTCCAGATTAAATTTTTGAAGCTACTCAGCTCACAAGTGAGTTTAGCATATTTATATCTTATGTGCAATCATGGTTGAAAATAATCCTGCCATAGCTTTACTGACATGATATTTCAGCTCAATGTAATTTATGCGAGTGAGCTAATTTATTATATGCTCGTGAAACAGCAAACATCACTGTATGGCAGTAAGTCTACCTGGTGTATTGGAATCTGCTACTACAAAAGCATGGGTGCTTGTAGAGTCTAGTTGAAATCAATTGTCTTTGCGTGTGCTGAGAATCAGGGACGGGGAGCTGCTTTTACTGGATCAGGGAGTGCTGTGAGCACTCCCTTGCACTCCCATATATAGCTTCTGGTTGTACATGGGAATGGTGTTAAGAATCAGGTAAGACCCAAGACAGGATATTGAGGAAATATTTTACTTGATCTATGTTTATGGATGAGTGTATCAGGAAAGGAATTACTTTTGTTTGCAAAGGTACAGGGATGAGTAGTTGTGCATTTGCTCATGCGGCAATATATAATGATCCATTTTAAGAACCAGCTAAGCTCTGAACTGACTGTCAGCTGGAGGCCCATTTTATGGACCACTTGCTCTATTGTCAGTCATTTACTGCTTAACGCCCTTCTCTGCACATTACTGTGGTTTCTTCTAATCCTGTGCCTGCACCCAGCCTTTTCCAGTGGCTTCATTGTGTTTCAGGCGGGGGTTGTTTTCTTTCAGAACTCAATTAAGCTAATGTTACTTGAGATTTTTTTCATCCAGCACTGTCTAGGAGATAGGCAGGAAAGTTTAGCAGTATTTGTACATGAAACCTGAGTTTATAGCAAAAACATGCACAGAAATAGCAACCCAATACAGTCACTTTCAGATTTTTGCTAATTGCAGCCTGTAAACATGTGTCTTTGTTCACTGCAACTGAAGCACTTGCTTAGACCAATGTCCAGTTGGTGATGATATCTCCCCACTGCAAGCAAGCAACGGTGATATTGCTGGTGTTTGGGCATCCAGAAAGGGCTTAGAACAGTAGGTTCTAAGGTTCTTTTGAGTGGACTTCTTTTTGAAGGCTCCAAAATCTCTGGTTATAGTATTAGAGTAAAACAAAATCAGTGTCCTAGGCCTATTTTTCCTGTGTTTCTAATAGTTAAGTCTAATTATCACCATCTGCGATTTCAGGTGATGTATTGTACATACTGAAAAATTATACTCGTCAACATTTAAAAAGTTCACTGTTAATAGACTGTTCAGGCAGCTTAGATTTAAAACTGGCTGTTAATTTTTCAATGAAGAGTTAAATTTGTTTTCTTTAAAAAAAAAAGCTGAGGCAGAATGGATTTGTGAATTTAGGATGAATTAAGTGTTTAGTTTTGTACCCAGAAAGGGGATTTTAAAAAGCTATTCATTTCCTTTTTATTTTTTTTAAAAAATAAACCTTTCCCTTCTATTTAAAAGTTGATGAAATATAGGGAAGAGTCAAAAGGGTTAAGCAATTGAAGATTTTGAACATAATGGGCCCAATTCCATATTAGTTATGCCTTTTTCCTAATTTATTTTGTATGTACAAACCAAATACCTGTTTTGGGGATAACTGTGTTTTACTCAAGTGTACTGCTAAGATGACACCTCAGAGTAAAAGGTAGGCATTTCTTGTAGGTGGTACTAGTTATTAATGCTGCTGTAATTGCCAGAAATACAGCTGTCTCAACGTACAAATTCTGGTCAGATTGAACAAATAATTTTGGCCATATAGATGCTAAAGGGAAAAATGTCAGAATCAGAATGATTGTAAAGCAGTTTGGGTACCCCTCACAGGAAGATAGAGCAGATTAGTAGCTGTATGTGTATAAATCACAGAATCACCAGGGTTGGAAGGGACCTCTGGAGGTCATCTAGTCCAACCCCCATGCCAGAGCAGGGACACCTAGAGCAGGTTGCAAAGGACGGCGTCCAGGCAGGTTTTGAATGTCTCCAGAGTCGCAGGCTCCACCACCTCTCTGGGCAGCCTCTTCCAGTGCTCTACCACCCTCAAAGTCAAGAAGTTCCTCCTCACGTTTAGATGTTCAAGTTTGTGCCCATTACCTCTTGTACTGTCACTGGGCACCACTGAAAAAACTCTGGTGCCATCCTCCTGGCACCCTCCCTTTAATTATTTATAGGCATTGATGAGATCCCCCCTCAGCCTTCTCTTCTCCAGACTAAAGAGACCCAAGTCCCTCAGCCTTTCCTCGTAAGAAAGATGTTCCATCCCCCTAATCGTCTTTGTAGCCCTCTGCTGTGCCCTCTCCAGCAGTTCCCTGTCCTTCTTGAACTGGGGAGCCCAGAAC
>VYXH01006856.1:3685-17233 GCA_013397275.1 Burhinus bistriatus | reverse complement strand
TATTCTCCAGGACCTTTCAAAGATGATGGAGAGCGGCCCTGCAGTGACTTCTGCCAGCTCCCTCAGCACTCGCAGGTGCATTCCATCAGGACCCATGGACTAGTGGATATCCAGTTTACTTAACTGATCTCTAACTTGATCCTCCTCAACCAAGGGAAAGTCCTCCTTCCTCCAGACTTTCTCTGTTACCTGTAAAGGCTGGGACCCCTAATGGCTGACCTGAGCAGTAAAGACTGAAGCAAAGAAGGCATTCAGTAATTCTGCCTTCTCTGCATCATTTGTCACCATGGCCCCTGTCTCATTCAATAGCGGGCCCACATTTTCTCTGGTTTTCCTTTTGCCTCCGATGTACTTGAAGAAACCCTTCCTGTTGACCTTGACATCCCTTGCCAGATTTAATTCCCAGGAGGCCTTGGCTTTCCTTGTTTCCTCCCTGCATACTCTGGCAGCATTCTTGTAATCTTCCCAAGTCCCTTCTTCCACTTAGTGTAAACTTCCTCCTTCCACTTAGTGTAGACTTCCTTCTTCCACTTGAGCTTTTTCAGAAGCTCCCTGCTGAACCATGCAGGTCTCCTGCTTCCCTTGCCTGATTTCTTGCTCTTAGGGATGCACCAATCCTGAGCTTGGAGGAAGTGATGCTTGAATATCAACCACATAAAGGAATTGTATTTGCTAATAAAACTTGGTTAACTTTTCCATATATTTGTGCATGTGTGTAATACAATGTTTTTTTTATCCTCCTAGCACTCCTGTGCAAAAGTTGGGATACTACAAGGTAACTCTTACATATTACAGAGGTAACACCTGCAAGTGCACCTGCATAGTATCAAGAGCACCATAAAGTCAGCTACCTGATTGTTTAAGCAATTAAAGATGTGATTAGTTTTATAATTGAATTTTTTCTAGTGCAGTTTGAATACTGCAAGCCAGAATAAACGAAACTATCTTTAATTTGACTTGATCTCTGTTCCAGCCCACTGCTTACCATATTCAGCAGCTGCATAAAAAAGATAATAGTACCTCTTCCCACTTTCAGACAGGTAGGAACTCCCCCAGAAGAAAACCTAATCATCTTAAAATGGAGATGTGGAAAATACTCTTTCATTACAGAAATGTGAGCTGTCATATTATACTGTTCTGCAGAACATTAAAAGATAAAAGTAATTCATCACAGTTTGGGTTTGGCCAATTTTCAGAAACATTTCCCGTGTACTTTTCAGACTTGCACTATTTTCCTTCCCTTCAGAGACAGAAGAATGCTCTACCCAGGGGGACTGAGAAGGAGGCGTGACGGGGGAGAGACGCTGTTGTGATGGTTTAGATGGTTGGATAAGGACAGCATGAGTGGTGAAGGAAGCTTATGAGGAAACATAATAAACAGTATGTGTACATCCACTGTGGTCAAAACTGTCTAAACATATTGGTGGTGTGATTTCAGTGACAGTGAGCTCCAGAGCATGGTGTATCATGGAGGGGCTGAGATGTCTCCAATACTGATGTCAGTAAACGGATCACAGCCCTTAGCACAGGAGAGAAGATTTGCAGAATAGTTAAGCTTGGAAGGGACCTGTGGAGATCATTGAACAAGTCATCTGCTCAAAGCAGAGTCAGCTACACCAGGTTGCCCAGGACATTGTCCAGTCAGGTTTTGAGCATCTCCAAGCACATGCCAAAACCTCTCTGGGCAACCTCTTCCACTGCTTGACCACCCTCACCATAACATAGCTTTCCTCATGCGTAAGGGGAATTCCCTGTATTTCAGTTTCCTCGTCCATTCCCTGAATACCACTGGAGAAGAAACTTGCTCCGTCTTCTTCCACGCTCCCATCAAGTATTTACACACATTGATAAGATCCCCACAAGTTGTTTCTGCTTAAGATAAACAATCCCATGTCTCTCAGCCTCTCCTCATATGTCAAATGCTCCAATCCCTTAGTGATTGTTATGGAAATTATGCATGGCAGCCACCATAACAGGGTTCACTGTAGGTTTCCGCATATGCCAAAAGATAGATTCCTTTATGAAATTACTTTTTATTAATAGGGCTACAGCTCGAGCTAGGTGCCTCCGGAGAGCACTTGACTGTTTTCCTGTGCTCTTTAAAGCCTCACAATCTATGACATAAGCTGTTCATGCGACAAGCATGTGTCTTTTGTCCAGTCAAATTGTTCAATGGCTAACGTGTCCTCTTCGATGACTGGAGTTTTGGTGCAGGCGCCTTTACCCTCTTACACAGTTTTGTAATCTTTTTGTTCCATCCACACCTGGATCTCATCTGTGTTCTGCTGACTCTGGATACAGTGGTCTCTTTCTTCACTATTTGCACCTGAAATCCATCTGTCTTCTGCTGACTCCAAGTAAAATGGTCCCTTTCTTCATTTCCAGAAATTGTACTTCCCTTTCCTTTGATCATAACAGTCACTTTAATTCATCATTCAGTCTTCATTAATATTACTTATACAATTTCATTATGTTAGTTAAGCTTCAGTGTATCAAAGTCATGCAAAACTACTAGCCCTTCTTGGACTAAGAAAGAGTTCCGTTTAAGTTCATGTTGCTAGGTTACTGCTTGCGGCCTAAGGCTTCACCAGTCTAGCTCCTCATGCTAACCAACTTAGCTAGTAATGCTTACCAAAGCACATGATTTGAATAATCAAGTTTAAGATTACTTCAGTTCCCAACAGTCATCTTCATGGCCCTTCCCTGCACTCGCTCCGCGATGTCCACATCATCTCTGTATGGGTGAGCGCAGAACTGGACCCAGCACTCCAGATGTTGTTTCACTAGTGCTGAGTAGAGGGGAAGAATCACCTCCCTTCACCCACTGACAGCGCTATTCCTAGTGCAGCCCAGGATGCTGTTGGCCACCTTTGCTGCCAGGGCACATTGCTGGCTCATGCTCTACTTGTCTACCAGAACCTGTGTGTCCTTTTCTGCCTAGCTGCGTTCCAGCCAGTTGTCCCCCTGAGCAGTACTGGTGCATGGGCTTATGCCTTCCTCATGCATGATGCTGCCTTTCCTTTTGCTGAACTTCATGAGATTTCTGGCAGCCCATTCTTGCAGGTTATTGAGATCCTTCTGAATGACAGCACATCCATCTGGTCTGTGAGTCACTCCTCCCAGTTCTGTATCTTCTTCAGACTTGCCAGTCATCTCATTGTGGAAGGCTATCCAGTTGCTCAGACATGATTTCCTCTTTGTAAATCCATTCATACAACTCCCAATGACCTTCTTGTCCTTTATATTTTTGGAAATGATTTCTAAGATTATTTGATCCATCACCTTCCCAGGGACTAACGTATGGCTGATCCCAGATCCTCGTTCCTGAAGGTGACAGGAGTGATATTTGTTCTTTTCATGTCCTTATGAACCTCTTCCCATCACCATGAACTTTCTAAGATTTGTATGGCCTCACAATGACATCCGTGAGCTCCCTCGTCACTCAGGGTTCCCAGCCCATCGGGGCTTGCCTGGATGGGTGAATTTACATCTTCCTCTAACTAGTGCTCTCTTAAGTTAATTTGTTCCCTCTGTCATGCTTCTCAGTATCACAAGCTACTGTTGTTACTGTAGTTTGGATGCTGAAGGATAGTGATGGATGAGGTGTCTTAGGTATGGCAGAATGTAGCCCTACAAAATGCGTTTGGAGCAGGGAATTAGTGAGGCATCGTGTCCTGTGACATTCCGTAGATAAGAGGAGCTTCCTCTGCCTGGTTAACCTCCGCTGGGTGGTCTTCAGGTGTGATGTTATGAACAACTGTAGACGTATTGCCTAAGTACAGTTAATATGGCTGTAGACATAGTGGCTCCTTTCTATTATGGGACATTAGATTCATGTACTGTTGCTGGTACAAAGCTGCAAGACTCTTTTATGTAAGTCAGTGCATCTTTTTTGATGTAAAGCTGTTCTCTCCTTTCCTCTACTAAAACAATTTAAAATGCTCTGATGTTTGTTCTGTGAAAGCATGGAGCTTCATTTTGGGAATGGGATAGTACTGGAAAAAGTATTTGAGGGTAGAGAAGGCCAGGGACCAGCTGTGCAATACAAGAGAATTTCATAAATGTGGGAGAATTTCTGTAACAAGGAGGCAGTCACAGCTTACAAAGCTTCTTTCTACAGTGCTTTTGGAGTAGTCCTGTATGCAATAATGCCAGTCAATATTTGCTGCGTGATGGGTACAATGCCAGAATGAGAAACAGTCAGTTTGTTGCCAGATGCTTTTGTTATCTGACATGTTTTTCATGTGCAAAACTAGGCTATGAGAATGATTTGAATAAACCTTTGAAACTTTGATAACTGTTTCAATTTCAATTAGGACAAGTATTGCACAAAATGTGTGTAACTTCCAATACCTCCTATATGCTAATTTTACATAGCTGACAGGTGGGTCTATTGAGTTAGTTAACAAAAAGAGTGCAGCCTCTTGGGTTATTTAAAACCTTGTTGAAGTCATAGATCTTTTAGAATAGTGATATAATGATTTGCATATTTATTTAAAATGTTGTTCTGTAGGGACCACCCTTTTCAAAATAAGTGATGAACAAATGCTAGTGCTGCCTACTTGGGAGGTAAATTTTTTTCTTATAGCAGATGTCAGCTAAGGCTGACACGTGGTGACAATCTATTCCTTTCTGGTATAATGCTCATAACAAGGAGACTAATTTTAGAACAGCTGGCCTACTCATGTTTTAAAATGCCTAGGTTATTTTTTTCTTGATTTCCAAGGATCAGCAGTCTTTCAACCAGTCCACTGTGCAATTTCTGCCAAACTTAGTTTAATCCAGGACTGCAAGGGATTTTCAGCAATATTTTGCATAGTCTGAGAGAACTGAATCATACATTGCCAAACCTTCAGCAGTTAAAACTTGGGCAGCAGTAATTTTTGCATAGTATAAAATCCATTTTGCTTTTCGCAGTGGTAAATGAAGTGTAAAGGTGAGGTAAAACTAAGAATTAATTCCCTTGACAATTGCCTCTGCTTCCTTCCAAAATCAGTGCATTAGATGTGACTTTGAGTTTTGCTGGTAAGAGACAAAATATCTTTCTGGGCAGTAATATTCTGTGCTACTAATCTATTGGAAAAAAAAATAGATACATCACCTGGCGTGGACCATCTTGAGGAATTTTTTAAAACCCAGAAAGAGAGAATATAGGGTTTGCAAAGATAGTATGACTGGAATATTTCTTGAGTTAAGATTAGGTGACTCAGGTGTAAGGAGAGTTGTATAAAGGTTATGTAGATAATTTCATAGAAGTATTTTTGATTTTTTTTTAAAAAAGGGGGGGTGGAAGGGGAGAAGTTCAGTAATACCAAAAACGTATGTATCAAATGACTACCACTGTCTTTGGTTAATTTTACTTTGTAGTCATATTAGGTTGTAAGCCTGAGGTCCTTCAATGCTCTTACTTTTTTAATATTAACATTCTCTTTTTTTAAGTGAAAGCGTTACCTTGTGAGTTTCAGGTTACTGGAGGAAACCTAGAAGTACAGCTTGACTCCTGCCGAATAAAAAATAAATAAATAAATAAATCCCAAAACAGAATGCAAATGAGGAAAACATCCATGGATTTTAAGTGGGTTTCATAACTGTTAGGCATTACTCACGGTTTGAAAATAATTTTTGTTTGTCAGTACAACATATCAAAGCATAGAAAAGAAGCACGCTTAAAACACCTTAGGCATGAGCAGTAGTCCTAAGCTGATCAAGAATATTTTCTAGAAGTTACAGCTTCAGTTTTATTTTTTTGAGTTTCTGACAATTTCGTCTTGCTAGACAAAATACATCTGTGTTTCTAGAGTCTGGCTTTATCCTCTGATTTATACAATGGACCTGTAATTCTGAACTCGGAAGCCCTGATTTAGGAATCAGTGCTTTAAGATAGGATTTAATTACATCTTTAATTTGCTTTGTAAGATGAAAAGTTGAATTGCAAATCCTATAATAGATTTACAAATCCTAAACCATATGTAGAAATACTGCAAGAGATTTACAAATTGTAACATAAATCTTAATAAAGTAATTTTTAGCTATACAAATCTACACTTACTTCCAAGTAAAAATCTCTGTGATCCTAGCAGAGATCACTCTTGAATTTTGATGTCTGTTCTGTCTTGGGTCAGGTTCTTTATGATTTGTTTCTACAAGACTTAATGTTTATTAAAATACTTTTCTTTTTCTCAGTTTCTCCTTCAACTTCATAGACTAAAAATAATTTAAAAATATTATCCTCTGAACAGAGAGAGGAGTTGCCATTCATAGAAGCTGTTGCAAAAACTGTTCCCTGATGGTTGTATTGTAGCACAAATGGGCAACTGACATTTGCATAAAAGTACTGTGATGTGGTAAGATGTTTGTCTCATAGTATGTACACCTCACTATGGATCAGTTTTTGAAAGACATTTTAATGTCTCCCCTTAAGATGAAAAAAAATTCTAGCTTTAATTTTTTAATTGCCTTTTCTTTCTATTTATTGTGTTTTGAATACGTGAGTACTGTGAATACTATATTTACTGTCTGGGGGGCCAGACCCTGAAACAGATTGCCCAGAGAGATTGTTGCTCAGAGAAGATACCAAAAATACAGCAGGATGTGGTCCTGAGTAACTTGATCTACCTGACACATCTTTGAGTTGGGAGGTTGGATTGGGTGATCTCCAGAGCTCCTTTCCAGCCTGAACTATTCTATGATTCTGTGAGCAGGTAGCAAATTTTAGACTAAATTCTGACAGCCATTTTTTTGTTGACTGATATTAAGGAAGAATAATGATATAAGTGACCTGGGACAGGATGGCCTAAAAGTACCCAGGAACTGTGACACAAAGCCTGAAAGCACCAGACTATACCTTATAAGAGCTGTTTGTCTGTAACAGTTTTGGAAAACATGTCTGTATGATAGGAAGGGAAACAAAATTCTGGGCTAAATATAAGAAATCAGGCCTGAGCAGGTTCTGTATAGTCTTTTCCATGTTTAAATTCTCACCCAAAACATGAATCAGTAAAATGAGACATTGGAATAAAATGTGATTTTTGGCAGAAGTATATTTTTTTTTCCATTTTAACTAGAACTCATCTTTTTTTGAATTAACTCTTATGAATTATTTTATTATTTGGATTGACTGTTATTATCGACTGTCATACATTTCATTTCTTGGTCTTCACTCTTGATCATTAGTTTAAAGAACTTGAATCTTTCTGAGGATAAAGAACAAGACGCTGTGTTTTGGAAGTATGCAGCCATTTAAATTGATCTTGATCAGGTATTAAAATAGGGGAAAGCTTCTGTGACACCTATTGTAATTGGCAGACGAAGAAGTGACTGATTCAACATGTCCATCTAATGCAATTTCAACACAGTGGCAAGTATTCATTCATGACCCAATCTAAAGAATAAAAATAGCAGTAATTGTCTGAACTGGAAGAATCAGTGAATGTTTCCTGAGAGCTATAAGTTTAAAGAGAGAATTAGATGGATAAAATGTGGGTACTTACATTACTATAGCCTGTAGATTGCAGACATTAAAGAATATTTCTCAAACAGTACTGGGTGCTGTGCAGTGAGGAAGATGACAGGATGGAATATATTTTAGAATTTTTATTAAGGAATTTCTGACATGAGAAATGTGTTAGTTATATGACATGCTCTGTACCACTTAATTATACTATTTTTTTTTCTCTGATTGCAAGGAATGGTCTTGGTAGTTCATAGACAGATTTTGAGGGTGCTAAAGGGATTATACCATCTGAATAGGAGAGATATATCCAGTGGTTCTGAGAAATGGTGACAAAGAGAAAAGGATAAAAGAAACCTTGAGGTCCAACAGTGTTTGTATCAGCTGCTGCAACATCACAATAGTCTTCACAATTCTTTTGTGGAGCAGGATTCATGAAAAGCTATGTGGAGGTCTTCTGGAAGGTCAATTACAGTGCACATCATACTATTCTGGTAGGTGCTACAGCTACTGCATGGTGTTCAAAGCTAATCTTTCAACATGAAATCAAGTTGTCACTCCTGGAAGAAATGCTTGCATTGTTAATTTTGTTGCTCGAGACTCTGCACACAGGAAAGTTATTCTAAGCGTCAGAAATTTCATGTTTGAAAAGTCATGGCAGTCAGGTGAAGTCCTTGGTGACTGGAGAAAGGGAAACATTGCACCCATTTTTAAAAAGAGTAGAAACAAGGACCCTGGGAACTACCGACCTGTCAACCTTATCTCTGTGCTTGGGAAGATCATGGAACAGATCCTCCTAGAAGCTATGCTATAATGCACATGGAGGTCAGAGAGGTGATTCGAGACATCCAACATGGCTTCACCAAGGGCAAGTCCTGCCTGACCAGCCTAGTGGCCTTCTATGATGGAGTGCCTACATCAGTGGACAAGGTAAGAGCTACAGATGTCATCTATCTGGACGTCTCTAAGGTGTTTGACATGGTTCCCCACGACATCCTTCAGTCTAAATTGTATAGGCATGGATTTGATGGGTGGACTGTTCAGTGGATGAGGAATTGGTTGAGTGGTCGCATCCAGAGGGTAGTGGTCAACAGCTCAATGTCCAGATGGAGATCGGTGACAAGTGGTGTCCCTCAGGGGTCCATACTGGGACCAGTACTGTTCAGTATCTTCGTCAATGAGATAGTGCACCCTCAGCAAGTTTGCAGACGACACCAAGCTGAGTGGTGCGGTTGACACGCCTGAGGGACAGGATGCCATCCAGAGGGACCTTGACAAGCTTGACAAATGGGACAGGGTAAACCTCATGNACTTTTTAAAAGGGCCTGTTGCAATAGGACAAGGGGTGATGGTTTTAAACTGAAAGAGGGTAGATATAAGGAAGAAATTTTTTACAATGAAGGTGATGAGGCACTGGAACATGTTGCCGAGAGAGATGGTAGACACGCCATCCCTGGAAACATTCGAGATCAGGTTGGATGGGGCTCTGAGCAACCTGATCTAGTTGAAGATGTCCCTGCTCATTGCAGGGGGGGTTGGACTAGATGACCTTTAAAGGTCTCTTCCAACCCAAACCATTCTAGGACTCTAAATAGGTTTACAGCTGCTTTTCTTAAGCTGTGTCTGAGAGCCCAGTAAAGCTGAACTGAGTTATTAGTACCTCTGCTAATGCACTGGTATCCCTATTATAATTGGTTATGATAAGCAAGTAGATATCCTCACATGAACTGTTTTTTACTTTGTAGACATGACTTTGCAATACTCAAATTCCTTGTCTTCCGGTAAGGCTCCAGACACCTACTGCTTAATAGAGAGAAGAAAAAGTAATTAGAAGGTGAAATGTCAAGAGACTTTGACCGTGGTATTTAAATAGAGAACTTGCCTGCTTCTCTCTCCTGATCATTCCTTCTAAAATCAGTTAAATTTTTGTGGACTTGGAAATTTGAGCAACATAGGGTTCAAGACCTATTGGCGTGGCAGCAAAAGAATTTCTGAGAGCTCTAATGTTTAAGAAAAGGATTCCTTCATGCAGCCTGTTAATAGTATTGCGTGGAGCTAGTCTCCCTTCAAAAGGATGTTACTGTATCTTTTTTTTTAACTTTTAAATACACATTATTGTAATATTGTATACTTTTTTACATTAAATTGGAATACTCGAAGTGATCATTTAAAAGATATAGGAGACAATACAGTAATTGCAGTTAGGTTGCTAATGATAATTTCAGAATATACCAACATTTAAAAAATAATTTCATTTAGTGATGGAAAATGCTTCTCAAAATCCTTATGGGAAATCAAAAGAGACTTTCATCTAGCCAATAACCCATAGTCTTATAGCCCAGAAAATTGCACAGAAAATGTTTTTTTGAAAAATGAGTTATTTAACCCGTGAGCTATTTGCTTCTTAGAAGAGTTATTTGTTTACCTTACTTGTGTTTCAATTACTCTGTGATTTTTTACTAAGACACATTTTGACAAAAGTTTCCAAGTAGCTTTAGTACTGATATGTAGAATTATGCTAAGATTTCTGGCTTTTTGACGTATTTCAGGCTTATGTTGATACTTCAGTTTTGTTTTGGAGTTTTTGTTAGGGTTTTTTTTCTGTCTTCTGTCAAGTGATGTATTTGTGGGGTTTTTTTTTCTAGTAGAAGAAACCTTTTTTTATACCCTAATAATGTTTCTTTATTCTACATGTTTTATTATTAATATCTGTAATTTACCTGTATATAATCTGTTTACTCTTCTCAAAAGTGAGAATATGTAGTGTCAAAATAGAGGTCACAGCAGTCAGCTAAAAGAAAACAAGTTTTCCTTCTTTTATAAAAATATGATGGCTACTCAGATGGCCTGATTCTTTTATTTGTCACATATAAGAACAAGACACTGTTTTGCCAGACCCTTATTGTTGGACAGTATTCTGCAAAGTTACTTCTCCACTGTCCTTTTCTGTAGATCATAACCAGAATACAGAACAAAAAGAAATCCCAATAAACCTGTTTTATTTTGGCTAGGACTTCACAAGGCAGAACTACAAATGCATTACTGCCAGAGAATCCTATCTGCAGAGGGAAGAGGCTAAATCCAGCTAGAAATATCTTAAAAGCACATTTGGAAACGTTCAGAATAGCTCTCTTTGCTTGACATAAGATCTGCAGAAGTGCTCCAGCATTTTCTTAACCTCTTTGCTATCTTAGTCTTTAATACTTCTGAAAGTTTTACCTTTGGTATTTGCATTTGTTTACTGGATAATACTGGAAACATAGTTTATTATTTTTGTTTATGCAGAGATAATTTCATTATTCTTCAAGGTTTCGCATGATGTGCTTCAGTGTGTTGTTAGTCAACAATGACTAAAAGGAAGCATTGTGATATTAAACAGTTAGAGATGAATAAATAATGATTGTGGAAGACTGATTTTTTAAAAGTCAGCATAACTGCTGATTATTGCAATATTGTGATTTGCATGTTAAGAACCAAATTAAGTTAAAATATTGAAAGCCAAATATATTAAAGAATCATCACTGAAGAATTTAAATTGTTATAATTATTGTTTCTTAGTTTCTTTAAAAAAAACTTTAAATGCCTGACAGGTAGTCTGAGTAGCAAATTGATGTGTATTACATACACAGTTTATCTAGGAAGCCTTGCAAGAAAAAAAAAAAAGCTATTTTGGACAATTATTGAATTTTTAGTATGATTGTTTTGACAAGTTAGAACAATGCTTAATTATTGGCTGTCACTTGTCTAAAGAACAAATATTGAAATTCAGAATTTCTGAACAGACGAAAGGGGTTTTACTGTTCCCGTTTTATGAGTTGTGCAGAGAAATGAGCAGAAATAAAGTGATTTGTCCTTCCTGACCATAAAGTTAGTTGAAGAGACACATACCAATTCCTGGATTCATTCTTTTTTGTCCATTGGAATGTGCCACTTCTCTTTTGCATACCTTTTAGTTTATTTGCTGCATGAATTTAGAGAGATCGTGGCATTGGAAGAAGAAGAAAGTTGATAACACTAGTTTAATCTCTTGATTTCTCCATTTTCTGTTTTTGTGGAAAAAACCCAAAACCCTATACTAGAACATAATAGTAACAGTAGTGCTGTGCTCAAATAGAATTTTAAAATTTTAATCTCAATAAACCTCTCCCCTCAATATCTTAAAACCATTAAACATTCAAAGCCTAGAAAGAAAAACACTTTAAATGAAAGTGGAGGTTAGTTAAGCCTTACCATATTACATTCCAAGGGTACAGAGTGACACTGATATTAAAGTAACACAGGAATGGTAGGAGAAATTCAGGATATGAGGAAAAGGACACAAACATGAAGCTTGACTGATAAGTGGATTTCTCAAAATCCTTTCTTGCTGTGACCGTCTTTTTTGAGAAGATGCAAGTGAGGTATCACTAGGATACTAACATCTACCAGTGAAAGATGATCTTTAATCCATTTGCCACTTGTCCATTATTTGACCCGATTATTCTCTTTTGATGATCTGTGGCGCCCTAGTGTGTTCATTTTCCACCATCTTCTTGCATTCACTGCCATGTCATGTCCTGAAGTTGATGCTGGATCTCAAGCATTCTCCAAATAAACTTTTAATTTAGTATACCAGTAAGAGGGAAGGACAGTTCAGAGGACTGAAAACCTGCTCTGATTTTCATCCTGCAGGATGAAAATGTGTTGTTTTGTTACATCCGTTAAGGGAACACTCCTTGTTAATCCCATCCCCAGGAAGCCCTTAAGAAATCCTTTATGAAGTCCTCTGGGACAAAACTACTTCATTCCCCCTGCAGCCTGTACTGTTTGAAGAGTAAAATTATGGAGGTGGTCTAGGGCTAAACAACCCCCAGTATATTTTCTCAAGGTACCTGATGATGTTCAGATGGAATTCTTTGTAGACTGGGACCATTCCTGTGGATGATAGAAATGACCAATCTGCTATTTAGGGTGGCTTCAGTAGATTTACAGGGAGACATCTTTTGCATTCGTTGTCCTTAGGCTGTGCAAACTTAGTTACTAGGAGGCTTTTTTAAGAATGTACTATTGAAGGCAAGTTTTTTTAATCGCTCTATCCTTTGACAAGATGAGCTAAGCATTTCCCTGCAGGTAACATCAGTCTGCTACGGGGGAACGGTGGGGAAAAAAAGACACATTGAAGCTAGGTATAGTATGTACCCATCAAAAATTGAATTGATGGTCATGTTTGACTGGTTGACAAGACAGAGCAGAAAAAATGGCTTAGGAGCTCATTCAGAAATTCTATGTGACTTTTTCTATAGCAGCACAGAGATGTGGTGGGATGGCTCGTATGACAGGAGTGTTGGAATGGAAGGATACAGGCTCTTTAGGAAGGACAGGCAGGGGAGATGAGGGGGTGGTGCCCTCTATGTCAGTGAACGGCTAGAGTGCATGGAGCTCCACCTGGTGATGGATGAAGAGCTGATTGAGAGCTTAAGGATCAGGATTAAAGGGAGCGCAAGGGCAGGTCCTCTTGTAGTAAGGGTCTGCTACAGGCCACCTAACCAGGAAGACTGAGCGGACGAGGCCCTCTGTAGACAGGTAGGAGCATCATCGCATTCACAAGCCCTGATCCTCATGGGGGACTTCAACCACCCCGATATGTGTTGGAGGGACAACACAGTGGGGCACAAGCAATCCAGGAGGTTCCTGGAATGTGTTGATGATAACTTCCTTTTCCAAGTGATAGAGGAGCTATGCTGGACCTTGTCCTTACCAACAAGGAGGGGCTAGTGGCGAATGTCAAGCTCAAGGGCAGCCGTGGCTGCAGTGATCATGAAATGGTAGAACCATAGAACCATTTAGGTTGGAAAAGACCTTTAAGATCATCCAGTCCAACCATTGACCCTACGCTACCAGGTCTGCCACTAAACCACGTCTCCAAGCACCACATCTACAAGACTTTTAAACACATCCAGGGATGGTGACTCAACCACCTGCCTGGGCAGCCTATTCCAATGCTTGATAACTCTTTCAGTGAAAATTTTTTTCCTAATGTCTAGCCTAAACCTTCCCTGAAACAACTTCAACCCATTTCCTCTTGTCCTATCGCTAGTTACTTGGGAGAAGAGACCAGC
>VYXH01006848.1:16070-28591 GCA_013397275.1 Burhinus bistriatus | reverse complement strand
TTCCAGCCCCGGTGATTCTGTGGGACTGAATGCTAGGGCAAAACTTGTGCTAAAACAGCTACTGTGGCAACACTCCCTCGTTGCTTTGACCCTTGCAGTGTAATGCTGCCACTTTATTGCTTTATATTCCATCAATAAAATGCTAAGCAAAAAGCAAAAAATAAAGGAATCCAACACCCAGAAGAGCAGAGTAACTCCACCTTCAGGGAAAACAGCTATTAATCAGGTGGGCCGTCCAATTCCAATTCCACCAGGAAATACTCATTTATTTGCTAATTCATAATCCGGGCCCCTGAGCCCTAAACTGTAATGACCTTCAAGTTTTTAGCTCAGCGCGAAGCTGGAAGCTGCTGGTGGCATGCCTGGGATGGGCAGCGACACGATGGAAGTGGGTGGTTTGGTGGAGCACAGGATGCAGTGCAGGGACACAGCCCAGGCACTGGAGGGAACCACCACCATCCTCCTCCTCACCCTTCTCCTGCCCCTTGCTCACACACTTCTCCCCTTTCCAGCACCAAGGGCCACCAAAAGCGGGTAGATGGCACAGCTGGGATGGTAAGCATCCTTTTTTTTTTGACTCTCCAGGAGAGTCAAATAATTTTTTATTAAATACTATTGTGAACAATGCAAATAATTTTCTTAGAAGAGGTCACACTTACAAGAAAAGGGCTATTAAGGCAGGAGAGGCTGGATAAAGTGTGTGCTTTGTTGTTATAAAGATTATCTCAACAACTTTTTATTTAATCAGTTCATCAGATTGGCTCATCCTTCTCTGAACGGTTGGGTTAGTCTAATTACAGAATGCAAATCACCCCAGTTCTCTCCACCACGTTACTCCCACCAAGCACATTTCAACAGCTAGTACTTGTTCCAGCATCCATCATGCTGCGAACATATTCACAAGGATTTTTAGTTTAACGGCGGTACACTAAGATGCCAGATATTCAGAGGAAAAACCTGCAGTCAAAATACCCCTGCACAGCCCTCGTTCACGCAGGCGAAGACCTTCTCCCTGCAGGACGCCCCTCAGCTGCCTTGAGATGTGCCATCTCCAGCGGGTTCGTGAGCAGTTATCATCCCACCTCAACCAGTCCCAGCATGGTGAGCTGGGAATACAAAACAGACGTTTCTTTCCAAGCATGAGGCAAGAGTCAAAGCATCGGTCTGCCCTGTTTGCTCATGGTTCCCCCATGCTCGGAGGAGGGTTTCCTCTTCCTAGGGGAGATGCTCAGAGCACTGTGCCACTCTGGGGAAGGGGACAATACCGAGACGTGGCCCAGGAAGACAGAGAATGGATAGGGAAAGCCAAAGAGCAGGACAAGCTGGAGAAATGAGCTGATAAAAAAACTCCAGAATTTCATTACGGACAAATGCAAAGTCCCACAGCTGGGGGAGAACAACCCCATGCGATGAGAGAGATTGAGAAAGTGTCTTTACAGAGAAGGTTTTGGTGGACTCCTGCAGTGATGAAAGCCAGCCATGTCCTGGGCTGTATTAGCAACAGCACAGGCAGCAGGTCGAGCAACGTCCAGCCCAGAGAAGAAAAGGTGAAGACACTAATTGCTACCATCACACACCAAGTGGATGGTCAGAGGGAAGACAGAGCCAGTGTCTTCATGGAGGTGCGCAGCAAAATGGCAAGAAGCACCAGGCACAAGATGCAGGAGGGGAACTCGTTACTAGGTACAAGGCACAAAATTTTCACATGGGGTTTGGTCAAACACAGGGACAAGGACCCAGCGTGGTGTGGGTGAACATCTGCAGAGGTGTTCAAAACTGGACCGGGCAAGGCCCTGAGCAACCCATCGCAATGGTGGAGCTGGCCCTGGTCTGAGGAGTGGTTGGACCAGAGAGAGATCTCCTGAGCCCCCTTCCACCCTACGTGATGCTCTCATGGTGCAATACTTCAAAGTACATGTCCCCTGCACACACTAGATACCGTACAATGTGATGCTAGTGAAATGCTAAGGCCAGGGTTTCCAAAGAGTTTGAGCTGGAGCAAACTAGCGTGTAAATGATTAAGCAATTGAAAAGAATGACTTCAACTGCCAAATGATTGCAATTGTGCTCAGTGAACATATAATCTTAATCCCTGTAATAAAGGCAGTGACCACACAACGCTGCAGAAGGAACACTTGAGCTGCATTTTTATTCCCCCAAAGTAGGTTATTGTACAACTGTGTCAAGGTCGCCACACAAACCATCACCAGCACAACAGCAAGGGATGACTTCGGGAAAAAGAGAAAACTAATGTGAGCACAAATCCATGATGATCTCATCACGGCAACTCAAAATAATGAGGCGGTTGGCAAGACTTACCTGGAAGCCTGTCAGGCTCCCATTAGACCAAAAGGATTTCCTGAAAGCAGACATGGACCAGCAGAAGAAGCTACCCAATGTGGAAATCCAGGTCCCCATCCCAGCATGGTCAGACTTTTCTGGTGCCCTGATGGAAGGAAGCTGTTTAATGCCCATGGAGGCACTGACTTTGCGACACGGAGGCAGCAGAAGTAACTTCTTAAGGCATTGCACAAATAAGAGGTACCTAAAATCAACATCACTTCTACAAACTTTCTCCTAGACTGCTTGAGGAGGACTGCAAAGCACAGTAGCTCCAGTAACATCTCATTATGTTCCATCATCGCTCTAGTATGGAAAATACTTCCAAGCTCAGCACTAAACTTCCCCAAGGCTCAAATATTCATAAAACAAGAACTGCCCCGACAAGGTTTAAGTCCCATTTGGGAAGAGACAGGAACCCGGAACATTGATCCAAGTATTAACAGCAGCCCCGGCTGTGGGTACCTGCGAGGGAGCCGCGGTGAGCCGTGCAGGCGGATGGAGCAGGCACAGCTCCTATCCCCCCCTCAACTGGAGTGAAGCATCACAGCGCACCCGGCTAAAATGGGAGGGCAACTGCTCCGCAGTAGGCTCGATATAAGGCTTTCATCTCCCTGCCTCTTTGATCCTTATCTCATAAATCTGTAAGCCACCACCCAGAATTAGGCAGTGAAACGATGTAAGAAATAAAAGTCTCAGCAGTTTCATGTTCAAGATGATGGCGCAGCTTTTCTGGCTGTCTCCGGAGGACTGAAGGCTCCCAGGTTGGTGCATCAAGGACAGGTAGTTTTTACCTTCACCAAATTACCTCACTACAAGACAGACATGGAGGTGCTGTAGTGCATCCAGAGAAGGGCAACGAAGCTGGTGAGGGGTCTGGAGCACAAGTCTGACAGGAGACCTTCTCGCTCTCTACAAGTCTACCTGAAAGGTGGAGGTGGGGGTCGGTCTCTTTTCCCAAGGAACAAGTGATAGAAAAAGAGGAAATGGCCTCAAGTTGCAGCAGGGGAGGTTTAGATTGGATATTGGGAAAAATTTCTTCACCAAAATGGTCATCAAACATTGGAAGAGGCTGCCCAGGGCAGTGGTGGAGTCACCATCCCTGGAGGTATTTAAAAGCCGGGTAGACGTGGTGCTGAGGGAAATGGTTTAGTGGTGGATTTGGCAGTGTTAGGTTGATGGTTGGACTCGATGATCTTAAAGGTCTCTTCCAACCTAGGGGATTCAATGATTCTAAATCAGAAAGGCTCGCTTTAAAACTGACACCAGTGCTGCATAACAAGACCCCTGGCCTAAGGCTGCTGGACCCAGACTCTCCCACTGCACAGGGAAGATGACGGAGATGCTAAAAGCCATAAGAGGCCCTCCATAAGCAGCATACAGATGGCATGTATCCACCTGTCCTCACAGGGCGTCTCTGCCACTGATGGAGAAGCACCCACACTGGTTGGTGGCTGTGGGCAGGCTGAACCCACCATCCAGCAGGTTCCCCAGGTCTTCTTACCAGCACACCACCAAAGCTCCTCTCGCCTTTCCAAAGTCCCCCTGACCACCACTGAAAGGAAAAGTCTCACTGGCCGCAAGTACCATTTAGCACCTGACAATCAGCACAGTAAATGCTGCCCTCTCCTGCGGTCCTCCTGGTGGTCCCAGTGACTCTGTAAATCCCACATGGTGGGTATAATCCACAAAACCATTTTTCTCAATTGTAGGGAAAACCAAATCATTTTAAAAAATCATGAGTTGTAAAGAAAATTGGTAATTTTAATAATTTTTAATGGAAACTGTGCTTTTCTAGGAAGCTAGAGACTTGTTAATTGAACCTTGCCCGAGTTGTTTCCTTGTGGTGCAGACACAACAAAGCAAGGCATCCACTAGCAGCGGCCATGCATGAACCAATGCCAGCCTGTAGCCAGGAGCTCACCAACACCTCACCAAAGCACCGGTGCAATTTCTAACATGCCCCATTTCAGTTGAGACGGCAGCAGTGACACCGAGCTCTGGGCAAGCCCGTACTGATAGTTGGGATACAGCCACTCCGGGCTCCCGCGCTTGCTACACAGCCTGTGTACGGCCACGTCGAAGCCGCAGGCAGCTCACAGCGAAACCCACGGGTGAGCTCATAGCAACTGCGCTTCAGATTTCTGGGTGCTTATTGCAGCATCCTTACCACCTCTCAGGCTCCAAGAACCGTCCGCGATGGGGCTGGGTGC
The DNA here is from genome assembly GCA_013397275.1 of Burhinus bistriatus. Classification (NCBI taxonomy): domain Eukaryota; kingdom Metazoa; phylum Chordata; class Aves; order Charadriiformes; family Burhinidae; genus Burhinus; species Burhinus bistriatus. The sequence continues at coordinate 24,038 of VYXH01006848.1, read as the reverse complement.
AATCAAAAAGCAGGATGACTTATGAGCGCATCCGCTTGCATGCTGCAGAGGGGTACATGATGCTACAGCGCGTTGGGGAGCACCTCGGGTACAGGCTACGTGAGAAGAGCAAGGTGCTTGACAGGGGCATCTCAACACAATTCGGTGACCCATCCTTCTTCCCCAAACATTCAGATGCTGAAGTATTGTGCAGCCACGTCCATTTATTAATAAAGAAGTATGTTATGAGCTGAAAATCGTTACAAATGTCACACAGTCCTGCAAACAAATACCAGCCAACCATGAGACAGAAGCATCCAAAGATGAAACCCAAAATGTGCCATCAGTGAACCCATGAGCACCGAGGTGTCCCTTGTCATTCAAACAGCCCTCCAGAGCCCTTTACCATGTCCTCACACGGGATGCTTGGGTGTTTGGGGTGCCTGTGCCCATCCACAGTCTGGGATGTCCCAGCTCCAGAGCTATCCCACGGGAAGCCAGACGCAGACAAGACATGAGCAGGGGCCAAGAAGGCTCATACTTGTATCTGACGGGTGGTTTTATTTCATCCCAAAATACTGGCTTTTTATGAGCCCACAGCTGGCTGTGTCTCCAGCCCAGGGACACCCCAGGGTACCAGTGCTGGGTGCCAGGCAGACCTGGAGGACCTTCGCGGAGGCCTCCCATGGGGTGGGCAGTGGGAAAGAGGCCCTTCATCACAGGCTCTTTGAAGAGCACTGCAAGAGGAGATCTAAAAAGCACAATAAAGGCAGCAGTAGGGTGTTTTCTTCACCCCAAAATTACAGCTGCCTTCTTGAATGACTCCTTCATGAAAAATTGCCGGGTGCCCCTCAGCAGGTCTGGTGAAAGCCAGGGGAGCAGCACGGGGGCTGGAGGATCACGCCACACCGCATCCTTCGCACCCCAGCTGGGTATCACGTTGTTCTCCCCACTCCACTGTTCCCACTCCTGTTTCCCTTCACTGCTCCGCTGGCGCTTACGGCTTCTGTTAAAGGAGAGAAGATCTTACTGCTCGCATGGATATGCGCTGCTAACAGACTGAAGAGAGAATTGCCTGCCGAAACACAGCTTGCACTTGCTCGCCTAGCAATTCCAGCGTCGGTTTTAATTTTGTTTTAAATAATTACGTTTTCATACTTGAAATCCACCTCGGATGAAATGTGAAAGGGGCCAGAGAAGAAAAGGGGCCAAGGAGAGGATGTGGCTCCTCCCTAAGCCAAAGCCGTGGCCATGCCATGTGGCACGCCTCTGAAAAGCTTTACTGGCACCGGAGGAAGGTTTCCCCACCCCACTGCAGCCCCCTCGCAATGCCATTAAGAGGGGACACCGCTTCCCCAGCCCCCAGTGCCTGCTTCCCCCCAGCCCAGCCGTGCAGAGCCCCCAGGGTGGTCCCAGGCTTGCTGCAGGGTTGATCTGTCTCTTCCACCCCCACCTTCCAAGTGGCTTCCATCCAGCGCCGCTCCCATGTCTTCGGTGAAAATCAGGCTGGTGATGGGGAGGGTCAGAGCAAGCGTTTTGCAGCAGGGCATGAAGGTGCCTGCTCACTGAGGGCTGCGTCACCTTCCAGTGCCTGGACGCTCCTGGCATGGGGTGTCCTGTGCCTGTCACCCTCCTCCACCCACTTCTTCATGCTCTGAGGCCACGCTGCAGCAGCTCCTGGTTGTTCCTCCCCCAGCCCTGGCCCCAGCAGTCCCGCAGCTCCCCAGCTTCTCTGCTCTGCTGAGACAGCATCTTCCAAGGCAGACTTACAGCACGTGAGGAATAACCAGCTATCTCACCTAGCCACAAAAACACATCTCCAAGTTAGAAAACGATGCTCAGGGGATTTCTCCATTTGCTTGTGCCATGAAGCCCGACAACACGGCTCCAGCAGAGCAGCCAGCGCTTGGTGACACTCTGCCCAGCCACTGCGTTTCAGAGCATGGCAGCCCTTGGCTCCAACGTCTCCAGAGCCTTCCCCGGAGCCCCATTCCCGGGGTACCTGGGCATTGGTCTCGTTCCGAAGCCAATGGGACTTGGGCACATGGGCACTCAGAGGCCACCTGCCAAAAACCTGGCTGTGAACTCCTGAGCAATGCCTCCCACAGCTGAAACAAGCTGTGCGCTACACACTCCAGAAAGCCCAGGGAAAGCGATACTGCAGGTGTTACACACATCCCAACACGCACACAGCAGTGGAAGGGACCTTTCGGTCCTTTGATCCCATCTCCTCCTGCCTTGCCATGCTAAGAGTTACCTACCGACGTATTTCATGCACTGAACTCTGAAGGGTACACCGTGTTTTAATCATGTAATGTATTAATAACACAATTAAAGCCCAGACCTTTTGCTAAGTAACATATATTACTCCGATCACTGCTTTGATATATTAAAAATAGATTAACTGCTTCCTAGAGTTTGAGGCCAGGGGAGGCAGCGGGTCTCATCTGCGTTGACCTCCCACGTATCCATGAGCCAGAGATTTCCCTCAGCAATCCTCACCTGTATTGAGCTTGCCCATTTAAGAAGCAACATTTGATTGTATATCAAAGATGTTCAACATCAGGGAGTCCAGCACATCTCTCGGTGAGCTGCTCCAACAGCTAATTACCCCAGCGGTTAAAAAAACTCATCCTTATTTCCACTGTGGGCTTTGGTAACTTCAAATGATTCCTGTTGGTTCCTCTAACACCTTAGGTGGCTGCTTGGAGGTAGCTCTTCACCACTGCCTGCCTCTTCCTTCCTGAGATAATTATAACATATATTTATTTCCCTTCTTAACTACCTTGGTCAGTCTTAACCACCTTAACACATGGAGCTCCTCTAGTCCCTCCTCACAAGACCCGTTTTCCAGCATACAAACCTCCCTGGTACCCAAATATGCCGGCAACAAGCAATGGGGGCAAACAGACACCAAAATGAAGCTAAATGCTGCCAAGGGCGATGTGGGCCTGTAAGGATGTTCAAGGCAACCACTTGGTCCTTCAATCTTTCATGGATGCAAGAAGCACTCATGGAAGGAGTCATCTCCCAGGCTGGGCCACCGGTCTGTTCCCAGGTAGCCACCGTGTCTTGAAAGAAAGTCCTCCTTCCAGAAGAGTCAGGCTGCAAAATCTGCCTGAGAATAGAAAACCGACTTCCCTCCATTTTCAGCTATATTTAGTGAGGCCATTATTTATGGAGATGGCAGGAAATAATTCAGCTGGATCCAGACATAACTCGAAATTGGAAAGAGGGTCTATAAAAAGATAAATTGAAGGACCGTACGGGGAGCCAGTCGTGGGGACTCGGCGTGGCTACGAGGGAGGGCTCTTCCAGCCAGCGGTGGAGTGGCAGCACTGCAAACGTGGAACGCGTGGACTGGTCAGACCCGGGTCGTGGGGACCGACGGAGCTGCCTTCCCTCGGACAGCCGCTCTCAAAAACCCCTTTCTCCAAAAAAAAAGAGTCTTTTCCAGGTTTCAGAAACATGGTTTAAGAACCAACTTATGGCCCTGAGCCCATCTGAGTCAGGGAGAGCGACGGCGTCCCGGCACTGCCAGGGGGAGGCAGGGAGCATCCTCCCAGCCTGCATTTGCTTCCTGCGTGGCCGTGGCTGGGTGCCTCCCATCCGAAAGGGGTTCTTCCACTGGAGGAAGGGGATATACTGCGGAAGACCCAGTGCCCTACAAGAGTATACATATATATACGTGCATATACAGGCTGGCACTGCGACGCGTGCTGGGAGCAGATCAGACCTTCACCGAAGGAGGTCCCAGAAAATATCTGAGGAGGGCAGAAGACAGAACTGAGCTTTAATCATTCATCTGTTTCCTCCCTCCCCACCACTTCATCTGACGGATCCTAATTAAACTGGGTTTTGCTCTTCTGAGCTAGGAGAGCTTTTCTTTTATTTGTTTAAAGACTGTTTCCTTGCCACCAGGTTTCCTCCAAATCTCCCTCACACAGAGTCAAAGGCAACGTTTTGACCAGAGATGCACAGAGCATCAGCTGCTCCTGGGCGGGTGAGACGTGCCGAGACGCCATCCAGCAGGGCACGGAGGCAGCTCACTGCACGCCAGGATTGCTCTGAGCCGTCACACACGTCCCAGGACACGCGAGACCTGACGGAAGTTTCTGCATCAATTCAGCAGACCTGGAGTCAGGTTTAACCTCCCTCGCTGATCTTCTCCCCCCACGTTTACTATTGAGCAATTCGACCCTTATCCATTTGCACCCCTTGACCCCAAACTGGTGCACCCCAGGGCAAACCCAGCCCCCCCGAACACAGAGTCCAGCCCACACGGACACCAGGCTCCCCGGCTCCTGCGATGCCGGGTGCTGCACCAGCCCCTTACCCGTGGCAGGATGAAGAACCGCGGGAGCAGAGTCAATCCCAGTTGCTCGGCTGTCCCTGAGAAGCAGGACGGCTGCTTCCCCGCTGCCGCACGCTCCCAGGTTTAGCTGCTGAAGCTGAAGTTCATCTCAGACCACTGCCGAAATCCCAGTGTAAACATCTGCGGCGTGAGAGGGAGGAGGAGATCCCTCTCCGGGGCTCAGTTAAGAGTTCAAGCTCTCTCAATGATCAGTTGGCTCCTGCAAAACCTCCCGGCGCGGGCGGCGGCGAAGCGCACAGCTGCTCGGAAACGCCGGCCCCTGCGGTACCGCACAATTCCTCCTCTGTTCCCGGGGCTGCCGCGCTTCCCTCGCACAACGGCCCAAATTGTGCGGGGTGAAACTGGCCCACACAACGCCCGCATTCACACCCGGCCGAGGCCAGCAGCGCCGTGGAAACATCCTCCATCCCCGCGCCGCCGCGGTGACATCTGGGGCCGGTGATCGGGAGGCTACCCTCGGCCAGCAGAAACAGGCAAGTGGCCTTTCCAACGGGGAAAACGCTCTTGCTCTGAGTGGGGTGGGTTTTTTTTCCCTCCTTCCCTCCCTTCTTTCATCCTTCCAATCCACTTGTTTGACCAGGGCAAGTGTTAGGGAAAGGCCAGGTCAGCAGCAGCACGCCGACGCTCCCGGCTCCGAAGCCAGCAGTCATTAATCCCCCGGGGGAGCTGAGCGTACCACAAAATAATAATCATCATTATAAAGAGGCAGCCGGAGGCGACGGAAGATCTTTCCTGACACCGGGTGACCCTGCTCCACCTCCCCAGGGATGCAAAGCGCTTCCCCAGACCCCAGTCAAGCTGCCAGCTGGGGCGGAAGGCGCAGCTCGGGGTTTCGGGTTCCCCATTTCCAAACCTGCTTCTTTCTAAAACATACAACTGCAATGAAAATGAAGTCCGTGGGATAACATTTTACACTTGGCGCGAGGAACAAGGACAATCTCCCTCTGACATTTAATACCATAAATACCTGTGCTTCCACATCACTTTGCACCAGCAACAAAAAGCCCGGCCGTTCATTCCCTTAGCTAGGGTTGCTTCTCCCAAGGCTTGGCACACGTGGGGGCAGAGCCTCGGCGTGTCTGAGCACAGTGGATGCTCGTTACACTTGTGATCGCTTGCTCTCAGGCAGCATTTACAGCCACCCGCATCTGCAGGTGGGGTGTCCAGCACTTTTCGTGATAGGAGCTGGTATAAAACACAGTGCGGGGGTGCACAGAGGGATGACTATCCCACGCGCACACTTTTCCCTAGGACATACCCGGCTTTTACACACCTGAAACGCTTGCCCTCGGTAGCTGCCCTGCTAATTTCCAGCCAAAGTCATGGAAAAATAACCAAAAGCTCTGCAAGGAGCGGGTAAAACATACAAAAACGCGGCCCCAGGGAAACCGTGCTGCAGAAGGGCTGCTCCGGCTGCTGGGGGGGCTGCACCCCCCATGTGCGACACCCCCATGGGTGCAGCGGCACCTCACCCAGCGGGTACCGCGGCTGCACCTCGCCACTGTGGCGACTTGCGTGTTTTGGAAACGGCTCCCGGATTCGGAAAGTGTCGGCTCTAACGCCGGAGCAATCGCTTCCCACGGTCCTCCCACGGCCGGGTCCCTCCTGCTCCCCGGGCATCCCTCCGGCCCCCACCCAGGAGGCGGTGGCAGCTCTTCAGACTCATTTCCAGGCATTCACTATCCTGCTCCTTACCCTGCAGGGCACAAGGTGTGACCCCAGGGACACCGTGCATCTCAGCGCCTGAAGCCCGGGTCCCCAGCGAGCCCCCCCCAGCCAGGGCAGTTTGGCACTAGGGAAGGAAACAGGCATGGCAATCTGCTCTCCGCTCTCACGAAACTCCCACATTTTGATGAGCTGCCGCTTATCTGCTTAAAAATGCTCCGTGCCCACGCCGGCCTTCTCATTTAGCCATTTCTTCTCTAGTAACTTGAAGTTCGGTGAAAGGATAACGATCATGTTCTGAATACCTACATTTTCTGCTTTATTAACAGCGCAAGCCATGCATAATTTAAAGGGGAGGAAAAGTGTGTACGGCACTTGAGTTTTTCCAGGTTATTTTGCCAAGAAAACAAGCTGGGCAAAGCAGAGAGAAGAAACTGTACCTCTGGCTGGGGATTTTAGCAGCTCCGCTCTCCCCCCATCCCCTGAAGAAGCAGCGGGCAGCACCGAGCAGGGGGCGGTGGGCACCTGCCCTGGCTCCATCACTGACCTGCTCTTCAACCTTGGGAAACTGTTCCCAGTGTCGGTGCCTCGGTTCCCCCTGAGGTTCAGCTGTACGAGCGACCGCCTTTTTAATCGCAGCTTTACCACTCCGAAGCACCAGAGGAAAGCGAACGGTGAGATGTACAGCCAGACATCACGGGATGCTAATTCACGTTTCTGTACGAACTAGGGAGGAGGGAAAGTGGACCATGTATTTTGCATTTAAAGGCACCAAAACAGCTCTCGGGTGCTGCTGTTGCGGGTGGAGGTGCACGCTGCCATGCCAGGCGCTGTGCCGGCACAAGGGCAGAGCTGAGCGCTCCTTCCCCTACACCTCCTGCAGTGTCAGAGACGAGCACCCGTGGCAGGCAGGCAGGCAGGCAGGCAGGCAGGCAGGCAGTGCCGGCAGGCAGCCCGGCGGAGCTCGGGCAGTGCACGTCGTGAGTGAGACCCAGTCCCAGGGACACGAGTCCTCCGGCAGATGAGACGCAGCCTCGACAGGAGGAACTAGGGAGAAGTCGGGGTGGCAGACGGCACCTGAACGATGGGTCTGAGTGACCTGCGAAGCAGCAAGTTCTCCATGCAGGGCTGGAGAGGGCGGCAGGGCTCGGGGAGGATGGCNTTTTGGCAGAGCTCTGTCGGCTTTCTCAAACCGACCTTCGGGAGTCAATGAAGAAACACAAATTCACATGAAACGGGTTTCAAATCTAGCGCAGCCACATATGACTGACTTCACANGGCAGGCAGGCAGGCAGGCAGTGCCGGCAGGCAGCCCGGCGGAGCTCGGGCAGTGCACGTCGTGAGTGAGACCCAGTCCCAGGGACACGAGTCCTCCGGCAGATGAGACGCAGCCTCGACAGGAGGAACTAGGGAGAAGTCGGGGTGGCAGACGGCACCTGAACGATGGGTCTGAGTGACCTGCGAAGCAGCAAGTTCTCCATGCAGGGCTGGAGAGGGCGGCAGGGCTCGGGGAGGATGGCCAGGCACCATAGCATGCTCCTTCGGCTCACGAAGCGGAGCAACATCCCGAGCCTTCCTTACGGAGGAGGCTGCTGGGGCTCTGCCTGCTCTCAGAAGGGACACCGGCACTTCACATTATTGGCACAAAAGCAGGGAACAAGCGGGTTAAGTCAGCAAGACATCTTCCTGACGGCTCCACTCTTGGAAGCAGAGCAGCGAGGATCTGGAAATCCTCAATAAGGGACAAAAAAGTTGTTCAAATCCCACAAATCTGTTTTTCCAAAGCAACAAGGACTAAGCGGGCTCCCTCTCCCCAGCTGGGGCTCGCTTTTGCTAACGGAACTGAGGGCACTACCTTTGAAACCTCCTCTCCCAAAATGGCCCTGGTGCACAGAGCGGGCTCTTCAAGGCGCTCCAGGCTGCCGGGAGGCATAGCCTGGGCTTGGCTT